>CM053170.1:26750551-26892153 GCA_012977825.3 Pteromalus puparum
CAACATGGTAGCAGACCGGTGGTTTGTATATTTATTTAGTTATATAGTTACTTCGAGTACTATAAAGCTAATTAGTAGTGAGGATCGGTAAAAGCCACGTGGTGAAGAAATTTTTCAAAGTGAAAAATCAAAGTGGTTCAATATATAAGAAGAAAAATACAAGTGAGAATAAATAGCTAAACAAAAGGGACTATTGATTAGTAGAAAGATTTTTTGGAAAAATCGTAAAATCAGTGTGATGCACGCGGATAAAAAGTACATGTGAAACACGTGGCAGAGTGCATGAAAAACCGAGAGACGCCGGAACGAAGAAAATAAAGAGGAAGTTCTGAACACGAAGGAATTGATACTAATGAAAATGTTGCGGACATTTTTACAAAAGCTCTCTGTAGAGAAAAATTTGAAAAATTCAGACAGTTGTTAAATGTAAAAATATAATGTACAGTACAAATGTAAGGAGGCGTATTGAGAATATAGTACATTTGACTGTATGTACAGTATAGTTCGTGCTAAAATGAGTGAGCGCGTTAACGAGTGTGTGAGGGAACGCACACATGCAAGTATCCCCTCTCGCGTATGAGTGTGAGTCACATGACTACTTGCGGTGTCGAGACTAAACGAGTCTCGCACATCGCTCTCTTGGGAACGAGCCGTCGCCGAATACACAAGGTGTGTGCGACGCATAGCTGTACATAGAAGACGAATAAATCCACATCGTTATTAAATATTAATCCTCTGCCTTACCTCATTTTTCCAACAAATCCGTACTACCTTACTATAACTGGAGAACTTTTCCAGGTACATCAGCGATGGCAATTCCTCCTCTTGCTTTACCAATTCCTCGATCGCCACCTGAGCCTGCACAGTTCGTCGTCCATGCATCTCGGTCTATCTCGGTATGTAGTGCTTTCCAATTTGTCCTGATCCACTCAGAACCCTCCCACCACAGAGAAGACTGCATCAACTGAGAGGGAGTAAAACCTCTGGTCGCACAATCGGCCGGGTTATCCTCCAACTTTACATGTCTCCATTGAACTCCAGGCGACGTAGTTACAATTTGACTGACTCTGTTGGCAACAAAAGTTTGCCACTTCGATGGATAACTGTCCAGCCAATCCAGTACCACTTTCGAATCTGTCCAACAATGAACAGCTGCAGGCTTCAACAACACACCATCCAGCAAGTGCTTTAACAGCCTAGTTAGAAGCACAGCTCCACAGAGCTCAAACCTCGGCAAACTCTCAGTCTTGATCGGTGCGACCTTTGTCTTGGCCATAATCAACGTAGCTCGTTCTCCAAGGACCACCATGTAGGCTGCAGCGACGTACGCCCTTAGTGACGAATCGGAAAATCCATGCAGCTTCCAAGTCGTGTGTGTAGTCGAGCCAAGCCACCTCGGTATTCGAACCTGTGCCAGTTCTGGCAACTCAGCCCTCAACGACTGCCACTGTTGCAACAAGTCTCCATCCAAGGGCGAGTCCCAATCCACACCATGAATCCAAAGGTCCTGTAACATGAGCTTAGCTCTCACCAAAACAGGAGCAAGCCATCCCAAAGGATCGATCAGTTTTGCGATCTCAGAAAGAATAACTCTCTTCGTGACGGTCTTTGGCGTTGCTGGCAAACTAACTTCGAAACGAAATGAATCGCCAATTGGCATCTACTTCAAACCCAGCGTCGACACCGCCCCATCCCAATCTAGCGACAGCTCCTTTTGTTTCTCCACCTGAATATCTTCTAATATCTCCGAGCGATTCGATGCCCATTTACCTAGTTCCATGCCAGCCGAAGCGAGCAATGCTACGAGCTGGTTCCTGATTTCAATCGATTCCGAAACACTATCAGCCCCAGCGAATGCATCGTCCACGTACATGTTGTGCCGTTGTGCAGCGAGGGGAAATTCTCTACATCCCTCTTTTGCAAGTTGCAACAAAGTGCGGATCGACAAATATGGAGCAGATTTGGTGCCGTAGGTAACGGTTAATAAACGAAAATCTTCGATGGGCTTGGACCCGTCGTCCCTCCAGACAATTCTCTGATAATCAACGTCGTCGGGATGAACTCGTATCTGTCTAAACTCTTTTACTATATCCGCCGTGAAGACAACTGCGAAACAACGCCAAATAGAAATGATGAGAGTCACGTCCGACTGGAGCTTCTGTCCAGTCAACAGTACATCGTTAAGCGAAACTTTCCCGTAAGATCCATTAAACAATACTCTAAACTTTCCGTCAGGTCCAGCCTCGACTGAATAAATCGGATGATGTGTAAAATAGAACACATTCTCCGATCGATGAATGCTAGTCACTCTTTCCATATGTCCTAACCTCAAATATTGCATTCAGCTTAGCGTCCTTAGCTCGACGCTTCTCTGAGCGGAGCAAATAAGCGACAGCAACCTGCCGTGTATGTGCGAATGAAACTTCTTGGAGTTTTTCCGAGAATGGCAAATCTAAGAACAAAAATCTAACCACAAATCTACTGTCAGGGTCCCTGTAAACGGTCGAGGTGAAATAGTCCTCACAGTATTGTGATCTTCTTTAGACAATACTCTAGATGAACAAACTTCTTCGAAGCTCCAGAACTTTTCCAAAACAAGCGAGAGAGAAGGCTCAATATGAGCATTCAACGAACTTTCCGCCCGAGGAAACTTTACCTGTTAAAATCCGGCCCAATACAGTAGACTGCGCAACAGGCTCATTCTTTCCTCCCACTCTCAAACCAGGTCGAATAATCGCTGCGTAGACGTCAGCACTCAACACACAATCTATTCTCTGTGATTTAGCAAAATCGGGATCTGCAAGTTCTTGGTCTTTGATATGTTCCCATGGAACATGTTCTACTTCTTCCCGTGGCATAACACCAGTCACCTTATTTCAAAATTAACGCCCTAAATTCGAAGCAGAAATCCACGTCCAGCCTGGACCGCAAGCACAGAGAAACCTCACCCTTGGACAATGCTGACGAGCCAGCTCCAACTCCAATAACGGAAATTGATACTGGCTTAACTTTACTCGACAAACTTTGTACGATCCTTGAGGACACAAAGAAGACTTCAGCACACGGATCTACTAAACAGCGTGCAGGAACCGAATTACCATTAGTGGTCTGTAACAGGACCTTGGCTGTGGCCATCAGCCGAGTTCTGCCAACCACCGCCGTATGCACCTCAATGTCAGTGTTCGCCGTGTCATCGGAGTTCGATGTTTTATCATTCTCTGTCCTCGAATCTTCCCCTGGCTTTCGCCTATTCAGATGAAGCTTAGTATGGTGTTTGCCCTTACAAATGGTACAACGAATATTAACATTGCAATCCGCAACGAAATGTCCTTTTTTCAAACAATTAATAGAAAGCCTAACTCGTTTGCAAAATTCAAAACGAGCAGACGTGCTCATCTGGCAGAATTTTTGGCAATCAGCCAGTTGGTGTGCACCTTTCCACTCGACACACTTGAGCGACCCCTTGCTACCAGCCTTGCCTGAAGACGTGGCAGCTGCTTTAGTGGAAACTAATCCTTTCCTCGATGAGCGATTGGACCCTGAACTTTTATGATTATCTAACGTTGGCGAGTCTGGACAAATATCCAGCTTACTATCCAACGACTGGGAGCAGGATTCTATGAACGAGGTCAAACTACTAAAGGTGGGAAACCCATCGACCGATTCAGCTTTTAGCTGTTTGCTCGTCCAGCTTCCTTTGCACCAAATACACCAACCAACTGTCCCATTCTTTGACTGGACATTTTACATCGGTGAAAACCTTCAATGCTACCTCAGCAGCGTCCAACAATCTAACCATTTCGTCAGCAGATTCCTCCTTTGTCGGTTTCAATTCGATAAGCATCTCCATATAGGTATGCATTCGTGCAATCGGATTATCGTACCGACGAACCAACTTTTTCCAAGCAACCTCGAAGCTAGATCCGGTAATCTCAAGCCAGCTGTCGCGAAGCTGTTGCCGAGCGGCCGAGAAGAGCGGGAGAGAGAGAGAAAATCGAGAAGCCGATAACGGCTTCTGAACTTTGAAAATTTGTTCGACATTACTGAGGCAGATATGTATATATGGATACGCCTGCACTCACGTAAGCGACAATTTGTCAACAGAGAACAAGCCACAACAAAAGCTGGGCGAAGAGAGAACGACTATATAAACAATTTACCAACTCCTCTCCGTCCGTTGCTTACGACAATGACTGCTGGCCCAGAAGATGCTCCAAACGCTGCCCAGACTGCTGGCGAAGGCTGAGTCCCCTGGAGTCCGATGACGACAAGCTGGTCCCGGTGTTGCCTCTTTACAGCAAAAGGCGTCCCTCCGCTGTACTTAGCTTGCCACCTGAAGTTTTCACTGCAGTGTGTTCAGCTCGGATTCTACAGCTCGACTGACTACAGTCGGGCAACAGATACTGCCGAGAGGACGAGAGAGAGAGAGAGAGAGAGAGAGAGAGAGAGCGCTCGAGCGCTGCCATAGCAACCCCCTATTTGATCGAGCTGACCAGCAGCTTTCTGGAACTTACGTAACGGCTAGCTCTGACTCTGTCCCTTTTTCGGCGAATTCAAATTTAATGATTCTACTTGAACAGTCACCTTCACCCTCACAGGCCTAAATGCAACGTAAAAGTAAAAAAAAGGCCAAGATGTAAGAAGGCAGAGCTGTGTCAAACAGTTTTCGTAGAAAACAGGCTGCAAAGTACTTTTTACGTCTGGTGATTGTAAGTCATTGGTACATAGCACATATGGTGCCTCAGAGGTGGGGCTTCCAAGGTTCTCAAGCTCTTCAGATCTCAGCGACATCAGTCAGGGTTGACAGGCGTGAATAAGAATAATTCAGTCTGGCCTCCTTGACCTGTCTGTGAGCGTTTTCCTTTGCTACTCTATAAAATTATAGATCTTAAGCTAGACGAGTTCTGTGTAAGCGTTTGTAAAGTCTGTTCCCTTTAGTAAAGAGGTCAAAAACAGCCGTGGTAAACCACGACTGACATTTACGTCCTGGAGTAAAAGTTCGTCATGGAGCAAGATGATTTATTGCGTTTGTTAAGTTAAGGATGGTGATGCATTCGTCAAGTGATGACGTAGCAAGAGATAACCAGTCACATGTGCCAACGAAGTCTTTTAGTTTCTCGACACAGATTCCCTTGTAGTTTCTGTAAGAGTATGCTTTAGGTACGTAGCGTGGGATCTGTACGTCCAGAGTGGCAGTGATTAGGTCATGTCCGTTGATGAAAGCAGAGAGAGAGAGAGAGAGAGAGAGAGAGAGAGAGAGAGAGAGAGAGAGAGAGAGAGAGAGAGAGAGAGAGAGAGAGCGCTCGAGCGCTGCCATAGCAACCCCCTATTTGATCGAGCTGACCAGNATCGACGCAGCTGGACACCGTGATGCGCCAATTTGACGCGATTATTTTCTCGCTTACTTCGTTGCCAGCTCTAAGGCTGAGCAATCGGAAAGCTAGGAAGACTATGGACCGTGGTACGTATAGTTAGTAGCGTTTGTCGCGTGGTTAGTTCGGAAAAGATCTCCGTGTTCTCCAATATAGCGTCCGAATTGAGTTGCCCCGAGTGAAGTCGTTGTTTTTCGAAGCTACGTTGTTGTAAAAGCCGCACAAGATAAATATACGAGTAGAGTTTGATAAATTAGACAACGCGTTCATTTTGTTTGAGCGTAGAGTTATGCCGAATTAAATTGATTCACGTGTCGGGTTATTGGAGCCGAGAAATGAATGAGTAAGTAGTAACCGTCAAGATTTTTCTGGAAAGAAAGTTTTCCTACACGGATAGCGCCAGCATTAACGCCTGCAGGACACAGTTGCATTGTAGTGATTTCAGGAAATCAAGGGAGCTACACATCATAGACGCCGTGCTTTCCAGAGTTTTCTCCAGAAAGAGTCGTCCATCAGTCGCCATCTTGGACGAGTCGCGTTGGTTTCAGGGACGACACCGCCATAATGTAGCTACGAGTAGTACGAGTATCGCTAATAATTGTCAGAATAAAGCATAGAAGTCTATTTTCTCTTATAATAGAAAATCCGCGGTTGAAGCTTGGATCGAGTCGCGTAGTATTAAATACGTTGTATTCTTCGCGTCAATCTTCATTTGCAATAACTCTTGATCAGAAGAAGGACTTAAGTAACATCGTCAAGACGGACGTAAACGCCGGAATTTTAATTGATTTTAAATTAGTCCGACAATTTACTACGTGGGAAACTTTGTGGTCAGAAAAATTCTGACTAGAGGTTTATGGAATACACTAATATCTATTGTTCAAGAATAAAATAAAGTGTTTTATTTTCTGACCTTCAGCCACGCTAGATTTGTAATCAATCCTGAATCCTTTCCCTCCACGTTTTTTCCCCCTTGTAAGATAGTAAGAGTCTGAATATTAATTTGTCGTAGTTTAAGTGTAAAATTATTGTCGCGCGGCATTGCTGAGTCCATTAGAAAGACAACGTTACAGCACATTGTATTTATCGCGCTCCAAAGAAGTTTTTCTGCGTTGTATGCAATCAGGTATCATGTCTCTGGCTTGAGCCTTCTCTTTTAACATGTCCCTTCTAGCTGTAATACCTACAGAAACAAAATGATTTGCATCCCCCCTTTTTCCATGTTGAAATCCAGCGCTGACCATCGGAACTTACATCCCATTGGAACCTATGCCGGGGTTTGGCTGTGTGATCTTACACGCTCAAAGTAGCATCATTTATGTTTGATTTATGTTTGGAGTTTCTTCCTATTTGCCTTGCCTTATTCTATCCTGTATCCTAAGACGGAGCCGTTAAACGTAGCGCTAAGATCTGGGTTAGATGCTCTTTCATCATTTTAACAAGGTTAATATCCTTTCTCTCCTTTTTTCTGCCACTTGAGCAGCTATTTTTGAAATCTAAAAACATCGAAGAGCCCATTTGATTGTCTTATTCGGCAAAGGTATAAAATTGAATGTTTCTTGAATGAAAAAAGTTAGAGCGCTATTGGTGTATATATATATATATATATATATATATGTGTGTGACTATTATGTCAAGATTTAAATACTTAAAAAACTTGAAATAAATAAAAAATATATTATTTCATTTATTTTGACCACATTTAGTCGCTATGTTTGTTTAAAAGTGTTAAGAATAGTCAAAATACTTTCGGCTTGCATAAAAGTGAATATAATTTCCTGATGATTCTCCGCCATTTTTGTTGCTACATAGGTGGGGTTATATTAACGAATTAGTTGTACTAGAACAAAGTATGTATGAATGACTCTCAGAGACAGCTAGCTTTGCCCACACTTGTACTGCGCTTTGCCGCAGTTCTAGATTTTACTGATGCTAATGCTGGCTAGTTGTATGGCGCTGCAGTTTGACTGCTAGTTCCTTATTAGCACAACCTAACGAAGGTGATTGTTAGCGTCAGTGGTTCGAAAAGAAGGGGTGTCATACAGGCGCACATCATGAATTTATATGTATGTTCGATTTCACAATATATTCCGTGGAGCGTATACAAAGAATTCCAAACTCATACGATTATAACATTAAGAATCGCAAAATATCTCTATTACATATTTGTGACTTCCAAAAATAAATATCAAATAGCACGTTACGCATAGAAGTAAGAAATTAGCTATAATTTAGTGAATTGTCAATGCTTTTTGGGTTAAAATAACATTCCTACAATTATTTTTGTGTATTGATTGATTATAGTAACTCATATTTTTATTTTTATATACATTAATCTATTTACTTTTCAGCTGATTAAAACTACAGGTGATGTGTTTAGGTTAATCCCATTCTCTGTCTTCATAATTGTTCCATTTATGGAATTTTTACTTCCAATCGCTGTCAAACTTTTTCCTGGACTATTACCATCTACTTTTCAAACTGCCATCGAAAAAGAAGATAAACTAAAACAAGCTTTAAAAGTATAACAATTAATACAATAAATTATTTTTGTTTGTCTATATTGTAATAATAATTATACTAATATTATAGGTGAAAATAGAAATGGCAAAATTCTTGCAAAAAACATTAGACGAAATGTCTGTTCAATCATCAGATCATCGCTCCGAAAAAGCCAAAGAATTTGCTGAATTTTTCTATAAACTTCGAACCACAGGAACTATGGCAACTAATGATGAAATCATGAAATTTAGTAAGCTTTTTGAAGATGAAATAACTTTAGATGCTCTTTCGCGGCAGCAACTAGTCGCACTTTGTAGAGTTTTGGATATACAAACATTAGGAACGACTAATTTCTTAAGATTTTTATTACGAATGAAATTGAGAAGTCTAGCTGCAGATGATCGAGTAAGTTATACTTTTTTATTTCATACCGTATAGTGAAGTGTTATTAAATCTATTTACAAAAAGTGTTGGAAAGTTTGTAGACTCGGCTTATCAAATTTTTTAGTTTAGAAGCTAGTGGGGTTTTTGTGGCCGGTGAAGGTCCAGTCATACATAGAAGTTTTCAAGATGTGTTTCAACCTCCTGATTTTGAATTTTACAGGTGTTTTGCATGAACATGCAAGTATAAAAAGTTACCAACAATTTACAAAAAATAGTATATTGCAAATAAAAATGTCAGAGTCAGCCCAAGTACGTAAAAAAACTTACAAAAATCCTAAATGGATGTCGTCGCTAAAGCTTCGCAAATCCGCCACGGGGTATTTTGTATTTCCAAACGTTTCGAAAAACAGAAAGTCCGATCGGAATTTCCCTTGGTAGAATGATTTATTAAACTTAACACTACGGCGCTTCAGAGCCGGTTTTTCATTGCAAGCTTTATTTAAAAAGTTACATGTAATTGAAAAACAGTGTTTTTAGCGACTACATCTCCTTAAAGACGATAGCGTTTTGTTAGTGTGATTGTGATTCCCCGGCTCTTCAGATCAATTTAATAGAAAGACACATGTTAAATAATACTCCTGAAAATAAAAATTTTTTGGGTCAAATGAGTAGGTTGGGAACGAAACCAGCGAAACGTTATCGTCTTAAAAGTAATTCTTGAAGTTTTATTTACGTTCCAGTCTGACTCTTCAACTTTTGTTTTGTATTATACTTTATGTGTTAATATGGAGAGTAACAAACATATTGTAATGACCGGGATTAGATGAACGTAAACGGCAACACGTTATTTCGGAAAAGGAACACAAACTCAGACTCTTTATTCAAATCAGAACCAGGTCTGCTCTCAGCAACTGTCAGAGTCAGACTGAACATAAACAATAACATTCGCGATGTTGATCTCGTTGCTAGAAGTCGCTATGCCCGATTATCGACGTTCGAATCAATGATGACTTATAGGAACCGACACCAACATCCTCTACCTTGATCTATCCTAAGAATCAAGTAACCGAGCATTGCTTACAGATTTAATACCAATTATCACATAACAGGGCGAAGATGGACCTGTCTCTTAAACAATCTACTTCAATCATCCTTTTTGTTTCCTCAAAAGGGCTAGTCAAAATCAGTCTTCACACGAAAAATTGGAAGTTGGAATGCTGATTGGATTACCGCGATCTTTCCTATCTTAATTGCACAACTGCTTGCATCGGCACCGAGGCAGTAAAAATCCCGAAGCCGATTCACGCAGTGCCTTTTCACGTATACTCTTCCCACCGGCAACTGGACCTGGTGATTGAATACGAGTGCTGTATTCCTGCTCGCAGCGCTTATTGAGTGCTTAGAACCCACTCAAACTCTGTAGGTAGAGTATAGTATAACTCTTCGTTACTAGACGTGAGTTGAACGTAGTACAGAGAACGTAGTACGAGATTCCCGCCCTCATCTTTCATTAATTGTGATCTACTCTGGAAACCCTTCCTAATAGCGTTAATTCCTTTGTACATCTAGCGCGGGTTATTTTCCTTACTATTAGTTTCTATTTTTTAATCTGATTCTTTTGATACTCGCGTTTTTTGTTCCTTTAAATCGCCCCCACTTGCCTTCTTATTTCGTGGTACTCTACGGCCCTATCGCCTCCATTGTGTACGCTGTCTAATTTGGCCTTTTTGCGCCTTTCGTACCAGAGTTCGCACTCTTCGTCAAACCATGGTTTGCTCTTTGGCTTTTTCTTTCTACCTAGCACTTTATTCGCGGCCTCTTTTATCGCTTTTTCGATATCCCCCCAAAGACTGTTCGGGTCGTCATCTACCTCCGTCGGTGCATCCGTTTCTTCGAGTACCTGAAACCGATTCCTTATTTCTACTTGATACTTAATTCGTTCTATCCCGTTCCGTAGCTTTTCAATATCGAACGTTTCTACTTTGCTCGCCCGTTTACTATTTTGCCCAGCTACTAATTTGGCTCTTAATTTGGCCACTACTAGAAAATGATCCGAGTCGCAATCCGCCCCCCTATAGGTTCTTACGTCAAGCACGTTCGTGTGGCGCCTCTTATCGATAAGAAAGTGATCGATTTGATTTTTCGTGGCTCCGTCCGGCGATGTCCACGTTACTTTGTGTATATCCTTGTGCTTAAAGCACGTACTCTTTACTATAAGATCTTTTGCCGCCGCGAAATTTATGACTCTAATACCGTTATCGTTGCTGGTTTCGTGCAGACTTTCCTTGCCTATAGTGGGCCTAAACATTTCCTCTTTCCCTATTTTAGCGTTGAAATCCCCCACTACTATTTTGGTGTCGTAAGACGTGAATTGGTCGATTATTTGCTCCAAGGCTTCGTAATAAAGATCCTTCACTTTTTCCTCTTTGTCCTCCGTAGGACAATGCACGCTGATAACCACGTAATTGTACCACGCTCCTTCAATGATGATATATGAGAGTCTGTCGTTTACGAATTTGAAACTTTTAACCGCGTGTATAATTCTTTTGTTAATCAGAAATCCGGTACCTAGGGAATGTCCGCTCGCGCCCCAGTACATAAAGGTGAAGTTTTTGTTTCCTAACATACCGTTATCTTGCCACCGAGTTTCTTGTATAGCTACTAAGTCTAGATTGTACCCGTCAGCCTCTTTTAAGATTTCTCGGTACGCGCCTGCTCTGTATAAACTGCGCACATTCCACGTTCCTACCTTTAAGTCCCTATCGATTTTGGTTTGGTTTTGGTTTTTTTGAGCCATGATAGTAAGTGAAACCCACGGGTTTTGGATCCTGTTCCGATCGCAGGTGAATCATCCGTTCTAGAGGTGATAACCCCCATACCCCTCTAGAACTAAGTATGAGAGCTTTCCGACTTTGAATCATGCTCGTATCCTAACGCCCCCCTGCAAGGCAGCGCGCCTTCGCTGGCTTCGTTGCCGTGTAAGACCAGGTGGCGAATCATTCTACACATCCCCTTTCGGGGCAGTTGTCATCGCTCCTGCATCCTCCACGACAGCAGAATGTTTGTAATGTGTGAGAGTTAGATCTAAGAGAGTTAGATTATAGACATAGGTATAAAGAAAAAGTGAAATAAGAAATATTGTTGAGTGTTCGTTGTTGTGGTGCTTGCGTAGTGTTTCTAGATGAATGCATTCGATCGCCAGTGTGGGCTCATCACACCCACGCCCGGGCCTATCGGCTGTCCGCGGCTGCTTATTCGATTTATTCGCAGCTAACCTCTTTCTCAGGGGCCGTTCCTCTATCCGCAACCTGAGGACGCGCCGTGTAGTGGTGATAGGCACCCACCCGTCCGCTCTGGACGCACAGAATTTGCTTAGTATAATCATCTAAAACTATTCTAACAACATCTTAGCGAATAAGCAATCGAATAAGTCAAGTGAACAACAAAACTCTGTAGCATCAAACTGTCTGTGAAGTGCCCAGGTCCTAAGCCAATAAAACCAAACATAACAATTTAGATGAATCTTGTGTTTATTTATTCATAAATAATAATAAATGGCTATAGAAACTAAATCCCTAAGAAACCCTTCAGCCAAAAACTTCATAAAGGTAACGACTATAAAACATCAAATCGTAGCCACAGACAGCCAACAAAGTCAGCCATCACAGCCCGGACAAGTTCCGGCTCGGACAGACAAGTGTCCGACTGAGAGTGAGTGCGGACACAAAATATCTTCCACATACACGAACGGACACACTTGTGTCCAGAAGTAATTACACGCGTCACGAATATTATCGAGTCACGTGTATTCAGTAACAATAAGGCTCTCGAGCCTATGCTAGTTTCGGCGAATTAAATAATTATTTGTAGAACTCGCGCAGTCCGTATTCATACTAAATACGGTCTTTACATATTCAAGGGGCGCCATGTATTTAGTCTGTAGAAAAATAATTTTGATTATTCAACTTCTGATGAGAGGTAATTTGTGCGAGTTGTTCTTTATTTATTAGAACGAAGTTACTTATCGCACGTTACGCACGCTTGGCGGATGGGGGCTAGACCAACAAAAAGTATAAGATATACTATAGCAAAATCATCACGCTCAAACGCCACTTTTTTGCTATAGTACTGTTGTGGACGAGTTCGAACATTACTCTTAAGTGTATCTATGCTTTTACCCCTTGTTGGAATAGTGTTATCAACAACGGCATTCGTTGGTAACACACTCCGATACCTAACTATCATGTGAGAACCAAATTTGAGTGGTTTAAATCTAGTTATTGTTAAATTAATTCTGATTCTCTCTGATCTTACTGCCTTCTGAACTACCGATTCTAGTATGTGTGTGTTTGCATTAAAATTTTGATTCAGAATGATGTCATCAACATCGGCATTCGTCAATGACATATTCTGATTTCTAACTGTGTTGCTAAATAGTAATTCTAATTTCGATTTTAAAATGTCAAAATCTAAAGGGTCAGAAACCGAAAAACTGTCTAAAATTGATCTTGCTTCGCTACTCAAGCAACCAACAAGAACTATTAATTTATTTACATTATCCCACTTATTAACGATCGATTAATCTGCCGACAATATAATTTCTGGCCTATCGAGCTAATTTGTTTGCTTCCTCCTAGAGGAAGCTTTGTAATAGTAAAATTTTCAGTTTCGCTAAAACTGCATAGAAACATGTTTTTATATGTTAGAAGTTCGAATTACGTGTTTTTAGGAAATGTCCGTATGGATGTGTGTGTGTGTGTGTGTGTGTGTGTGTGTGTGTGTGTGTGTGTGTGTGTGTACCGTGATATTTCTGAAACTACTCCATCAATATCAATCAAATTTAAAATGCATATCTATTTTTGGATTCTGAATTCAGGAAAAACGTTTATTTTTTATTTTTTTAATGCTTTTGCTTCCTCCTCAAGAGGAAGCTTTGTAATTGTAAAATTTTTAGTTTTGCTAATACTTCGTGGAAACGCATTTGGAGGTGTTTGGAGTTCGAATCATACGTTTTTAGAAAATGTCCGTGCGGATGGCTCTGTCTGTAGGTGGTGTGTGTGTGTGTGCTGTTGGTGTGTGTGTGTGGTGTGTGGGTGTGTGATTGGTGTGTGTGTGTGTGTGTTGGTGTGTGTGATGTTGTGCGTATATCGCCATAATTTCTGGAACCATTGCGACGGATCGTAATAAAATTTGAACATGCATGATATTCTTTTCTAATTCTGAATTTAGGTCATTTTTTGTTTGGATTCTGACCATTTTATGGACATCATTATACCATTTTTCTATTTTTGAAAAAAATTTATTGCTTTTTTATATATGATAATGTTTTATCAAATATTCACAATATGTATCTAAAAGACATAAATTTGTCTACTTTTCCCGCAAATTTTCAATAGATTGACTGATCTGTTCATTTTTTATGATACAAAAAGGTAATTTTTCGATAAGGACTATTAAACTCAAAAAATAAATAGTAAATGTTTTGAAAAATTAATGACATAAAACAACAACGATATCTACATAGTTGTAAAAATTTATAAGCATTTTGCGCCTAGTTTTGAGAAAAATCAAAACTAAAAAAATGATTTTTTTATTCGTACCCGCCCTTACCCGGGGGGCCCAAAGGTTTAAATTGAGTTGAAATTTTAGGAAAAGATTGATCTTTTGATCACTTCGGCTAGGTTCTTTTTGTAGCTTATGAAACCTTTTAGTTTAAAAGATATTAAGATTCAAATTCTTCAACTCTCACCCTGTATACTCTGTGTCATTGAACATTATTATTTTTGTTAAACCATATAATTTGATAATTAAAGCTTAGTATATTTTGAGAGTTTTCATGGTTTTCAAGGAGTTCACGGAGCTCTATCCTTTTGATATCCACCTTAACCCCCAGTCCCCTGATACCCCTCCCCTACAAGTGTCTTCCTAACCTATCTTTTAGTATCGAATAGTAGCGAATATTTAAATCAAAGAATGAGTTTATTGTCCCATGTATTTTTATTATGGCCATTTTTTTATTTTTGAGAAACACTATTTTGCGTTTTTTGTAATCATCCCATCGTTACAAACAATTTAGTTAAAATGCATTTGAATGATAATAAAATTACCCACTTTTCCCCGTTTGGTCCTCAGGATCGACCGCTCCGTTCGGCAAATAAATTGGAAAAGGTGATTTTATTTTAATATTCATATCTCTGTAACTAAACATCATAACCTCACCAAAAAAATCATGTTGATGCGTCACGTGTCAAACTATATTCCATTAAAATTTCAAGTGTTTTGACTACTTATTTTCAGTAATAAATCAAAAACTGAAAAATGAGTTTTTCTTGTGCCTCGATTACGGGCGTAAAAAGGCCTTATTGCACTTAAGATTTTAGGAAAGGGTAGATATTTCATGTGCTATGGCTAAGTTTATTGCACAGTCTTGAAACCCCTACCCTGGTAGGAGATTGGCGATAATCGCTGCTCAGTACCGAAGAAACCAGCGATACTCGTTACCGAGAATATCGATGGATATATCGGAGAATTCTAGAGAGAAACCCTACAAAAACATAGATCTCTGTATACAAATTAAGAGAACAATTATAAAACAATTTTTTACATAATGAAACCGCTGCCAATTCTTTGGCACGTAGCTTCCTTCAAGGTTGAAGGAAGCTACGTGCCAAAGAATGTATTGCTTCAATATCTAAATTGTTTTTACTTCATATATAATTCTATAAAGTTTTTATGCTTTTTCGTTTGATGGATAAAATTATTTCGAAATAATTATATTACATAATCAATGCGTAACTGAAAATATTGTTTTTAACGATTTAATAAAACAAAAAACAGAAAAAAACTAGCCAAGGTATAGATTAAAATCCATCAAATTTTTTGAAAAATTTCAAAATTTTTAATTGCCGTAAACTACTTAAAATTAAAGTAGTCTATAGAATAACATTCGATAATCATGATGTTTTAACGAAAATTTCAAAATTTAGTTTCCGAGATATAATGATAAGGATATAGTTCGCGGAACGTATCTAAAATCACCAGTGATCGAAAAATCGCCATGAATATACGCACATGCGTAACTGAAAATCTTATTTTTAACGAATTAATAAAACAAAAACAGCAAAAAACGAGTCTAAGTATAGATTAAAATCCATTAATGGAAACTGAGATCGAAGCGATACAGTTTTCAGTTATATAGCGTATACAGGGTAGGAAAACAAAATTTTGAAGCTTAATATCTTTAAAACTAACTGGTATCATAAACAACCCAAAGAAAAAGAGATAAAGGTGCTATATAATGCTAACTAAATCCAAAATTTAAATGTGATTATTGCCTTTTTACTCCAGTTATCGCATCACGTAGAAAAAACGACTCATAGTATACAGGGTGAAAAAACAAAAGTTTGAAGCTCACTATCTTTGAAACTAACTGGTTTTATAAAATCCCAAAGAAAGGATCATTGTGCTATATAATGCTAACTAAATCCAAAAATTTGAACTTGATTATTGCCTTTTTACTCCAGTTATCGCGTCACGTAGAAAAACGATTTTTTTCAGTTTTTGATGTTTTTCTCAGGATCTCCCCATGAAATGACTTAAAATTTAAGTGGTATATAGTTCTAATTACCTTCAATAATCATATATTTTTTAGAATGATTCGCTATTTATTTTTGAGTTATAACGATTTAAATAAAATTGCACTGTATGGTGTATAATAAAAGAACGACGAACGATAATATAAATTTTTCACGGTAAAAACATAGGCAATTTTATTCTCTTTCAGGTACATATTAAGCAATTTACTTTTATTAACTTTTCCGATAACTTTGTTGGCAAAAACTGAAGTCTCAAAACTAAAAATCACTATAAAAAAAAACACGTGTATAAATTGTAAAAACGGACTTTCGTCCCACTATCTTCTAGCAAAAACAAAGAAAATGAGACTTGGTGGGTTTGAATCCACCAAGTAGAAGCTGAGAAACAGGCGTATACATACGCACGCACACACACACACACACACACACACACACACACACACACACACACACACNACGCACACACACACACACACACACATACATCCGTACGGACATTTTCTAAAAACACCATTTTTCGACTAAAAATTCATCAAAACACACTTCCCACATGTTTTTACACAATCTCCAAAAATTACTATTACAAGGCTTCCTTAGGAAGGAAACAATAACAATAGTGTATAATAATAATAGTTGAGTTATTTTAAATACATTATTAATAATTTATAATTAGTAAATTGCACATATAAATAGCAGTATACTTATAGCAGACTGCTACGTGATGCTTCAGATACTACACATGTGCAGTTTGAATATAGTTTATGCTCTATTAAAAAAAAAAACTATTTATGTATAAATATGTAACTATTTTCTTATGAAAAAATAAAAGTTCAAGTGTATACGAGTAGATGGCATAGTTAGTAATTGATAATTTATTGCTTCTAAATGTTGCTTTTTGATCCCAGAGGATGCTTTCTATGATAATAAAATAATAGTTTAGTTCAAAATAAAATTGTTTTCAACTTGCTTTTAGAGACCTATTGGTATGACTATTTTTTCTTATAAAAGCATGAAAATTTGTAATAGACGTTTTGAGGTTTTTTTTTTTAATTTTAGTTTCATAAAGAAATTCGAAGAAAAATATGCTTTTAATTATCCTAGCCTATCCGTTGAATGATTACGTCGATATTACGGTATATTTAAGTCTAAATTTACGTAATAATGAGCTTCAATCATAAATTTTATTCCTTCTCTAGAAACTACCGAAAACGCTATATACAAAATTCATGTGACCAATCATAGGGTTTCTACCGAGATTCGAAACCGAGAATCTGCCGATATCTTCCAGATTTGGCTTGTTTCTACTCATAAACCCGGCAAGTTTCCTACCAGGGTATGGTTCTTGAGATATCAAGTTTTGAATTTTTTAATTCCTCAAATCTCTAAAACAATGTAGTCAAATCTTCAAAATTATATTTGGTGATTTACCATAAACAAAGCTATCGGCTGTTAAAATTTTTAACGATTTCGTTAAGCAGTTCTCAAGTAAAGAGCTGAAATGTAAAAATCGATTTTTCTCAAAAGTCAGGATGATCTGCTCCTCCAAGAACTAGCAGAAAAATGCTGATAAGATAACAATTTATCGTAATCAAATTTCTGCGCGATGTTGCTTCTGCGACAGCTTGAGTAAGACGACGCGAAATACTTTGATTTACTTTTTTCTGAAGTTATTATTTTCATTGGCACACGTTTCTCCATAGCAACTTGCGCGCTACTTGTCAATATTCCTTGTATGTTATTGTCATTCAAACTCATGGCGCGTGGGGTAGCGAGTTTGAGAGTTTTGGTTTTGTATTTATTCCTCGCTTATGATCACCTTCTTACGATTTCTACATACATATATATCTTCAAAATTAAATGATCGATTATGCAACTTTGCTATTTTAGAGATTTTGATCGGATCTTTCTAATTATTATATATTTTTTGCAATAAGAAAATTACTTTTACAGCGAAATAATTAAATTTGGAAATATTTGAAATAGCATCCACATACTGTATTTTAAAACATTATTTTATTTATTGGAACAATAAATTTCGTTGGCGGAAGCTACGTGCCAATGAATTGGCAGCGGTTTTTTTTTTAATTGTATCGTTTAATCCATTTATACATAAAAATACTGGATATATCACTACAAAATTGTTTAATGATAGAATAGTATATTGTGCAACGAGTGCGAAAAGTTGCCAATTACGCACGCGGCGGGTTGGTGCACGATGGAAGCGAGTGCGATTATGGAGCCCGCATGCGTGATTGGCAGCTTATAGAACTAGTTGCACACGATATTTTTTATTACGAGTGCGAGAATAATGTGCGCATAACGCGAGTTTATGTCGAGGCGAAAATTAGAGTGGTTATGTAGATTGTGAGGACGCTACGAGAAGCGTTGCGTTGATTTTCATAACTCAATGCTTTTGTGTTGCGTTATTTTACAGAACGCAACGCGTTTGCTTATAACCTAACGCTTCTACCCCTAACCTAACCCGATGATACAATTCGACATTTTGTCAAGGCCAAATCATTGCGTTATGCGGCACTATTCGAGCACGAGGTAATGGAAAATCTGTTATCGTTACTGTTAAATCGTCGAGTACGATAACATTGTTATTAAAAACTGAGAATCCACTCAAAATGTTCAAAATCATTAAATTACGAAAACAAATCGCTATTATTATCTAAAAATTCCGTAAATATATAATATAATGTAACTGTATAAATTAATATACAAAAAACAAAAATAAAAAAAAATATAAAAAATATATATTGCTCAAAGTTTTTGATCAATACAAACTCTTTTATTGGTGTGTTTAAAAAACTAGGAGTAAGCGCGCGCGATGCGCGCGTTATGATTTTCACTTAGAATAAAGAATATGAATCTTACGAAAAAAACATTATTTTTGGAGTATTCAATGCATGGAGAATTTATAATTTAAAAAAATAAAAATAATATTAACACTAATTAATGAAATAAAATGAAGGATTTGTTTAGTTAAATCAATTTCATAATGAAATTCTTTGTAAAAAAAGAATTAAGAATTTCACCATTTATAAATAATGTGATTATATGGAATATACATATATATATACACACACACACACACACACACACACACACACACACACACACACACACACACACACACACACACAAACACACACACACACANCACACACACACACACACACACACACACATGAATTCTAACAGCATTAAGTAAAATTTTTCGAGAACATAATCAATTTTAAATTAAGCAATCTATAAATATAATTCCTTGTACACATAATTTTTCACTTGTATTCCTCGTCTTTGATTTCCAAGATATATTTTAAGGGAATCCCAAGATCTAACTCTAGACATAGCTACATAGAGCTGACCATGATTAAAAACATCTGTTCGTAGATCTATAATAATATTATTAAATGTTTGCCCTTGTGATTTATTGATAGTTATTGCAAAAGCTAATTTGATAGGAAATTGTCTTGTTTTAAAAGTAAAAGGATATTTATTTTCACAGTACAATGTAATTCGGTTTATGAAAACAATACATCCAGCTTTGTCACCAGTTAATATTGTACATTTTAATGAATGATTAGAAAAATCTATTATTCTCAATCTCGTGCCATTGCACAAACCTTCATTGATGTTTCACTGCTGATTACACATTGATAATTTTGCTCGATACGCAACGCCAGCCCGAGCAGTTTCTTTCGCTTTACTCGCGCGCATAATCATTTACAAATTGACGGAATTAATGTCGTTGGAAAACGCACCCATTGCTGTGTATGCATCAGCTTTTTATAACGAATCATAGGCGCCAGCTATTTGCTGTAGCTCAGCTAACGCGCTAAACGTATACGGGATTGTATATCGCATTTGTTGAACTTACCGGTACAAGAAAAGAAAAATTATTATTCTATATTGATTACGAGCTACTGCTGAATTTAGTGCAATCTAAACGCTTGTATAATGTCGAGATTTTTAGTTGATATATGATTGTTTCGGCGCATGTGTTTTGGATTTTCCTTTCCAAGGAGTTAAAATGATAGGGCACGTGTAAACAATACATTTCTTTCTTTCTGTGTATGTGGAGAGAAACATTGTACCTACAAGAGCTCAAATACGTCTTAATTGTTCAGTATTGATTTGTCGCAATAAATCGGTCGTTGCAAAAGTTACGCCGTTTCGAATTTTACAACAACGTGCGTGCACGCACCTATTGTCGTATAATTTGCGAGTCTACCGATAGGTAATGTAAGAGGCAGAACTGTTACCCACTTTAAAAACTAAACCTTAAAACTACTTAAAAAACATCTTAAGGGAGGATTTCGAGATCAAACCAATGCGTCTCTTAATAAATTTAAATGCATTATAGATCTTTCAGTGTAGACGAATCTTAGCAACTCGTTGAACGACGTCATCGTCCGTGACCGTTTTTCTATCATGTCGTGATCAAATCTGATCCGCAACCACTTGTGATACAGCGGGTAAAGAAGCTTGTACGTTTTGATCCTAAACTCTTCGATAATTTTAGGATAACTTACGTCAGAAGTCATTACGTCTATCGGCTTGTTTAATAGATTGTAATACGAAGTACCTTCGATCTCATGAATTGGCACAGCCCTTTCATAATCATCAAAAATCGGTTGTTCCCTTTGTATTAATGAGATCGCTTTCTTGTCGAAAGGAGTTTTATTACAACACGCAAATCCCTTGACTTAGAAGTACTAAACCACTTAGAAGTAAATTCCATTTCCTTGAACATCTTGAGTTTCACGATCTTAAAAATCGTCTGCCTTGCTGCAGTGCATCCACTGTAGCAGACGTCCGGGCATGTATGCTGGCGCGAGTGTACGCGCGTGTAGCTCACACAGCTACAATTAAACTGTAAAAAAGATTCTTTACTCAAAAGTTCATTAATAAAGATTTTACGGTTCTGTAGGCTATTACTCGTTACTTGATTCAGAGACAAGGTCTTCATTTGTCTAGTGTTTAGTCCTGTAAAATTAGCTTTCGCACGCATAATTTCGCGAAGGATCACATGGTTAGAGAGGCGGACAACTCATGGCGATGCACGATGCACGTGTTCCCTCCCCGACGTCGCAGTCGTCATTCCTGAATCGCCGCGCTTATCCGAGCGTAACATACGTGAAGATACAATATCTTTTTTGAAATGGACGAAAGAACGGTGCTGAGAATCGTGAAGGCAACGTTCAGGCGTTGCCCATCGGTTTTGTCGATATATGCACGCAGCGAGACTTTGTCACTTGGAGCTGAGACTTGAACGAGACATCTCCTTCCGGGTGATATAACGGAGCCGGTTAGAATCTGAGAGAAGAGTTTCGTGATTAAAGGTGGATATAGGGTACTCGTGATTGATAATTGTTGTTGCCGAAGCTCGTTCGTCCGTAATCGTTGAATTCAAGGCCTGTCTATTATTTCGCCGGGACACTTTTCGTTTGCCGGAGTGTTTGAATGAGTAAGAACAGAATAACGCTGTTTGTAACAAATAACTTGAGAGTGTCAATTTCCGAGAAAGTGTTGGTAACAAGCAACTTATGAGTATTAATTGTGTTTCACCGAAGTGTCAGGAAGTTGTGAGTAAGAAATAAATTAGCAGTGAATAAAGTCGTGATTAGTATTGTATATTGAGTGTTTTGAAGTATTTTTTATATCTAATAAATTTGTAACTTGCTTATTGATTCCATCAACATCAACATTTCGAGCTGATAGAATAGCACATTTACTCATATCTTCAAATCGTTTTTCCTCAATTAATTTACCGAATGAATAATAAGCAACGTTATTACTTCCACCAAGAATACAATGTTCAGGAAGATCGATGTTGTCATGCATATCATTCATTGTCCCATTACCAACGTCTAATAAATATTTGGCAAAATTTATTTCATTTGGCCTTACTCTCATATTTGTGGCAAGAGTAAACTTCGTAAAATGTTTCCATAATTCACTGTATTTAATACAAAGATTCAAAGTTTCACATCTAGTTCCTCTAATCTTAATTGGAAGAAGTTGTCGAAAAACCCCTCCAAGTATGAAAATTTTTCCTCCAAATGGTAAATTATTGTTCATTATGTGTTGTAATGTTCGATTCGCAATTTCTAAAGCATATCTTGGAGCCATTGGAGCTTCATCCCAGATGATTACATTAACACTTTTTAAAAAAGGCCTTCTTTAGATTGTGCCTTAATACTTGATGATGAATCATGATACATGGGAACTGGCAGGCCAAACGTTTTGTGAACTGTTTTTCCGTGTGGAAGCAATGTTGCAGCGATACCAGTAAATGCCATTGTACATACTTTAATATTTTTAGATGATAATAAATTGTATAGAGTAGTATAAATATACATTTTTCTAGATCCTTCTGGATCGTCAATATATATGCAATTATTTCTATCTTGGTCATTAACATCAACTGCATGGAGAATTGTATCTACAATTTCCCTTTGTTCATTATTTAATTTTGCATACTGCTGTTGACCAATTTCTGCCATTTGTGACACAGTTGCTCCATCAGTTTCATCACATATTGTATTTATTTCGACGGTTTGATCCATCGTAGGAAAATCACTTAAAGTTTTACTTTCCATATTTAATAAATTATTAATGTGCGCATAAGCCTTTTGATGACTAACAGTTAATTCATTCGTTCGCAAAAAATTCTCGGACATAGCATCTTTGAATTTATCCCATACTTCTTCTGGTTTAATGGGTTGGCAATGAATCAAAATACGAACAAACAATCGTCGAAGTTGTACAGGCACCATCCCCACAGTTGCTTCCTCCATAGCTCTAATCCATTCTTCATCGTCTTCTATTAGGCCCATAGCTAAACATGCTGCTGTAAATGGTAAATGGAGGGTGTACAATGCCATCAACAGTATTTAAGGAATCAAAACTTGTAGCACCTTTAACATGCAATAACAATAGTCGTAAATGAAATAACTCTAATTGAGTAGGACTAACGGAGTACATTCGACCAATACAATTAAAACATTGTTTACGAACTTGCCAACTTGCAACCGACGAATCACCACTCTTGATTTCTTTATGCATGAATTTTGTTGGGATATCTGCATATAAATACTGTCTTGCTTCTGGGTTTTCTAAATTTAATTTAAAATAATCAAGCAACATGCTACTCGAAGAAGTTAAATTTTCCTCTGTAATATTACATTGGTTGACATCAATTGTAACGAAATGTAGATATGGTAAATGTAATGGCATTCTTATTATAGCATGACTTTTATCATGTAATGCTTTACTAATTATGCGGTAAATGGCTTCCACAGGTCCAACGTATCGAGCCTCTAAGAAATCTCGAATTTCATCATGATTAGTTAATGTTCCTTTATTAGATTCACCAATTGTTACAGTGGCAGCATCGTGACCTTTATATATATATCTACCTATATTATATAGTTGTTTTGGAGATACTCCCCCCCGCACCCCTGAGCCCGCACCCCCCCGACCCCCCCGCAGCCCCCCCGCACCCCCGGCACGCGCCCGCAAAATAAGGCAAAATTCTTTCTTCATTGATTTGGAGTAATGTGAAAACCCCCCCCGCACCCGCCCCGGGCACGCCCCCCTCCGCACCCCCCGCACAGCCCGCCCCGCACCCCCAGCCCCCGCACCCCCCCGCACCTCCTATTACATTTTCTAAATTATTAATTGTTTATAGATTTTTTATTTAAAGTTTTTATTAAGCATAAAAATTTACGTAACAACATTGTAATCGTACTCGGATAACAATCGATCAATTTATGACACACTTTTTGAATCATCTTTAACGACAATTTTTTAGTCGGTACGTTCGCGACGCGTATGAATTAGTGCTCGATTTTCTAAAATACATATTGGCTATATTAGCTAGCACTATATTAAGATGAGTTAAGGAACTCCTCCGACTCTACAACCTGACGACTCGAGCAATACACTACATTTTGGCATAAAATAATGTCTTAGCCGTCGGGAAGATCCTAATCCTTTGTAGAATTTTCCCAAGCCCTCATAATCAAGCTCATAGCACATCATATCAATTAATATATATACAGTAGATAACTATATAAGAGATATAACTTAAATTTATGTTTCTAATTTTCCACACGCACCATGAGGGTAAGATAGAACAGGACGCTTTTTTTTTTATATTTTTTGTTAAAGTTTGACTTAAAGTTTGACTTAGTTTGAAGTAATAAATTTCTTTATACAGGTTTTATTGTTGCTTTTGTATTTTATACAAGATTTGATGTGGCGTATACTTAGCATTGACTTTTGCTTTTTGTATTGTTGACACTTTGATGTTTTTATACTTAGCTTGTCTTTTGCTTTTGTATATATAGTCACTTTTGCGTGTTTATACTTAGCATTGTAAAACTTTATAAGATCATAAATTGAATTATATATCAAAGTCTTAAACAAAAAATAAAAGTGGTTCGCCGATAGGCCAATCGATATATATGTTAGGGATTTGTTCGTACGGCCATTAAAATATTATTGGAGTAAAAATTGTACCTCATGTACTTAGGTGCAAGATTTAAACTTAAGTTTCGAAAAAATGTTGACAAAAAATAAAATTAAATAAAGCTAATGAGCCAGTTACAAGTAAGATTAAGAAGTATATTTAACTTGCAGAGATCGATAAATTCGTAGAGAAAAGAATGAGATAACAAGAAAATACGTCGGATCCAAATTTTTTATATGATTTGTGCCTTATTTCTTTTGATTAACTTGGGGTCTGTAAAATGCAAAGCTTCCCTAGTAGAAACAAAATTTATTTTTAATAATTGAGTTTTAAGAACAAAACATTTAATAAAGAAAAACATATTTGTTTCCTCAATTATGCTACGTAAAAACGAAAAGATCGATCATTCAACATATATTAGAGGCCAGTGTCATTCAACAACGGCAGCAATGGTTTATTATAGAGAAAAAGTCGTGGACCAAGTTTAATGTATAATTGTAACATATAATTGAAAGTGGGAAGAATCAAAATTAATTTCAAAACAATTTCCAAAAAAATGAAAAAAAAACTATATATTTTAAATGCCATAAGCAGTAGAAGTTCGGCGTTAATTCAGTACTTTTACTTTTTTTCTTTCGATTTTCTCTATTTCGACAAACATTAAATTCTTGACCTTTTTATGATCTACAAATTTTATATAATACAATAAGATTGTTCTTGGCCAACTAGAACTTAATCATCAGATAACGAAAATAACAGTTGAAAAATAAAAATCAAACAAAAACTAAAATGGGGGGTTGGCGAGCGAAGCGAGCAGGGGGGCGAAGCCCCACTAGTATATATATATATATATATATATATATTTATATAAATACTTAACGGATCTAATACTTGTAACAACTTCTACATTGATGTGACAGTTAAATGTCTGTAATAAAATAGGACAATATGGTACAACCCATCTGTTATCGACTTCATTGTCATTAGTCTGTTTATGTAAAATTCCAGTATCTCTTCTGCGATAATTCGGATAACCATTTTCATCCATGTTCGTTTCGTTTAAAAAATTTTTAGGGAATTTCTTGGAACATTTTCCGTTTACCTGACACCAAGTACCACATGGCCATGGATCATATTTTTTAAAACAATTTCTTGCAATGTAGGATTTTGTGCATCAGGAATTTCAGCAGAAATAAATGTATCAACAATTTCTGAAGTAGTGATTTTTGAATCATAAGCTAAAGTTATCAATAAATGCATATGAGGTAGACCTCTCTTTTGAAATTCAATCACATATACATATGCTGCAACGTCGCCAAAAAATTTTTTTTTAATAATAAAATCTAATAAACACTCGAGCTACAATATCAGGTCTATCAGAAGCCTGTTGATGATTTCTGGCCATTTGGGATTACATGTCATTGTAAGAAAAATGTCAGGTTTACCTTTACGATTAATTAAAGCCATTGTATCTTGATAACATTGTTGCATTTGGCGAGGTGAACCAATGAAAGTTGATGGAAGAATTATTGTTTTTCCAACTTGCCCATTAATATCATTAGCTGAGTTTTGCATGTAATCATGCAACCCTTGATACGTATCTGCTTTAATTTCTTTTTGATGATCTTTACAATACGTAATTCTGTCTTTTTCAATCTTTACGTAAGCATCTACAACATATTGTTGAAATAATCTACGTCCTAGAATAAACGGATTGAATTCATTTGGTCTAATAGCTATTTTATATCTTGTATAAGCTAAACGTGTTACACGTCGATTATTGCCATCATTGTTTCTATTTATGCATTGTAAATGTCGATGCCATCCTTGAGTACCGTGAGGATAAAACAACGGATAAACCCATGGTTCAACATTTGAGTCCATTGTACTTACACATTGTAAAGTTTTTGTATTTTTGTTCCGAACAGTTACGTATGACTCAGGAATTTCGCCATCAGCTGTTGTCGAAAAAATAGCAGCTACTTCATTGGTTTGTTGAAAGTTTTATCTTCGTTTATCAGTGCCAGTCTTTAGTGTAAATAATAATTGTAATTCTGGCATTGGTTCACCAGCATTTAATAAGGATTGTTGATTATTTATTTCTTGATTTATCATTTCGTAGGATTTAGCAAATATATTATTTTCTCGTATTACTTTCTCTAATATTTCTAACATTTCGTATTGAAGGTCAGCATTTTGTTCCATTCTTAAATGAATAGCTTCTAGTGGATCAATAATGAAAAGTTGTCCAAAACTTGGACTTTCATTGTCTTGTGGATATAAGGCAGTGTTAAACTGATAATATATTTGTCCTTGAATTTTAAAACAATATGGTCCTAAACGTCTCGAACGAAAATTAACTAAGTTAGCATTAAAAGAAGCAAACGACAATGAGTTATTATAAACGCGTATACGTTGAAAAAATCATTAGATTTAGCGTGAGATCCATTAAATAAATCAAACAGATCTGTAGAAAAAATAGGTGTAGGCTCTAAAACAACTGCTCCATGACTACAGCAGTCTTCAAAAGAAAATCCTTTATTTGAAACTTTTTCTCCTACAAAATGTTTTGCGTTACAGTGCGTGCATAAAATATCCATGGAACCTAAATGATCTTGAAGTACAGGTTGATTTCTTGGTTCATCGAGAACAGCATTACGTGCAGCTTGTCGTCTACGCCTTTGGTTTTCAGCTAATCTTTCCCGTCTATTTTGTTGATATAGTTCTTCTTCTTGTATACGAATGATTCGTGGGCGACCAGGGCGAGGCATGTTTAATGTTATTTTGCGATGAATAGAAAAGTTATTTGTGCTTGTGTATATATATATATATATATATATATAAAACTAAATAAATATTTTGTTTTGATGTGGGATTGTATTGATAAATAGTATAATGGTAATGTAGGATTGAGTTAAAGAGTATAGTATTGGCAATCGTTAATATGTACGATTGAAAGTATTTGACAGTACATAATATAAATGGAAATTCAAAAGTTTAATATAAAAGTTTGTCTAATAATATTTGAATTATATTAGACATGTACTTTAGTAGTCATCAATAAATTTGAAGTTGTAAGTTTATGTTTTGTTAGTAAGTTTATTTATAGTTTGTAAGTTTGTTTATAGTTTGTAAGTTTATTTATAGTTTGTAAGTTTATTTAGTTTGTACGTTAATTTGTAGTTATAAGTTTATTTTCGGGAATAGGGTTTCTTAAAGTTGAGTAAAGTTTGTATAAGTTCAATAGTTGTATGAGTGAAATGGACATAAATTATGACATGGATAAAAAATAATTATTTTTAACGAAAAAACATTTATTTATTGTTGACATACAGTATATAAATAATTATCAAAAGTATATTGAATGAAGAAGGAACTTCTGTGGCAGCTGGACATATATTTGACTAAAAATTTTGTTTTCAAAAGACCTGAAACAAACAAAAAAGAAAATAGTATTAAAAAATGTTCATCATTTTAGCGGTTAGACATTTGCTAATCATAGGTTACCAACATTATTTATTTATTTTTTTTATTTATATTATAGAGACGAGATGCGACATGTTACAACTATTCACTATTAAATTTGTTTTCAAATATTCGCATGCTTACAGAATAAATGTATATTGTAAAAAAACATAGTAATCTAAAGTGCTCTTCGATGCCTGCATTTTAATAAAGTCTGAATAATATAAAACAATATAATTAAGAACTTCTGCTTTACAAACACTATAATTTTCATATCATACCAAAATATAAAAATAGTACAATTAGTATTTTAGTTTAAAATATAAAATAAATAAAAAAAAACCGCTGCCAATTCATTGGCACGTAGCTTCCTCCAACGAAATTTATTGTTCCAATAAATAAAATATTATTTTAAAATACAGTATGTGAATGCTATTTTAATATTATCAGTATGACATAAATTCGTAGGGAAAGACTTTACGACGTGCAACGACAACCCTATAAGAGGAAGCCAAATTT
Source organism: Pteromalus puparum (assembly GCA_012977825.3). Taxonomy (NCBI): domain Eukaryota; kingdom Metazoa; phylum Arthropoda; class Insecta; order Hymenoptera; family Pteromalidae; genus Pteromalus; species Pteromalus puparum. The sequence continues at coordinate 26,778,874 of CM053170.1, forward strand.
TTTAGAAAAATCGGTTTTTACATTTCAGCTCTTTTTACTTAAGAACCGCTCGAGGAAATCGTTTGAAATTTTAACACCCGATATCTTCGTTTATGGTGAATCACCAAATAAAATTTTGAAGCATTTGACTACATTGTTTTAGAGATATAAGGAATCAAAAAATTTTCAAAAAAAAATTGAAACCTTGATATCTTAAGAACCATAGGGGTTTCAAAGCTGCGCAATGAACTTAGCTTAACATATAAAATATCTACCTTTTCCCAAAATCTCAAGTGCAATAAGGCCTTTTTACGCCCGTAATCAAGACTCAAAAAAACTCATTTTTATCAGTTTTCGATTTATTACTGAAAAAATAAGTAGTCAAATCACTTGAAATTTTAATGGAATATAGTTTGACATGTAACCCATCAACATGTTTTTTTTTTTCGTGAGATTATGATGTGTAGTTTCAGAGATATGATTTTTTTTTAAAATCACCTTTTTCATTTTATCTGCCGAACGGAGCGGTCAATTCCGAGGACCAAACGGGGAAAAGTAGGTAATTTCATTATCTTTCAAATGCATTTTAGCTGAATTAGTATAACTGGTATAAGCATTTGGCATAACAATTATATTAGCCGTGAGTAGTTGCTTTCAAGGCTTTGCTTTTTATAAACACTCGGAGGTATACTCGAGCGTGTCATCAATGACGTCGGGGAATTGAGCCATTGTTGTTTTGTTCAAATCTGTGTAAAAAAGTGTAAAAATTAGCGTTTTTTAAGCAATATATAAATATTTATATGACACAATTCGTGCGGGTACAACGAAATCCACGTGTACGCGAGTATGACACAATTTGTGCGGGTACAACGAAGTCCACGTGTACGCGAGAGGTTAGCTTATCATGCACACGCAATTATCTCCGCGAAGAAGATAAAATTAACGTAAATAATGATATGCACGATTTCGTACATACATTTAGCTTAATTAAATGTTAATGTAATCACTTACCTCACTGAGATGACGGGAATCTTCTCGGATTTGCAAGGCAATGCAGAACGTGAGCGTGCATACACGTTGGCGATCACAGCGTGCACTAATGGCCGGAAGCCGGAACATGGAGTACTGACAGGTCTATCGAAACGCGGAATCCGGAAAGCTCAATAAAAGCAGTTCAGAGGTTTTAAAACGAAAAATTAATATCTTTATTCATAAAAAATGAATTCTCAAGAGACAATGCTAATTATATTAATTATTACTATAATTGTATGTTTATAATGATGTACACAATTGAAAATTCCGCATTCCTGATTCGCGTTCCTTAATTCTTGTTATCAGGCGATTGATTATGAATTAAATGCTTCACATCACTTTTTTAAGAGGGGAATAGTATTTGAAATAATGCATGTGGGGTTACAGCTTTCAGTAAGAACTTTATGATATTCTACCATCCTCTTCTATGTATACAACAATAAGTGTCATTTATTCAGTATTTTCGTGTATAAATAGCTAAAACAATGCAATTTAAATAGTTTGTGTGGGTTTTTAGCTTTCAATAAGTACATTATCGTATTCTATGAAAAAAAAATCACTAAAACATATTTGTATATTTACGTAAGGATTGGCGTGAAATTATCGGAATTTTTGTTTCAATTGTTTAAACAATTCGTTTTAAACGATTTGTGTTACTTTTTAACCTTTGATAACAACTTTATTGTATTCTAAATTGTGTTGTCGACAGATTGTTGTCCAAAAAAAGTAGCCGGATTCCCCACTGTGTGCCGGTAAGGCCGGTGTTACCTGCCTCGTGCATCGGATTGGCTACCAACTCTATTGACCTCTCTACAAATCTTTATTTTTGCTTAGCATTAGCCCAGGCTTGCGCCTGTGGGGCAAGGGACCCAGAATTACGCTGAAGGATGAATTCGGGGCAAAACCTTCCTAGAAGCAGCCGGATTCCGGGGTACTTTTTCTGAAAAAAAAAAACCTCTGAAAAACTCTGAGAGTGCGTTCATAGTAGAAGAAAAACCGCGGTTGGTCCTGCGATAATAAATTGCATCCGTGTATGCATTTTTTGTATAACTCGTGTAGCCGTACAACGCTTAGATAACATTTGCTGATGACCGGAGTCGCGGACGTATGTGACGGTCAAAGCCGCGGCTATGTTACGGCACGGTAACCGTAGTTCTTGATGGATCCTCGAACGAACTGTTTTACGTTGAGGTGGGAACATACACTGACCACGAAAAAGTCCCTAGATCCCATACGCGGCTAACTTCGGCCGAGTTTCAGCTGCGGTCCGCGGCATTCGACCGCGGTCGATAAAAAGTCTACCGAGGTTCAGCGCGGTGTGCCCTCGGTAACAAGATGATTGGACCGCGGTGCATCGCCGTGGACCGCGGTGGACACCGAGGTCCTATACACTTTCCAACAGATGGCGCCAGTGCCTACACCCGAGTAGCTTACCCCTATCTACCCGTACCTAGCAGCTATGCCTAGCAGACAGCGCAACATAACCTGGTAGTGTTTGTTTTGTTGCTCGAAGCTAAGTAGTAATATGCTTTCAAGTGAATCAAAATTTCTCTCAAGATTCTACACCATTAGTTTTCAGTCCTTTAGACTCACCTGATCAGAATTGAGCTGTATATTTTCAGCAATATAATTTTGTGTGTGTGTGTGTGAGTTACGTTTGGACTTGAATAATCTGCAAATAAGGCAGAATGTTGAAAATTATCCATAACATGACGTTCTTGGAGAAGACTTTGAAAAGTTTTGGAGTAGTTAAAGAACCAGAACTAAATAATCATGAATATGCTAGATTGTTTCAACCTATGAGAAATTATGAAATGTCCCAGAAAAGGATGAACCATCAAGACCATGGAATTTATCAAAGTGACTAGATTTGTTAACTAATTTTAAAGAAATTGAGCATAAGTCTATCAGTGAAGCGGGCCTTGTTGGAAGTTTGCCACATAAAGTTCTTTTGGCAGTATTGGGTTGAATTCTTCAGACTTCTTTGAATCGTATACAGCCTCTCAAGGTTGAAGAAAATTCTTTCAGGTAAAATCGATTACGAATTGAATTAAAAGGTTTAAGAATTGGCCCACCTGAAGGCATAGAAGCAACCCCTTTTGATCAAATGTGCTGCCATTGGCAAGCAACAATTAGAGGACCTGCTGGTAGTCGATATAAAGTAGGTGTGTTTTATCTCTAAAATTAATGCGTATTTTCGTTTTATACATATCTACCTAAAAAAATAAAATTTAGTATCGAATCATAAATAGAACCTGTTACCATAAGTTACTAGGCCTTTGTTTTACTTGTATCAGATGTGAATTTTTTTAAAATCAATATTTTCAAATTAATCTTTTTATAGGTTAATATTTTTACTAGTAGCTAACGGAATACGGGAGTAACTTATTGAAGAATACTAAATAAATATTCACACAATGATGTACATTTTTTTCTTTTACTTTATCCGACATATAAGTATAATAATAATTACATTGTTAATGTATGAGGATATTACATTAATTATCCGTTCTTCTCCTTTTCATCGGAGGCTGCTCGTCTCTTTGTCCACGATTAATGAAACGCCGTATTAATTGGGTAAACTGCTCCCTGAACAGCAGGTGATCATTTACTGATAGCTTGATCATGTACGTATATATAAACTTGATAAAAGTCATATTTAGGGATTCGGAATCGGACCTCAAATCCATCAACTGCTTACGTACAACGTTTCTGTCCATCTCAGTAAGTATAATGTAGATATCTGTTTAGTTAACATAATAACCGGAATAAAGATATGCCCACATTTTTACAATTCAGACATTGGACTAAAAATACTTACATCGTACGGTTGAAAAACAAAGTACTCGTAATGTAGTTGCGTGCTCGTTAGATCTCGTGATCTTCTCGCGTCCTCGCCGAACGAAATATCTTAAAAGCACGAGAGACAACGTCCAAACAAGTGACGGATGCTGAATGCTGCGTGGATATGGCCCGGAGCTTTACGAAAAGTATTGTCTCCTCGCTCCTCGTACACTATACATGTCGTACAGTTGCGCATGCGCGCGGGCCAGAAAACCGAGGACACTGTAAAGGGCGATAAAGTCAAAAATCAGAGTAACAGTAATGAGGAAACTGGTGAGAATATTTTTGTTGGTTATCTTATTTTTCTAAAATTATTTTTTCTAATAACTTATTTTTATTTTTTCACTTAGAAATCATTACTTTGACCGATGATGATGAAGATGAGAAGATCGATGTCAAACCATCAGGAGATTTACAATTTTGGTTAACAAATACTTTTAATCTCAAGAAAGAGCTTCCTTAGAGGTTTGGCCTTGTTACTTTTCACGTGTCTTGTGTAGAGTAACACTGTCGATGATTGTAGTTGTCAAAATAGTGCTCGGTCTGTCACGGTCTATTATCACGTTATGTAAGAGACAAGCGGCTTTCACTATTACTATAGCTTTTGGTGGTTCGTACTCCATAGGCTTGTAAAAAATTCGAAACTTCTGGCATAGATGCCCAAAACCACATTCTACAGCTATCCTTGCTCTCAATTGAATAACTTTTGATTTTCAGATAATCCTTTACCTGGGAATGGCTTGATCAAATTTCTGCTTAGCGGATAAGCACCATCGCCAATGACAAAATATGGTAATACAGTGCGACTATCATACAGTTCATCATCTTCTGGAAATTTTATCTTCTTCTCCTTTAAAGCTTTATATAGTGTACTGTGTCAGAACGTAGTCGCATCATGTTGATGCCCGTAGACGCCAACGTCAATGGCAACAAATCTATACCGAGCATCCACAACGGCTTGTAGCGTTATGGAGAAAAAGTTCTTGTAGTTATAGTACAATGATCCTGAGCCTTGTGGTTTTTTAATTCTTATGTGGCGTACGCCTACCGATCCCACACAGTGTGGCACATCCCACATCAAATAATAATCTTGAGCAATGTCCATCAAAGAATCTGACGACGGCTTTGGCATATGTAAACGGCGAAGATTGTTCCACAAAGCTGTAGATACTTCTGTTATCAAGTCGCTTATAGTTGATTTTCCCATTAAAAAGGCAAAAGCCAAGTGACTGTAAGAGGCACCAGTTGCCAAATGTCTATAGCAAGAATAAGTAAACATTTGTTATCAATTTTAAAAAAAATATGATTGAGATAATAATTAATTAGTACCTTATTGTTATAACTAATTTTTCCTCTGGCATGATCGGCTGTGTATGGAGGTTGCACCAATTTTTAATCAAAGCATTGTGAATTTTTGATAATACATAATCAAATGTAGTAACCTTCATTCGCATGTACGCTTGAAATTTCTCATCGTGTCGTTTTAATGAAGGGAACAATCGATGATATTCGCTTAAATTAATTAAGTAATACAATATACAAATTTTGGATAAAATGATACGATTACATTACTAGCTAGGTGTATCTAAATTTGAACTCTGCTCGAAATTCTGACGTTGAAATTGTAAAAACTACTTAAGAAAAACTTTCTTCAAAAGGTGTACACGATCGTTTGACGATATGGAACCTACAAGAAATTATGCGTCTATATATAGATAAGACGGCTGTCTCTATGGGCTTGACAGGCTTGACTGTAGAACAACAAATGTCCAGTCGACTTTTTCCTCCTCAGATTCAGCTGCAGGTGTTGTATCTGTGGTCTGTCTGCGGTGGCTGTCGAGATGATGGCTCCCGATTTAGCTGTAATACCTATTCTCTTCTGAAGTATCCGTGTCCGAATGTCCGAATGCACCTCACGGCTCACACAGTCGTCGAGCGGTATACGGCTTCAGTCGTAAGCTAACTGCTCACTCTCTCTCTCTCTGTCTCTCTCGCTCTCTCTCCCTCTCCTGCTTACGTTTCATCGTGAGCTTGAGTGAGGAAGCGCTAGGCCAGGCCCGGTTCCTTGCTTGCGTTTGCGCGCATGCGTAACTACTATACGTATAGTGCATGCGGAATGGGGTTTTGTGGGCATATATGTGTGCACAATATTTACATATATATAAGTATTTTTAAACTTTACACGAGCCCTCTCCGAAAATCGTTGGTTTCGCGTGCCGCTCGCAAATAACAGTCACCTTGTGAAGAAAACGCGCAGCTCTATTTTTGTAAGCTGCACATAATGTACCACCGCGCGTTGAAAATATGTACACATTATCAATGCTCCACTCGATCACGCATAACTATAACAAAATACGATGTACTTTTGACTGAAACTCGCGTTTCATGGGAGCTTATCTTCTGCTATCTGATGCTGCTGCGCGGTGGCGAATCATGTTTTTGTATCATGTTTTTGTTTGACTGGTTTTCGTTTTGTTGTAGTATGAAATTAAGAATTCATAAAAGGATTTGTACAATGTATACTGAGGATTATTTACATAAATAACGTACAATAATGTAAAGCCAGACCTTTCTTACCTTGGTACAAAAATCATCGACATATATAAATATAGTCTTCAACTTACAACGCTACGTAATAATAAAATAATTTGCAATACTAATAAAAAATTTTTTTTAATTCAAAACTAAAAAGGTTTATTCATACATAAAAAAGGTGAAAATTATACAGAAATGATCGGCTTACGAGCTACACGTATTATATGTTTGCGCTAAAACGATTTAATTTTTTCATCGAGTAAATGCTGTCATAAAATTTGTGATGTACATATTAACACTGCAAGTAGTACAACTAAAAGTTAATGTATACCGCTTTTCCGTAACAAATTCTTCGATATCCAGGCAAATACGAAGCGTTCGGCGCATTAAAATTAGAAACACATAGATTTAATAAGCTATAATTGTAAAGCTTTGAGCTTTTGAATACATGAGTCAATTCCTGAATACGGTATGGTAATATATGTATATAAAATATTAAAAAATGCGTAAAAGAGTATACAGGTTCGTCGTCACTACCTACAATCATCGACAGTGTTAATCTACAGAAGACACGTAAAAAGTAACGAGGCGAAACCTCTAAGGAAGCTCTTTCTTGAGATTGAAAGGATTTGTTAACCAAAATTGTAAATCTTCTGATGGTTTGACATCGATCACCTCATCTTTATCATCATCGGGCAAAGTAATGATTTCTAAGTAAAAAAATAAAAATAAGTTATTAGAAAAAATAATTTTAGAAAAATAAGATAACCAACAAAAATATTCTCACCAGCTTCCTCATTACTGTTACTCTAATTTTTGACTTTATCGCCCTTTACAGTGTCCTCGGTTTTCTGCTTATTAGCACTAACTTTATTTGCTTACAAGTCTTCCGTTTTGTCCTCCTTAATACTCTGCTTCTCGTTGTTAATTGCATTTTGCATTGCAGCAGCAATTTTTGCATCCTCAATAGTCTGCTTCTGGTTATCAATTGCATTTTGCATTGCAGCAGCAATTTTTTCATCCTCAATTATCTGCTTCTCTATTTTGACTTGATTCTTGTTGATCTGTGGCTCGATGGCAGGAGTCTCTTTGGCTCGCGTGTTATTCGTGAGGTAATTGAATAACGTCACGTGCGCTTCAATCATGCATTGCAGCTGCACCTCGTCTCCGCCTGGAATTTTGTCAAGGTAAGGCAAAGCACTCAGCAAAAAGTGCCAGTCAGCTTCGTTTTCGGGACTTCTAAATTGAAATGGTGATTCTGGTGCAATTTGCTGAGAGCGTGTCTGCTCAACTCGAGACTCAACTGGAGTAGACTTTTTTGCAGATGTAGCATTTGAGACCTCCAAGTCTTCGTCATCATCATCGGAATCAATATCCTCCATTAAAGTGTCTTTGAGAAAAGACATGGATTCGAAGTGACACCAATTCTTCCTTGGCTTTTTCGCAGCAGCGTCAGATCGACATTTCTGTTGGTCATTGAGTTCTTTCTTGTATCGGGTTACGAGATTCCTCCATTTCTGACGTATTTGTTCCTCTGAAAAATAATCCAGCAATTAATATGATGTATGTAAATTTCATTTGATTACAAATGATAAAAATCATTAAATGCATTTTACTTGAGAGATTTAATTTTCCTGCAATTTCAATCCACGTAGTGCATCGTTCGCTCGGATTCTTGAATACAGGTGATTCCGTGTTCCAGAGGTCTTCTGCTTCAAATACGAAAGAAATTAATTTTTCTTCCAGAAGTTTTGTCCACTTGAAGGGCACTGAAAAAAATTGGCAAGTTTAGAACGAATGTACGTACGAGTACGAAAGATATTTTAGCAATAGTATCGCAAGATTTGCCAAAAGCAAAACCATTTAACATAACTATTCAGATTTCTAACACTCAAAAAATAATGTGGCGTGAAGCGCGAGTTTCGTGTTGCAAACGAATTAAAAAAATTCTTCGTGTACGCGACGTCCAATTTCTTTGCGGCTGCGAGAGTGCCGAACCACACGACAAGATTCACCGCCATATTTGCAACACTCAAAAAAAAAATTAGCGCGCGCGATTAATCAGGCCTCGATCGCCGAGGAGCGCCGCGCCGCGTCACATTCATTTTCGACGCTCTTTACTTCTCTCTGTCTTTTTCTTCTTCTTCTTCTCCTCCTCCTCCTCCTCCTTCTTTTTGAGACGTGAGCTGCTTTTTGCCAAGGCGAAATCTTTGCTTTTGGAGTGATTGCATTTGACTGTGAAATTGATTTCCCGGTGCATGAGAGCGATCTTGCGCGCGAGAACTTTTCGGCGAGAATTGATGATGCTGCGTTTAAGATTTATGGCGGGAGTCGAGGGCTACTGCTGCTGCGTTTTGCTGCAATTAAATCTCCTGATGGAAATATTTCGAATGCGATGGATATTGCCTATCTTTTTTTCATTCTATCGAAATCCTACAACATTTTCTGTGTGCGAGTACGGGATTACACTTTTGCGACTCGATAACGAACTAGAATCGGGATGAAACGTCAACATCGACCTTTCACGAATTCCTATGAAGAAAAAATAGAACTAAACCGCGCGGAACGTCGATTATCAGCGAAAATAAAGCAAACGCAGCAGCGTATAAGTATAATACGAGAGAGCAAGCGATCGTGCGTGCAGAGAGAAAGAATGGAAAAAACATGACGCAGAAATCCGCGACATAACGTTTTTCGACAAAAAAAAATTTTGATAAGTCTCCGTAGGCAAAAAGAATCGTGACCGTATTTCTAAAATTTTCAAAGACAAACTATATTGCGAAGCATGGGTTTCGTGTTCCGCGCTAATTCCAAGAACTCGTTGCATACATACGTAAGAACTGTTCGAGTACGCGACAAACGATTTTCTTAGAAATGCGTATGTGCGAAACCACGTGACGAAATATAAACGCAACGGTATTTTAGCCTCCCAAAAATCACGATAGCGCGAAGCATGTGTTTCGCGTCTCTGTCTCGAATTCTATGAAATGTTCGAGTAGGCGACGAACGATTTTCTTACGACATCACGCGACAAGATCTGCGCACAAGATTTCATTTTTTTAACACTTTTATGTAAAGACCGTTACTTACTTGTGAGGATGTGTATGTGAAGATAGTACCGATGAAGACTGCAGAACAGCAAGATGATGGCTCGTGATTTAGCTGTAATATTCTCTCTCTCTCTCGACAAGTATCCGTGTCGTAGAACGCACCTCACGAGTCACGGCTGACGCGGCTAGTCGTCAAGCGGTCTCTATACGGCTGTCTCTATGAGCTTGACTGCGCTCGAGTCGTTGCAGGCAAACTGATGCTCTTTCCCTCTCTCTCTCCCTCTCTCTCTCTCTCTCTCTTGCTCTCGCAATATGGCCGCTTCCACCTCTCCCCATATATACATAGGAACGGTCAGGTTCAGCGCGAGCTCGAGCGATATAAGAAGCAGGCTAGGGCAGGTTTCTTGCCCGCGTTCGCGCGCATGCGCAACTGTACGACATGTATAGTGTACGAGGAGCGAGGAGACAATACTTTTCGTAAAGCTCCGGGCCATATCCACGCAGCATTCAGCATCCGTCACTTGTTTGGACGTTGTCTCTCGTGCTTTTAAGATATTTCGTTCGGCGAGGACGCGAGAAGATCACGAGATCTAACGAGCACGCAACTACATTACGATTACTTTGTTTTTCAACCGTACGATGTAAGTATTTTTAGTCCAATGTCTGAATTGTAAAAATGTGGGCATATCTTTATTCCGGTTATTATGTTAACTAAACAGATATCTACATTATACTTACTGAGATGGACAGAAACGTTGTACGTAAGCAGTTGATGGATTTGAGGTCCGATTCCGAATCCCTAAATATGACTTTTATCAAGTTTATATATACGTACATGATCAAGCTATCAGTAAATGATCACCTGCTGTTCAGGGAGCAGTTTACCCAATTAATACGGCGTTTCATTAATCGTGGACAAAGAGACGAGCAGCCTCCGATGAAAAGGAGAAGAACGGATAATTAATGTAATATCCTCATACATTAACAATGTAATTATTATTATACTTATATGTCGGATAAAGTAAAAGAAAAAACAACTGCAAGTTACAAAATTGCGGGTGGCTTAATTTTTTTGTGAAAAATAACTTTTTCACAAAAAAATTATTTTTCATGATTTCTACATACCCACAGCCGCCTTTCAGACCCTTGACGTTGTTTTCTATACTCCCATAATCGCCTTTTAAAATTTTAAAGCTCATTTCAGCACTCCCACAGTCGCATTTTAGACCATCGTAATCGTTTTCTGTATTCCCACAGTCGCCTTTTTGACCTTTGCAATAGATTTCTACATACCCACAGCCGCCTTTCAGACCCTTGACGTTGTTTTCTATATTCCCATAATCGCCTATTAAAATTTAAAAGCTCATTTCAGTACTCCCACAGTCGCATTTTAGACCATCGTAATCGTTTTCTGTATTCCCACAGTCGCCTTTTTGACCTTTGCAATAGATTTCTACATACCCACAGCCGCTCTTTCAGACCCTTGACGTTGTTTTCTATATTCCCATAATCGCCTATTAAAATTTAAAAGCTCATTTCAGTACTCCCACAGTCGCCTTTAAGACCCTCGTAATAGTTTTCTGTATTCCACAGCTCCTGGGAGAGAGGTCTCACCGGAGATCCGCTCGGGACTGAAGCCCCGAGCTCTCTTGAGACGAGAGACATAAAAAAACCATTTTTTTTAGTTTTTGATTTTTATCTCAAAAACTAGTCGCCAAAATTGCTAAAAATTTTTACACCTAGTAGATATCGTTGTTTTTTATTGTCATGAATTTTTTCAAAACATTTAACTATTTAGTTTTTGAGTTATATATGTTTATCGAAAAATTACCTTTTATATCATAAAAAATGAACAGATCAGTCAATCTAGAAAATCTTGCGGTAAAAAGTAGACAAATTTATGTTCTTTTAGATACACTATTGTTGAACATATTGTATAAATCATATCATTATAAAACAGCAAAAATATTTTTTCAAAAATAGAAAAATGGCTATAATATGGCCATAAAATGGTCAGAATCATAAAACAAAAAATGACCTAAATTCAGAATTAGAAAAAATATATGCATGTCAAATTTTATTACGATCCGTCGCATGGTTCCAAAATTATGGCGGTATACGTACATACACACACACACATACACACACACACACCCACACACACACACACGCACACAGCCATCCGCACGGACATTTTCTAAAAACGTATGATTCGTACTCCAAACACCTCCAAATGCGTTTCCACGAAGTATTAGCAAAACTGAAAATTTTACTATTACAAAGCTTTCCCTTGAGGAGGAAGCAAAAATGTACATCATTGTGTGAATATTTATTTAGTATTCTTTAATAAGTTACTCCCGTATTCCGTTAGCTACTAGTAAAAATATTAACCTATAAAAAGATTAATTTGAAAATATTGATTTTAAAAAAATTCACATCTGATACAAGTAAAACAAAGGCCTAGTAACTTATGGTAACAGGTTCTATTTATGATAAGTTATTCGATACTAAATTTTGTTTTTTTAGGTAGATACATATAAAACGAAAACACGCATTAATTTTCGCGGGTGATTTCAACGTGCTTATTTGCGAAACAGCTGATTTAGAAGCGCGCATGCAGCGCACATGTGCATTGCCGGCGTATTTCAGTTGTTTTGAATCTGCAACTGAGATAGTGAGATAACCTAATATCCGCATTATCTGCACATAAAGACAATTTGTAAATATGTCAACAGTTTACAAGTCAAAGTTATGATATTAAATCCCAAAATCGTAAATATCATACATATTAGCTATACATTCTTAAAGCAAGATGGTAAGATATGATATATGTACAAATTTCTTTAAGTAAATATTTATAAAAACAAGTTATAACGTTCAACCTTTATTTATAGCTTACCAGTCAAAATGAGTAAAGAACCTATTTGTCGGAAAGAAAATGCAGAATATGGTGTTTTATACCGTATATTATACCATAAATGAGTTTTATACCAAAAGATTGAATAAGTGCTTCGTTAAAGCTGTATGATCATCAAACATCAGCAGAATACAGAGCAAGATTGAGAGATTTTAGTATTCTCATGGCTAAGGAGTTTCATAGCGATAATGTTTACATAAGTGAACATGCATGGATCATTCAATGGCAAGTTTACAGCATCTGCTCCATATTACTTTTTTTTTTAACATCAGTCGACAATGCTGAACTTACCCTGTACAACCAACCATACTCTGCGGCCTTTCATGAAGTAATTGATTCTACAACAGGAGAATTGATTGATGGCCTTCATATAAATTTTATGGCTGAGATGTTGTGGTTTATAAATGAATATATGCTTGCTGCCCAAGTTTCAAGAATGACAGTTCTTTATGGAATTTGGTTAGACCCTGACATGAAGTATGAAGTACCATTTGATATTGAACTTGTAAACGTTGAAATGTCTGAATTTGGTTGTCATCGCTCAGAAATATCAGTCTTCAAGTATACTGGTGACAAAATTAGAATCATGATTTCTTCATCAAACATTTATGAGGAAGATTGGCAGAGTAGAACTCAAGAGTAAGCATAGTTTCTTATGATTACTAATAAATAATTATAAATATTGATACATTCTGTGACTTCTTTCAGACTTTGGATATCACCATTTTTACCATTGCTTCCAGAAGATGCAGATGACAGTGATGGCGAATCTCCAACAAATTTTAAACGTGATTTTTTACAGTACTTGAGCATGTACGATAAGCCTGAGGTATTTGGATGGTCAGCATTGATTCACAGGGCAAATTGTTCAGCTATAAATGTATTTTTCATTGCATCTACCCTGGGCACCATGATGGTTCTAGTCTGGATACATGATAATGTATTATTACAGAAATTGATAATTGAAAGGTTTGCATGGGCCATGGATTTCACTATATTCAATTCTGTTCTGTGAATCTTAGAGTGTCAGTATCTCGCACAAGACTAATCATAAAACAGTTGTGGATAACTGTACTTTGCATACTCGTTAGACTGCTTATCAATTCTCAACATAACTCTACACTCTAGGAACTACGCTTTCCAAGTGTATTGCAAACGGTTGCATACTTTATATGTTCAGTAATTGAAACTTGCTTAGCTAGCCCTCGAAGAACATTTCAGTTTGAAAGATTAGTATTCTTACAAGATATATTGGAAAGATAGACTCAACGGATGGTTGTACTAGCCCTAATCTTGGTTCATACATTCTTCCTATACGTGCCTGGATGTCCTCGTGGCTACCTAGGTCCTGATGGTTATCATCATTATGGTCTCAATGTAAGCTGCACGGGTGGAGCTTATTTATTAGATAATCACATACACTGTTGAAAAAAGAGAAATATGCTTTACGTGCAGGCATGTAAAGAGAGCAAAAAACTGAATTGATTGTGATATAAACCAAATTATTTGTAACGGTAGTGGGTGCTGCGTTTAATACTTCTGAAAGTTTTTGTATTGTGACATTCTTATTCTTGATTACCAAGAGGATCAAGAGTAATCCAAACTTTGACTTTGTTTATCGCATCATTTATCCATTGAGAAATTATATAGAAAGTTGTGATTGCAAAGCCGGATCATGTTGTCTGCCATATAGTAGAAAAAGCAATGAGAAACACGAGTGGTTAAAAAATTATTTATAGTATGTAGAATTATCTATGTTGGTTTATATAGAGTTGAGTAAATCAAATTTTTTGTATTTATAGTGAATGAAAAGCAGATGAAACTGGTCGAACAAAAGCAATGCCTCATGTGAAGTCTTACACACGAGTTTCACCAGATTTAACGCAGATTCCATGGTTTGTTTTAACAAGTGCTAATCTGAGCAAAGGTGCCCGGGGCACAACTACAAAAACAGGAGCTTCTCACTACATAATAAATTATGAAGCAGGAGTTGTGTTTATACCAAAATTTGTTGTAAGTAACTGCAAATTAAGCTTTATTTTTATTTGTAAAAAGATAATTACATTTTACTGACGATTATTGAATGTATGATATTCATTGTAGGATTTTTATGTTACAGATTAACCAGCAGACGTTTCCTATAAAGATGGACTCAACGGATGGTTGTACTAGTCCTAATCTTGGTTCATACATTCTTCCTATACGTGCCTGGATGTCCTCATGGTTATCATCATTATGGTCTCAATGTAAGCTGCACGGATGGAGCTTATTTATTTTATAAGAACAATTTTGTAATAACCATATCAAAGCTACGTTATACCAAGATAATCACATTTCAGTGTTGAAAAAAGAGAAATATGCTGTACATGCATGAGAGGAAAAAAATGAATTGATTGTGATATAAACCATATTATTTGTAAGGGTAGTGGATGCTGCGTTTAATACTTCTGAAAGTTTTTCTACTGTTACATCCTCATTCTTGGTGTAACAAAGAATACCTCCAAAATGATAATAATAATAATAATTAAAAAAAAACATGCAAAAAAATGTTATTTCTATGTATTTATTTATCAAACTTTTTTCAAACCAAATACTACGGTGGATTTTCAGCTTGTATTCGACCATTGTACGCAAAGAAGAATTTGTAAAATGGCATGATGTTGATAGGATTCTGTGGCAAAAGTGCTAATAACCTGACACCTGCATTTTGAGGGTATCGTAAATCAATATGAAATTTTAAAAAATTTTATGGAACCTACACTTAGTAATGCTTAATTTTTAATCTCAGTAGCAATAGAAAGATTTTTCTCAGTATTTCTCCTATAAGTAGCACTCTTAATTGTTAATTTGTATAACTGTGTTTTTGTATCAACATTCTTTATTTGTTTAGCTTGAGCATACAATGAGTAAAATTATTAATTTGATAAAACATGAAATTGTTTAAGAAAATAAAAATTATCACTCGTGCTTTTTATCAGATAAATTTTCAATTCACTTGACACTTTCTTCTACTATCCCTTGATTGGCAATGCTGATATTTCAAGATCTGTTGATCTCACAAATACAAAAATAAAATTGCGAGAATACATTTTTTAAATATATTTATGTACCAAGTCACTCTTTGTCTTTATAAATATAAGCAGAAATCTTTGCGTAAGATCAAGTCAAGCCATCCACAGTATCTTCTCCTCTTTATTGTGACACCACTCACAACTTTTTTTCTGCAAAATATCACCTGTGCCATCTAGAACTCAGTAAAGCATGGACCATCACCTACTCGAGTAGTGTAGACCTTTACTACTGCTAAAATATCTCCAATAACGGTAGGAAGTAATCCAAGTACAGACTCCATCAATACTGCAGTTTAAAATATAATTAATTTACATTAGTCTTTTACACACAAGCGATCTACATAACATATCTTTTTTATATCTTACCTGACAATGAAGATCTGCGAGTAAATTGAACACTGATCAGAACTTTTGATATTGTTTATGCTAAAGACCAATTATGATGTATAGAATCAATTCCAACATCCACATGTCTAGAAACATTTGGGTGAAGTATTTTTGTTAAGAATTTTACCACTGGTGATCTCATTGGATAACTAAAGAAAAAATTCATTAAGCATTTTTATTCTTTCAAGACAAGAAATTTTGTAAACGTTATTTACATATCTGTATGCTACTTGAAGATAGAGATAAAAGACACCTCCTTCATATCGACTACCAGCAGGTCCTCTAATTGTTGCTTGCCAATGGCAGCACATTTGATCAAAAGGGGTTGCTTCTATGCCTTCAGGTGGGCCACTTCTTAAACCTTTTAATTCAATTCGTAAACAATTTTACCTCAAAGAGTTTTCTTCAACCTTGAGAGGCTGTATACGATTCAAAGAAGTCTGAAATAAGCAGGTTTTACAAGAAGCTGAAAATGCAAGTCTAACGTAGGCCTTATACCAATTTCCAACCCAACACTGCCAAAAGAACTTTAGGTGGCAAACTTCCAACAAGGCCCGCTTCACTGATAGACTTATGCTCAATTTCTTTAAAATTAGTTAACAAATCTAGTCACTTTGATAAATTCCATGGTCTTGATGGTTCATCCTTTTCTGGGACATTTCATAATTTCTCATAGGTTGAAACAATCTAGCATATTCATGATTATCTAGCATATTCATGATTATCTAGTTCTGGTTCTTTAACTACTCCAAAACTTTTCAAAGTCTTCTCCAAGAACGTCGTGTTATGGATAATTTTCAACATTCTGCCTTATTTGCAGATTATTCGAGTCCAAACGTAACTCACACACACACAAAATTATATTGCTGAAAATATACAACTCAATTCTGATCAGGTGAGTCTAAAGGACTGGAAACTAATGGTGTAGAATCTTGAGAGAAATTTTGATTCACTTGAAAGCATATTACTACTTAGCTTCAAGCAACAAAACAAACACTACCAGGTTATGTTGCGCTGTCTGCTAGGCATAGCTGCTAGGTACGGGTAGATAGGGGTAGGCTACTCGGGTGTAGGCACTGGCGCCATCTGTTGGAAAGTGTATTGGAACGCGATAGGACCTCGGTGTCCACCGCGGTCCACGGCGATGCACCACGGTCCAATGATCTTGTTGACCGAGGGCGAACCGCGCTGAACCTCGGTTGACTTTTTATCGACCGCGGTCGGACCGCTGTCGGACCGCGGTCGAATGCCGCGGACCGCGGCTGAAACTCGGCCGAAGTTAGCCGCGTATGGAGTCTAGGGACTTTTTCGTGGTCAGTGTATGTTCCCACCTCAACGTAAAACAGTTCGTTCGAGGATCCATCAAGGACTACGGCTACCGTGCCGTAACATAGCCGCGGCTTTGACCGTCACATACGTCCATGACTCCGGTCATCAGCAAATGTTATCTAAGCGTTGTACGGCTACACGAGTTGTACAAAAAATGCACACACGGATGCAATTTATTATCGCAGGACCAACAGCGGTTTTTCTTCTACTATGAATGCACTTTGAGTGCATTCAGTGGGAATCGAACCCATTAATCCTTGAGCGAGTCCGTATCCGCTAGTGAGAACGTGCGCCGTAACCAACTGAGCCACGGACGCTCTAGTTATAAATAAGATGTTGGGGACTCTATCGGTCTACCCGAGGCAGGGGTAGTAGTAACAGTATGCTTTCTCCTAGAGTTGTAATGATTAAAAGAATCGTTTTTCTCTAATAAAATGATTCTAAGCTTCTTGATAAAAATATTAAAAACTTAACACATACTTATAATAGCATTGTTCATGACCGCGTTGCTCATAAATTTTAGAATACACTTGACAGTAAAGTATTTATGCGGAATATTTTTGAAACGACGCAACCTGATTAATTAGTTTTTGAGAAACGAGAGCTCTGATTGTAGAAATTAAAAAAACTGCTGCCAATTCATTGGCACGTAGCTTCCTCTAACAAAATTTATTGTTCAAATAAATAAAATATTGTTTTAAAATACAGTATGTGAAAGCTAGTTTAAATATTGTATTTCCAAGTTTATTATTTTAATTTATATTTTAATTATTTTGCTGTAGAAGCAATTTTGCTTCCTCCTCAAGAGGAAGCTTTGTAATAGTAAAATTTTCAGTTTTGCTAATACTTCGTGGAAACGCATTTGGAGGTGTTTGGAGTACGAATCATGCGTTTTTAGAAAATGTCCGTGCGGATGGCTGTGTGTGTGTGTGTGTGTGTATGCGTGTGTGTGTGTGTGTGTGTATGTACGTATACCGCCATAATTTTGGAACCATGTGACGGATCGTAATAAAATTTGACATGCATATATTTTTTCTAATTCTGAATTTAGGTCATTTTTTGTTTTATGATTCTGACCATTTTATGGCCATATTATAGCCATTTTTCTATTTTTGAAAAAATATTTTTGCTTTTTTATAATGATATGATTTATACAATATATTCAACAATAGTGACAATAAAAGAACATAAATTTGTCTACTTTTTCCCGCAAGATTTTCTAGATTGACTGATCTGTTCATTTTTTATGATATAAAAGGTAATTTTTCGATAAACATATATATCTCAAAAAATAAATAGTTAAATGTTTTGAAAAAATTCATGACAATAAAAAACAACGATATCTACTAGTTGTAAAAATTTTATTTTTCCGACTTGTTTTTGAGATAAAAATCAAAAACTAAAAAAAATGGTTTTTTTATGTTACGACATACGATTACGTGAGTAAAAAGGTTTAAATTGAGTTGAACTTTTAGGAAAAGATTGATCTTTTGATTACTTCGGCTAGGTTCTTTTTGTAGCTTATGAAACCTTTTAGTTTAAAAGATATTAAAGATTCCAAATTCTTCAACTCTCACCCTGTATACTCGTGTGACTGAACATTATTATTTTGTAAACCATATAATTGATAATTAAACTTATATATTTTGAGAGTTTTCATTGTTTTATAAAATGTCCGTGCAGATGGTTTTGTCTGTGTGTGTGTGTGTGCGTGGCGTGCGTGCGTGCGGTGCGTGCATGCGTGCGTACGTATACTGTTATAATTCTGGAACTACGTGATCGATCGTAATAAGATTGGACGTGCATATATGTTTTTCGATTCTGAATTCAGTAAATTTTCTTTTAAGATTTAGACTATTTTATGACCATTTCATGGCTATTTTTCAATTTTTGAAAAAATATTTTTGCTTTTTATTATGAATATGATTTATACAATATATTCAACAATAGTGTACCTAAAAGACTGCTACCCACAAGGTTGGAATATATACTGATACCCATAAGGTTGGAATCCACCTTAACCCCACTCCCCTGATACCCCTCCCTACAAGTGTCTTCCTAACCTATCCTTTTAGTATCGAATAGTAGCGAATATTTAAATCAAAGAATGAGTTGATTGTCCCATGTAATTATCTTCCACTAGCAGAATAGGAGGAAGCTAAGTGCCAATGACTTGGCAGCGGTTTTTTATTGCAAAAGATATATAATAATTAGAAAGATCCGATCAAAATCTCTTAAATAGCGAAGTTGCATAATCGATCGTTTAATTTTGAAGATATACGTGTGTAGAAATCGTAAGAAGGTGATCATAAGCGAGGAATAAATACAAAACCAAAACTCTCAAACTCGCTACCCCACGCGCCATGAGTTTGAATGACAATAACATACAAGGAATATTGACAAGTAGCGCACAAGTTGCTATGGAGAAATGTGCGGCAATGAAAATAATCTCTCTATAAAAAAGTGATGACTGGATGTTTTAAAGCCGTTAATGAAACGATTTGATTGGTTGGAACTTTTGTTGTTTGGATTGCAAAATAATTGTGGGATGATGGAAATCTACTTAAACACCATGACTGTCGAGGTTTTATACATATCTAACGAATTGTATGATTTTTTCTTGTTTCGTAATCATGATATGTTACTTAAAGCTTCGAGTACTTTTTCGAGTTTTTTTTTTCGAGTTTTTGCCAGAAAAATTAGTTGTTTGTTTATTTGGACTGATTTTTCAACCTTTCAACATTTTTGCTTTCTTCTTAAGGAAGCCTTGTAATAGTAATTTTTGAAGTTTTTGTAAAAACATGTGGAAAGTGTGTTTTTATGCATTTTGTCACAGACGCAACGTCTGCAACGCGAGCCGCGAGACGAGTCAGCGATAAGAGTCGAGCAGCCGAGTCGTACTACGATGCAGCGCATCCGAATGCATCGTAGACGTTAGCTCAGTGGTTAGAGCACAGGCTTCGCAACCTCGGGTCCGTGAGTTCGAGTCCCGTCGTCTACTCTTTTTCGCTTTCCGACTCGTTCTCCTCCTCGTTCGTAACAATTTTTAGTCAAAAAATGGTGTTTTTGAAAAATGTCCGTACGGATGTGTGTGTGTGTGTGTGTGTGTGTGTGTGTGTGTGTGTGTGTGTGTGTGTGTGTGTGTGTGTGGGTGCGTGTGTTCGTATGTATACGCCTGTATCTCAACTTCTACTCAGTGGATTTTAACCCACCAAATCTCATTTTCTTTATTGATGTGAAACATCTAATGGCGCGGCTCGGGGGTTCAACCGAATCGTTTTGTCGTGACGCTTTCCCCTCTTGTGCCTCTACAGTGCGCTCCCCTCTCCGCCTCTCTCTTGCCTCTACAGCGCGCTCACCTCTCCGCCTCTATAGCGCGCTCCTCTATACTGGAGAGAGAGAGAGAGAGAGAGAGAGAGAGAGAGAGAGAGAGAGAGAGAGAGAGAGAGACAGACAGAAGAGAAATATACATTCGTGCGCGCGTCGACCAGAGAGAGAGAGAGAGAGAGAGAGAGAGAGAGGAAGAGTATGTATGCGTGTGCGTATCTGTGAGTGTGCTATACACAGCGTTGGGACAGGCGTGCGCGCGTCGACCAAAGAGAGAGAGAGAGAGGAAGCGTATGTATTTTATATAAACTTCTTTCAATAACCATAAATTTCAATGTTTCACATCTGCCAGGCGTCCCGTGACGGCTCACTTTTTTTTACTAGTACATAGTGGGAAAATAGTATATTATGCAACAAGAGATGCAACAACCCTCGCGAGAATATTTCCTCGCGGAAAAATCTACTCGCTCTGGCAGTAAACCCACCCGCGGGAAAAATCTGCTACTTTCGCCCCGTGTTGCATATAGTATTTTATTCCACTTTCGGCCGAAAGGTCACTATTTGAGCCTGAAAAGCGGGTTATATACAATTTGTATATTAATTTATTTATTTGCAAATTTGTTAAATTGTTTAAAGTTTCTGAAAATTTTGAAAATTTTTGAAAAATTTTTTTCAACTTTTTTCCCGCAAAATTTTACTTTTTCCCCCAAATTTTCTTTTTGCCCGCTAATCTGATTTGCGGGAAAAATGAGCTAGATTTGCCCCGCATTTCAGGGACAAAAAGTGGCCATTTCGGTTGAGTATGGAATAAAAGAATAAAATTACCAATCTTTTTACCGTGGAAAATTTATATTATTGTTCGCCGTTCTTTCATTATATACCATAAGCGCAATTTTTTAAATTTGTTTTAACTTGAAAACTAAATGTTGAATCTTTTTAAGAAAAAATATGATTATTGAAAGTTATTACGACTATATTCTACTTAAATTTTGAGTCATTTCATGGGGCAGATCCTGAGAAAAACATCAAAAACTGAAAAAAGTAGTTTTTTGCCTGACGCGATAACTGGAGTAAAAAGGCAATAATCAAGTTCTAATTTTACATTTAGTTAGAATCATATAGCACCTTGATCCCTTTCTTTGGGTTGTTTATGATACTAGTAATTTTCAAAGATATTAGGCTTCAAAATTTTGTTTTCTCAACCTGTATACTCTATATAACTGAAAACTGCATTGCTTAGATCTCAGCTTCTATTTAATGGATTTTAAACTATACCTAGGTTCGTTGTTTTTCTGTTTTTTTCTTACCAATTTGTTAAAAACAAGATTATCAATTACGCTTGGCGTTTTTTTATAGCGACTTCATCTTAACGAATGGCAATTCTCGTGTGTGTGTGTGTGTGTGTGTGTGTGTGTGTGTTTTTTCTCTTGGAGTAAGAGGTATTAGGGAAAATCTTAGAAATACCATGGCTGACTTCGTTGATGGAGTCGTCGGAACGACCCAATCCCCTCCGCCAGTCGTGTGTCGGATTCGCACCGACTAAACCCATCCCTCTCACGGCCAGGTGAAAAAACACCCATCCGTAAGAGGAAGCGCCCTCCTTTGTCTTTACCGACCCTTACTAAAGGCTTTAGCCCTCTTCTATTCGATGTGGTCGCCATCCTTTCACCTGTTCTTCGAACTTCCTAGGTTCTTTGTTCCTTATTCTTCGCCAAAAACAGTTCGCTTCTAACTGGCATTGCGCCATGCGATGGCCGGCTCCTCCACACTTATAACGGAGAGTCGATCTATCTACTCCATTACACTCATCCTTCCAATGTCCAAAGCCTAAGCACTTGTGACACCGCACTACCTTTAGCGTGTTTGTGTGTGTGTGTGTAATTTTTAAAAATTAATTTGATAAATTTTGAAAAGTTTTAAAAATTTGAAAAATAGTATATTACACACTTAGGAAAGAAAAAAATTGAACAGTCCATATCCCGTGTAAATTAACACCCGAGCCAAAGACGAGGGTAGCAAACACGAGATATGGGCTGTCCGAATTTCCTCCCATGGTTTGTATACGATTTTACTTGCTTAGCGAGTGGGAAGTGACTGTTGGAAAGGATGCGTGGAATAAACAACAAGTTGTGAGGTTTAAATAATATTATATATTAAAGGCTTGAGAGCCTAGTCGGCAGTGCGTCCGCTCAGCACGGAGTCTTACTGGCATGAGAGAGAGAGAGAGAGACGTGAGTACAGAGTATACAGTGTAGTTGGCGCTTAGATTGTATATGCGAGGCATGCGCAGTTCACTTGCTCTCGCATGAGCTCGTCTGACTGCATGAAATCGCCGAGCTTTTAAATCAATCTTCTTCTAAGCTTCTACTTTGTCTTTCTAATCGTTTGTTATTTCACTGACTGCTGGCTCTTTACACTCTTTATACTTTAATAAGATCATTAGTCTTATTTTCCAGCTTGTATAATTTTCACCATTGAACACTGGTATCAAAATATCCTCAATTTTTGCTTGTTTAGCCATTTCATCTTCTTCAACTTTTATATTATCGTATACTTGATTTTTTGAAGTAATGATTTTCATGAGTGTTCTCAAAAATATTCTTCTTAATCTTGTTCTGAATTCTCTTCTTGTTTAAGCCGCACGAGAACATGGGCTTAACCTCAAAACTTGCCACGTGCTCTGATTTCCTTCACCACGTGTTTCACTTGCCGACTTTAATCCTGATCCTTGATTTTCTAAGGTTAGAAGTTCATAATCGTAACTATATTCAGACCGGATATTTGTTTCTCAACCAATCAAAACGCTTTATTAACGGCTTCAAAATATTCAGTCATCACTTTTTTAAAGAGAGATGTCCGTCTCGGGTGCCTGCGGCGCCCTCGACTTCCACTCGTGCTCAATCATCATCCTCGTTTGAAAAAGCCAACTTTTGCTCCTAGTTGTGTAATATACTATACTATTGTCTTTTATCAATAAAACATCTAGAAACACTGGTAGAAAATAAGCCAACCAAAATGGCCTGTGAATTAATAATTAGCCAAGAATGTTGGCCAACGCTTATCACGAATATAAGCCAACATTGAACCAACGGTTCGGAAAAATTTTAAATGTAGTGATTTAAGGTTATGAGATTTGAATACTATTGACTTTATTTATAATTTCGGTTTGTGATATACCTATACTAAATATATAGAATATGCTTTGTTCTTGATGTCAACGTGAATGTTCACCGAGTAAATGCTCAGGTCACCCAGAACTCTCAAAAATCTTGTCCAGGTGTTTATTATCGAAAAAATGTTAGGCTAAATAGTGCGCTTCGTGGTTTTCGGCGTGTAGGTGTAAGATATGCTCAAAGATGATGGACATGTTACTCGCGAGTCTCGTAGACGATGTCCAGGTGTTCGGCGAAAAAAAAAAATAAAATCTAGGTACCTTGCCCAGTAGTTTTATATGTGTAAGTGTAAGTTCTGCTCGAAGATGATGAGCAAATCTCCCAAGACTATATAACATTTTTAAAATTTTCTAAAAATTTTCCAAAATTTTGTATAGTAATTATTTCCACAGAGCGCGCTACCTATATTTTATTTATTTTTCTCTCGTCGAAGAACTGGACATCGTCTACGAGCAGAACTTACATTCATACATCAAAAACTACGCGCTACTCAAGTCTCATGTTTTCCACTTTCGAACACTTGGACATCGTCTACGAGAGTCCTGGGTGATGTGCTCGTCATCTTCGAGCAGAACTCACATCTACGTATCGAAAGCCACGGAGCGCGCAAACTAGATTTCATTTTTTTCCTCCGCTGGACACCTGGATATCGCCAACGAGAGTTCCGGGTAACGTGCTCATCATCTTCAAGAAAAACTTTCATCTACACATTGAAAGCCACGGAGCGCGCTACCTAGGTTTTATTTTTTAAATAAGCTTACGAAGATATAATTTAAATTTAATCTAACCTGAAACCAGTATTTCAAATTTTACCATCCGTTTACCAACCGAACCACTTGTAATGTGACGAAATAAGCAGTATTTAAGAGTAACTGTTGGTTAAAGCGTTGTCCAAGTCGTTCGGATTTGGCCAAGCGATGGCGAATTAGATCTTTACGTTTCTACCAGGGAAGCTTATGGAGTTGTTGATTTCGGTTTTGTGTACCAGATAATCACGACAAACACCACCTACATTCACTCATTTGAAAACATATAATCATCACACACACTGACACAAAGTATTTTGTACTTGATTTTTATGTTACCTTATTTGTACTAGGTAGCCCCAGCCTCTCAAAGCTCAAAAGAAAGCTCAAAAAAACTATGTGTACTCGGCTTCGGCTCGCTATGCACACTCGCCTTTGCCTCGAACTATAAACTCACACGCGAGAGAAAAAGCCCTTATCCCCCATGGAGTATAACATATTTTACCACACATTTCTGATTTTCGTGTTTTTTTAACTTAAAAATAGGGACTAATTGTCGCCGTTTTTCGACTCGACACAATTCGACACAATATGGGCTCGCTATTCTACCTCCCGTGGCGAGTATAAGATTTTACATACCCCAAAGGCCAGGAAGTAAAAAGTGTCTTTCTTCCCACTTCTCAAAAGTTTGAAAACAATCAAAAATTTTGTTTTAATAATTTTCAAAATTTTTGAAAATAAAAAAAATTAAGTCAGTTTTATTCTTTTCTCATACACGAAAAAAGGGCCTATTTTTCTTGCCCTTGCCAAAAAAAGCACAAGGGAAGAGTGGCTTTTTCTAGCAAGGGTGATATTTTGAGCACGAGTGGGAGTCAAGGGCGCCATAGGTAGGCTCCCAAGACGGACACGAGTGCTCAAAACACCACCTTAGTCAATTTTCCCCTCTAGTTGCACAATATACTATTAACTCCCGGAAAATTTGTTTTCTCTCGTCGGTCGAAAAACGACGACTTTAGCCCCTAATTTTAGGTCAAAAAAACAATATTTGATTTATTGAAACTTAAATTAAGTTGGCGGAAGTTACGTGCCAATGCATTAGCAGCGGTTTTTAACATTAGCAAATTTCTCATTTATAACAAATGTAACTGTGCAATTATTAATTTGCAAATTGAAACGCTCATTCGCTAAAAGATTTGTTCCGATCAATTGTTGGCCAGCCGAAGTTTTCGACAGTTGTGACATTTTGTTAAATTAACCACAGAAGGACTAGAATTTTATACCTCATCAGATTCAAAAGGAGTAGAAAACTGCTATTACAATTCTCTTTTATCCGGGATCGAAGAAGCAGCAGGCTGTTGTGACCAATTTTATGCATCCAAAACAAAAAGAGTAAAAAAGTTCTTCTATCTTGCTTTCATCAAGTGCATCAGTCAAGACAGAAGTAGATTTGCTTCGAAGTGAATCAATTCGCATACATTTTTTGATTTTGCAGATTCTTCACGAGGTTTCTTACATACTGATGATGAAGGAGTATTCAAAGATGATGTCGAGGTCTACTGAAGGCGAAGTAGAATTGGTGACTGATTTTGAAGTAGATAGTTTTGCAATTGAAATAGAATTCGTCATCTGTTTACCAATTTTTATTTTTTGGGCTACAAATACTTTGATATAACCTTCATCTAGTGTCGTTGATTTCCAACCGCCAAGTTTTTTTACAGCGGTTGTATCTTCCCCGGCTTCAATAGAGCTCCGGATCGCGTAGATGTAAAAATGAGGCAACGATTGGCATAGCACCGATCTTGTTAATCCTGACTAATTGATTGGTGTATTTTCCAGCTCAATAATTTAAAAATAAACGTTCAGTTTTACAATCTTTAGGATGGAGCTTTAGATAACGTTTACAAATGTTGAAAAAATCTCCAATAACAGTGAATGAACGTTCAACTCCAGTTTTCGTTTTTGGTATATTAATGAACAAAAGTTTCCTGTCCAGTTCCTTGATATCGTGCAAGGTTATGTTTGTGAGCTCTTCTCTCCTACATGCACCAGATATGCCGATTACTGAAAAAACCTACAAATACTAAATCATATTTAAAATATTGATTGAATAATAAAACAGAATTTATATTTGTATAATAAACGACTGAAACTTATTTTGTTTAATAAATGAACTTCATCTGTGGCCTCATTGCAAAATTTTGATACCTTAGATGGACTAAATACTTTAGATTTTTTTCTCCTGTGGTTATCACTTTTTCTCTTCAAAAAAGCTTCGACATTTTTATAATACCGATATCAATGTTGTCGTAAGTACTTATAGTGGCTTTCAGCATGGAGTAACGAGTCCACAATGTTTACGGAGCCAAGTGTTTCGATTGCTCATCTAAATAAATTAAAATAATTTCGACTTTCAAAGAAATTATTTTCTTTTCTTTAGCCATTTTTAAAATTCTTCATACGCTCCGATGTACTAAAGTCTTGATTTTTCAGGCAATAGATTGAAACTAATATTATTTCCTTTTTAATCAAATCTATAGGTACTGAATCGTCACAAGCTTTCTCCGAATCACTTTCTGAACTTATTTTTTCAATTGTAAGTCTTATTGATACTTAAGCGATGAGAGAACGTTCTGTCAAGATAACCCTAGATGTGTAAACATCGACGATTTGATACCTAGTCCGACAAACAATTGAGAATCTTGTTAAAAAAACGAAGGCAAGATGGCGTACATGTTCCGCGCAATAGTTAAAAAGTTGCGTGTTCGCACACGGAAAACAAGCATGAGAAACCGTGTTTCGCGCACGGAGTATTAGAAAAGAACATCATTGTTCACATATCAAGAGACCGGAGATAGACGGGTCATATTTAAAATTTGCTTATTTCAAAGTAAAAATAAGATAGGAAATAGTTGTGTGGGAAAATTTTCAAATTTTTTTTGTTTGCCAAACACAAGCGAAGCTACGGTAACAACTCTTACGGAAACCTGATTTTCCTGACTCAACGCGACCCCTCTTCCACGATTTCATACAATTGTGCGTGTAAGAATCACACCTATTAGGGCCGTATATAGACGCACGTTGCACGAGCCTACTTTAATAAGCGTTTTTCTTTTTCACTCTTATTCATTCATTATAAGTTTACTGATAACTTATTACATTCATCTGTTACCACATTTTTTTCTATCACTTGTTAAGAAAACACTCCACGAGAAACAAAGCCACCAAACCTTCACACTTAACAATACGTTTCTATCCCCTTTTGTGACTTTATCTCTAGCTCGAGCTCTAACTTTTAGCCTCATTGCTAACTCAATCTGTCTCTCTTCATTAGTAGCTTGAATTTTATCCTGATTTCTTCTTTTAAATTGCATATCATTTAAATGTTTAACATTATAATTTTTTACAGCTGATCGAGAAGGAAGGTATTGATACTTTAACTCGAACAGAATTGCAACAAGCTTGCAGAGCAAGAGGCATGAGAGCCTACGGTATGTCAGAAATAAAATTAAGAGAACAACTCTCTCAATGGCTTGATCTTAGTTTAACAAAGAAAGTGCCTCCAACATTATTACTTTTATCCAGAGCTTTAATGGTCCCAGACACTGTTTCTATGCCTGATAAGTTAAAGGCTACTATTTCAGCCCTTCCAGATTCTGTTGTCACAAGAACAAAAGGAGCTATCGGAGAAAAGGAAGGAAAGATAGACCATAAGACTAACATCGAGATCATAAAAATAGAAGAAAAGATAATTGAAGAAGAGCGACAAGAACAGAGAAATATCAGACAGCAAGAACTCACAAATGTTAACCAAAAACCTCAACCACTTTTACTCAAAACTTTTTCAAATGATGATGAAATAACGAAAACTGACGTCAAGGTACTGGAACAAGCTTTAGATTCGATTGGCAAGGTAAGTTTTCACTCCGTAGGCGATCTCTCATGGTTAACTCTACTTTACAGGTGCGCTTGCAACAAATATTCTATTCTTGAGTACTTATTTTGATCAATTACGAAATGTTCTAAATTTGTTTGAAGCTTTTTTTAGAGAATTTTAAGGTGGGTCCGGAATGCTAAAAATAGGGTAGGGGACACAGCGAAATTTTTGATTTGAACTATTGTATGTGTGCAGTGGACGAAAATATTCAATGTACTAACTTCAGCTAAAAACATTCATACAGATGTAAGCGCACGGAAAAAAGTACTTTGTGTTCGACTAGTCGTTGCTCGAGCTAGCCTAACTAAATGACTTGAAAAAAATTGTATGACAAGTGTGAATATACGAAGTTTCATATTACGTGATCACAATACATTCAAACCTTTGTTTAAACTGATGAAAAATACAAAATCAGGAGTGGACTTTATTAAAAGTTGTGACGTTGCGCTTTTTAAGACTAATCCCGTAGCCCCACAATCGCCTAAATTTTAATAACACAATTATCTCTCGACTCACTGGGACTCTTACATCTAAGAGGGGGACACACGGTAGGTTTGAAGGACAGGAATTAGCCTGGCGTGGCAGAGGGTGTAGTCAATAAAGAACACAATCATATCTAATGCTGAAAATCAATTTATTATATTGTATGAACTCCCGTCAAGACTGGCTTGACTACAATCACTTCTCGATCGTTATTTTCCAATCGATAATCGCTACGCATAGCTAGGATTGATATTAAAATCAGAGGTATTATTTGATACACTCGCGTCAAAGGTAATAATTCCAATTACGAACACTATGATTTGTTTGTTCCCATAATATGTGTTCGACCACGGTCTACTCTTATTCGAAAATTAAGGAGCAATCGATTATACTAATTTACACTCGAAAATGACTCGCGAATGTCCGTATATTGCGCAATTCTAATAGCGCATCCACGCTTTATAGTAAATGGCGGTGGTGTCGGTCGAAAGGACGCGGCGTCACCAAGATGGCGGTCCCGTACCTCTAACGGAATTCACCTTCACGACTACTGCTCTGCTATAGGCCTGCTCATGTAGATCGAAACCTGAAATCTTCGCGAATTTATTGTTGCAACCGCCGTCTGCTCTGCTTCCACGTACTAGCCCGAAGAACCCGAGACTTTGCCTCTAGGGTAGCGCTAACCATGCAACATCCGCGGGTCTGTTTGTTAGTGAATAGCCGGAGTTCTCATCACCCTCAACGGGGTCGCTAATGAATGGTTAGAACGCTTAGAATATCTCAACCTGTCGGCGCAAAGACTTACACTCAAAATCTTCCTCGAACACGCACGAACTACGACCGAAACAAAAAGAAAACCAAGGACTCCGCTCTCACGCTACTGGACCAGGACTTCTTACTACGACTTGCTCGCGATTTCAAAATCTCGGCACTGCAGCTAGGTTAAGAACGATCGACGTCCGACGCGGTTGATGGCAGCAAACAGAATGAACGAGGAGGAAGTCTCCTCGCGGCGCGATGCTCAGTGCGTCCCAGGAACGGACGACTCGTTACGCCCTCTATAACTATTTCCGCGACGCGAGCACTCCGTGTGTCAAGTACGCGACGAGCGCGCCAATTACGATACGCGAGAACGGCCGGTCGTGATCCTATTGTTACTGGGCGTCGCGCGGTGCACGGGACGGCCTCGCGCGCGGCGACATGGCGCTATTAGTGGTGTTGCTAGTGGTGTACGCGCGAGTCCCCCACTGGCCGCTCTCGCCGAGCTCTCTCTCTCTCTCTCTCTCTCTCTCTCTCTCTCTCTCTCTCTCTCTCTCTCTCTCTCTCTCTCTACTTNGCTCTTGGTGAGTTTGAAATCATTAGCCGTTTGCTCTTCACTTTTACAAAGATTACTAATACTTTCTACACTCCTCGGAGAATTTTGTTACAGCGGAAGGAACCCTCCAATCGGCTCTCAAGTTAGCGCTAAAAAATTGCAACTTCGGTGCTTTTTTTATGAGCCTGGAGGGAATTTTTCCGCTAACTATCTGACATAACCTCCAATCTTCTACTGCCTTGGTCGCTGAGTGTTGAACCGCATCGCTTGCTCCCGTCGCTCTGAGGAACCTGCGTCAAATAGTGTTACTGTGTATGTTATTGAGTGCTGCAACGTCCTGCCTCCGTGTGCCAGTTTTTTATCATCGCTACATCTGAAGCTAGCTCCATACACCAGTATATCTATATATACAGCTGATCTCGCTCAATAAGTGCGAAATCATCGCCGCGATCGAAGATCAATAATTTGCCGCAAGAGTGCTACACCATCGCAGCTCAGATTTCACGAGCAACAGTTGGCATCATTGACTCGGTCCGTGCGCATGTGCAGTTCGGTGTTCCTCAAGCGCGCCAAATTTTGAATCGTCCGCTACTACACTATAGCCTATAACTACTTATCGACTGAGCCAAGCCAACCCAATCGATAAGTTACCATCAGTTTTTCTGCCGCTAAATTTGAATCACACTATCACATATTATCGCTATGTCTGATCTTGAGGAGGAGGAACAGCCGCCATTACTGGTGCCAACTTCGTGCAAGAAATGCACTAGAATTATTGCAAAAAGCAACCCTCGCAAATGCGATAAATGCGGCTGGCATTATCATGCCAAATGCATGGCTATACTTACCGTATTGGAGGGTGGACGGACCATACAGGTCTGCAGGGACTGCCTGGTGGCTGCCAACGACCCAACCAAAACCACCTCGGCCTCATTGCCCCCGTCAGATGGCAGCAGCCCTCAGCGTCCAACCCGGTCTCAGCGACGACCTCTGCAGGGCAAGTCGCTCTCTGCGCCAGCATCTCGCTCTTCCAGTCCAACACCGAAAGAAGATTCTGCGCTCAATTTAATCTTGGATAAATTAAAAAAGCTGGACAGTATAGAGCAGTCGCAGAAGTCCATGAAGAGCGAGATTGCAGAGAGTAGAAACCTGGTGGAAAAGAGGATGACGGCCATTGAGAGATCCTTGGAGCCGCTAAAGGAAATTCCTGCACTCATTAGCCGCGTGACGGTAGTGGAGGAGGACGTCGCCGCGCTGAGGACCGAGCAGGAAAACATCAAAGCTAAGCTTGACCATCTGCTAGCGAGCGGCACTAGCAACTCTCAACGTGAGGACGCGCTGACTCCGGACTGCGACACCATCAAGCAGCTTCGTGAGGCCAACGCGAAAATTCAGGCACAACTGGATGGGGTCATAACTTCGCAAGCAAAATTATCGGCGGAGCTGGTCATCACAGGGCTGACCTACACCGAAACAGCTTCTTTGAGGCAGCTTGCTTATGCGGCCCTTAAACCACTAGATGCAGGGCTGACAGAGAAGGACATCATCTCTGTGCGCCCTCTAGGAAGGGTGAAGATGGCCCGTGAAGAGGCTGCAGAGGTTTCAGAGGTTTCTGCGGATACCGAGACGGCCAGCGTTCCGCTCTCGGTCTCTCTCTCCAGAACACTCATGAGATCACTCATCTCCGCGAAAATTAAAATTCGCAAGCTACACACAACACAACTGTCTAGTGACCTGCTGCGTAAGGCTCGTGTCGCGCTACCCTTCCCCAGCTCGTATATCAATATAAACGAGTGGCTGCCGGCTGATATCCATCGACTTCGTGTTGCTGTCAGGAAGGCCGCGAGGGGGTGCGGCTGCACCACTTTTGTGAGAGATGGCCGAATCTACATCAAGCTGAAGAGAGAAGATCGCGCTGTGAGGATTACAACGGATGAGGACTTAAAGAATTTTTTAGGCACAATCACAACCAGCTAAACTACACTCACCTCATTCCTCGTTGCCTGCAACAGTCATCTGCATCATCATCTGTATCATCACCTGAATCATCTTCACAAACACCTAAGGTAAATCTGTCTGAAGGTCTAAGGGTCTGCCATTTTAATGCGAACTCTCTTACGGGTCACATTGAGATGGTCAGGCTTTTTCTGTCAACTCGTCCCTTCTTCCACGTGATAGCTGTCACTGAGACCTGGCTTGACGAAAAAGTAACCTCCATCCCTTCACTGGAAAACTACATTCTTCACAGACGCGACAGAAATAGAAATGGTGGAGGTGTGGCACTCTACGTTCATCACTCACTGACAGCAAACATTATTTCATCCTCTGACGGGGTCTGGTCGGGCAGGCCAGGTAAACCAGAGTACCTTCTCTGTGAAATCTCAGCCAAAGGTGTTTCACCCATCTTTGTGGGAGTTGTGTATCGTCCACCTCATGCCCCTTTCATCCAGGACAATAACTTTATAGAATAGCTAAATACGCATATGCACAACTACTCAACAAAGGTCATTATGGGTGATTTTAACGCCGACCAATTCTCCTCATCCGAAGATGCTAAATTTATTAAAGCCTTCATCGAGGAAAACTCCTTACTCTCAGTGCCCTATGGTGCTACGCACCATAAACAGGACTCAAATACCTGGCTCGACCTTTGCTTAATAGATATGCAGGATCGCCTGTTATCGTACTACAAAACTGAGACTCCTTTTATAAACGGACATGACCTGATTACTGCCACCCTCGACGTACAGATTCCACGCTACATACCTAAACCATACACATACAAAAACTACAAGGGGATCTGTGCCGAGAAGCTAAGGGACTTGCTTGGTACATTTGACTGGTCATCACTCACAGCGTCATCACTCGACGAAAGCATCCTCATTCTCAACGATAACCTGACGAATGCCATAGATCATCTCGCCCCATTGCGTACTGTGACACCTGGACCGAAACGCCACCCATGGTTTACTGCGGCTCTTCGTGGCCTTTTGTCCGAGCGGGATCGTCTCTATAGAAGGTTTCGCAGATCTCGTCTACCTTGTGATCTATATTTTTATAGAATAGCAAGGGATGACGCTCACAGACAGGTTGAGGAAGCCAGGCTGAATTACTATCATTCACGCCTGTCAACCTTGACTGAACCTGCTGAGATTTGGAGAGAGCTTGAGAACCTTGGAATCACCACCTCCAAGGCACCTCCACCTTCTCGCTTCTCCACGGATGACCTCAATCAACACTTCAGCTCAATCTCCTACGATCCGTTGGCTCCGTCGGTTGAGGAATATCTGCGATGCCTTGGGAGCCGGAGTTTCCCCGAACACTTCAATTTCAGAGCTATTACGGAATCGGATGTATTAGCTGCCGTACAGCACTTCGACACACAGGCTAGAGGCATTGATGGCATTCCACAGGTTGTAATTTATAAGGCAATATCAGTACTCGCTCCCATACTATGTAGGATCTTCAACCTGTCCTTGAGCGAGTCATGCTTCCCCTCTGTCTGGAAGAAGTCGCTGGTGCGTGCACTAAACAAGATCAGTTCACCAACATCTGTTACTGACTACCGCCCGATCTCCCTGCTCTGTTTTCTATCCAAGGCGCTGGAGTGGCTAGTGCATAGGCAAGTCTCTGAGTACCTTGAATCAAGACTTTTTCTTGACAATCTACAGACTGGCTTCCGCACTGGTCACAGCACACAGTCCGGCTTAATCAAGTTGACTGATGATGTCAGGCTTGGCATAGACAAAAAGAAGGTCACTCTTCTACTTCTATTTGACTTTAGCAAGGCGTTTGATAAGGTGTGTCACGTTGAGCTCTTGAGAAAGCTACCATCCTTCGGCTTCTCCAAGCAGGTAATCCGCTGGCTTGCGTCGTACCTTACAGGAAGAGAACAGGCCGTCGTTGGTGAAAGCAATGAACTCTCCACCTTCCGACCCCTCAACACCGGAGTCCCGCAAGGATCAGTGTTAGGTCCATTATTGTTTGCGCTGTACATCAACGACATAGGATTTTGCCTAGATCCAGATGTGTCCCATCTGATCTATGCGGATGACCTGCAGATTTACAGCCAATGTCGCCTCGATGAGCTCGACTCTTGTTCTGACAAGATGAGAACTAACGCAGAGAGGATCATGGACTGGGCTACACAGAACCGTCTGAAGCTCAATGTTGCTAAAACTAAAGCAATCGTCCTGGGCTCCTCTTACTACATTAATGCGTTGCCAACCGTATCCAACACCTACATTAACATAGGCGGAGCCCGTGTTGAATACGAATCCTCGGTCCGCAATCTGGGGTTGGTGCTAGACTCGAAAATAACATGGAAAGAGCATGTTGCACAATTATGTAAACGTGCTCACTCATTAATGTACAGACTATACTTTTTTCGTAAATGCACCAACCTTAGGCTGCGTAAACATCTCATCCAGGCGCTCCTTTTTCCAATCATAGACTACTGCTCATTGGTATACTGTGATCTGACTGAAGAACTTGACACCAAATTACAGAGACTCATAAATACGGGAATCCGGTACATCTTTGGTGTGAGGAGGGATGAGCACATCTCCCCTTACAGACGTGAATTGTACTGGCTAACCACTGCCGGGCGCAGGAGGTACTTCATGGCCTGCTTTCTGCGAAAAATGTTCAATACAGCCGTACCTTCTTACATCTTAGCATTTTTTGACTTTCATGTAGCGCTCCGGCCTGTGAGGGGTGAGGCGGCAACACTTGACATTCGACCTTGTAAGACAGAGGCGCTGAAGGGCTCATTCCATGTAAGCGCTTCATATCTGTGGAACTCATTACCATCTCGACTTCGCAACACTAGATCTATCGCTCATTTCAAAACAATAGCCAAAGACCACTTTTTCACCATAGAAAATTCTCCATAGACACAGACCACCCTCAATACAAATATCGACACCATTTCACTCATCATCACCATATAGAAACACACTTTCATTAGTCACTCACACACACATCAACGAATAGTCTGTATGTCGAATATATACATACCACTTATGTATATATACTTGTCTTATATTTTTGTACAACATAATGTACAGTAATAAAACCTATTAAATCTAAATCTAAAATCTCTCTAGCTGCGGCCGCACGGCAGCTGATGCGCGGCTCCGGTGCGCGCGTGTCATTCGCGCCTCGTGGTCGTCCGCGCGTGCTCCAGACCTCGCTCTTCATGTGTTGTGCGACTCCTGGTGTCGTTGCATCGCGTTTCTCCTGGCTGTACCGGTACAGCAGCGCCCGCGAGGTCCAGCTGGCTCGTATCGGCGCGGCATAACGGCGTCGTCTGCTGCGTGGCCAGTGCGGAGTCAACGTCTCTCCTGTCCGCTGACAGGAGAGGTTAGGAGCTCCGCAGCTCTCGTGTGCCGCGTTGTTTGGTGTTGTGTTCCCGGGTTGTTTATTGTTATGCTCTGCTGCAGTGCGGCTATGGATAAAGTAAGTATATGGCTATTGCTAGTTAACATACATGCTCTCAGCAAAAGAATCCAGCGTGCCACGCGCGGCCTTATGGCCGCGGTGGCTTGCCGCCTTACGGCCACGGTTGCTTGCTGTCTGAGAAAACATTGATTTTTTATCTTCTTCGTATACAATTGAAAACCATGCATAACTTGAAAGTTTTTTTATTATTTTAGTTTTGTACTCATGATTTTCAAGATTGTTGATTTTTGAATATAGACATTCATATAAATTTTAACATGTATTCTTTTATCGCAACGAAATTTATTTTAAATATAATGAAAACCCCATTATTATTCCGTAAGATTATAAAAAAATTCTTTGGCACGTAGCTTCCTTCAACATTATGTATTGCTTAATATCAGAATTGTTTTTACTCCATATATAATGATATCATTTTTTTTTTTTTTTTTTTTTTGATGGATACAATTATTTTGAATCAATTACATATATATAATTATCTCTCTCTCTCTCTCTCTCTCCCTATCTTTCTTTCGTATATCTGCATAGGTAATTGTTAAACTGATCTCCAAGAGACAGTCACCTCCCTTTTTTACTTAACATCTTATTTACTAACACTAAAATATTTTATTTAACGTAATCTTTGTATTAATTACATCTAAATGATATCGTTTCCTCACCACCAAGCGGTAGATATCTCGGCACGTTTTTTTTTTTTTTGTAAGGAAATGTAACCGTTTTAACATCGCGTCACGTAAAAAATAACGATTCATAGTATACTGGGTGAGAAAAAGAAATTTGAAGCTTCATATCTCCGAAACTAATTGGTTTCGTAAACAACCCAAACATAGGGATCAAGGTGCTATATAATACTAACTAAATTCGCTGGTGGTTGGCGCCATTAACAGCGTCAGACGTAGTTGAGTGAGGTGCGAGATTTGACCGACGATTTAGAGAGTGTGAGCAGAAAAAGTGATAAAGTTTGAGAAGAGAGTGAGAGAGGAAGAGATACGGTTAGAAGTAGGTAAAATATTCAAAGCGGAGAAGTGAACAGGGAAGAAAATACAAGGCAGAAAGAAAGACTGGATAGCGGTGAGAGGTTAGGTTCAGTAGAGAAGGATAGAGAGTGCAGGAGAGAGAAAGGAGAGAGCGGCAAGGCCGCGGAACATGAACGCTAGTTAGAGAGATAGAAGAAATCGTAGGGCCAAGTTGGACGAGCGGAACGAGATAACGGAACCCCGCGAGGATTTGAAAACGTCTCTAGAGGGGATTCCGTCAGGAGTGAGAAAAGCGCGGTAAAAGGAGAGAAAGGAGAAAACAAAAGCTAAAACAGTTAAATTTAGAGGAAAGCTTCAGACTGGAAGAATCAAGAGGAGGCAAGAGAAAAGTAAGAAGCCCAGAAGAGGAGGAAAAGAAGAAGGAGGAGAAACGGAAGAGTAAGAGAGGAGAAGAGAAAAGCAGCAGAGAGAGGAAAAACGGAGAAGCGAAGAAGAGAAGGAAGTGGAAGACAAGACAGATAAAGAAGAGGGAGACATGGACAAAGTACAGCAGACGCTGGATCGGATGTGCGAGATGATGGACAAGAAAGAAAAGAAAGGAAGGAGATGATGGAAGAGTGGGGAAAAAAGATGGGAGAGAAATGTTACGAGATGGAGAATAAGATCAACAAACGAGTTGAGAGAACCTGAAAAATCAGTTGAGAGAGGAGAGAGGGGAGAGTGTCCAAGATGGGAGGAGAGGTTAAGGGAGAGAGGCAGAGAAGGAAGGCGAAAAGAAGAGGAACTCAAAAGGAATTAGAGAGAAAGGCGAAGGATTTAGAGGAGAGATCAGGATAGGGCCTTCAACTTCAGAAGACGGAAGAAACAGAGAGGAGAGGGACTATGAAGAAAAAGAAGGGGACTTAAGACAGATGAAAGAACTCGAATGGAGAATAGAAGAGGGAGAAAGGGAAAGGAAAAGGAACAACGTGGTGTGGACAGGACTACAAGAAGAAGATTGGGACAAACAAAAACTGGAAAAGTGGATTAAGGGTCAATTAGGGGTGGACGTAGAGCTAAGGAGCGTATGGAGCATCAGAGGTAAAAAGAAAAATAGAGTAGGAGCGGAGTGCAGAGATAGAGATGAGAAAGAGAAAATAATGGAAGCCAAAAAGAAATTGAAGGGATCCAAGATCTACATCGATCATGACACCACGTGGAAAGAGAGGAGAACAAGAGAGAAGTTTATTGAGACGGCGAAGGAGTGGAGGAAAAAAGGCCACATGGTGAAAATAGGAAGAAACAGGCTAATGGTAGACGACAGAGAATATAGATGGAATGAGAAAGAGGGGCAGTTCTTTCGAAGAGATTAGGAAGGAGAATGAAAAAGAGCAAAGAGAAGGGAGGAAGAAGAAGGAAGCGGAGAGAACGAAGGAAAGCGTGAGAGTGCTAAGCTGGAATGTAGCAGGTCTGAAAGGGATAGAAGAGGAGGAATGGAGGTACATCAAAAGCTTCGACGTAGTATGTCTACAAGAAACATGGATGGAAGGGGAAGAAGAGGAAAAAATGAAGAAGAGGCTACAAGGATATGAAGTGGAGGTAAGAGAGGCAAAAAGAGGGGGACATAGAGGTAGGCTAAAGGGGGGATTGCTAATGGCATTAAAAATAGCAAGTAAGGGAGATAAGGTAGAGTGGCTAAAAAGCAGCTCGGGAGAATTCATAGGAGGAAAGGTACAGATAAAGGGAGAAAATTGGTGGATAGGCTCGACTTATATGAGAGAGGAGAGAAGGAAAAATTATGAAGAGATAGAAGATCTAGTCGAAGAGGCAGGAGGAGGAAAAATTTTATGGTGTGGGGATATGAACGCGAGAACGGGAGTAGAAGGGGGCGGCTGGGACGCGGAGGGAAATGAGGAGAAAAGGATATCCAGAGACGAGACAATAAATAGGGAAGGAGAAGAACTTTTAGATAGGATTAGAGAGCTGGGAATGAGCCTACTTAACGGAAATATAGAAGGGGACGAGGAGGGGGAACTCACGTATATAGGGGGTATGGGGAGCTCGGTAATAGTCTACGGGATAACCAACGAGGAAGGAAGAAGAAAAATTAAAACTATGAAAATCAGGGATAAGTATGAATCAGACCATGGGGCCATAGAGATAGAGATAGACACGGAAAGAGAAGCTGACGATAATGAGGAGGAAAGGTACAGGACGGCCTGGACGGGAAAAGCAATAAAAGAATATAGGAAGTGGCTAGAAAGAGGAGGGATAGCGAAGAGCTGGAAAGACCTAAAAACAAAAATAAAGAACGCGATGCAAACTAGAAAAGTGAAGAAAAAAAGGGGAGAGAAAGGAGGATGGTGGGACGAGGAATGTAGGAAAAAGAAGGCAGAGATGAGGAGAGAAAAGGGAAAACTTAAGAGAGGAAATAAATGCAACAGAAGATACCTGCAAGCAAAGAAAGAGTTAAGGAACCTCTACAGGAGGAAAAAAGAGAAAGGATTGAGAAGAGAGATAGATGAAGCGAGAGAAGACCGATCAGGGAAAAAATTCTGGAGCATGGTGAAAAAAAGGAGGAAAGGGAAGAGGATAAAAGTAGATAAAGGGATAGAGGACGTGAAGTGGATAGAATTCTTCAAAGGACAACTAGGAGAGAAAGAAGAGCGAAGAGAAAGAAGAACAAGCGAAATGGAGGAGGAACCTAGAAACGAGACCGGAGAAGACAATAAGATTGACAGAGAGGAGGTGAGAAAGATCATAAGAAAAATGAAGGAGAGGAAAGCGCCAGGAGAAGACGGAATCCAGAACGAGGCATGGAAACACGGGGAAGAACTGCTGCTGGAGGAACTTACAGAAATACTAGGAAAGATATGGAATGGCGAAGGATTACCGAAGGAATGGAAGAAGGGGACTGTAACACCAATTTACAAAAAAGGAGACAAAGGAGAGTGCAAGAACTACAGAGGGATAACACTGATGGACACGGGATACAAAATATATGCAGAACTCATAAGAGGAAGGATGGAGAGCAAACTTGAAGAGGAGGAAAGGCTTAGCGACACACAGATGGGATTCAGAAAGGGGAGAGGAACGACGGACGCAATATACGTGGTAAGCAAAGCTGTAGAACTGGAGTTAAGGAAGAAAGGAGGAAAGGTGTTCGCATGCTTTGCAGACATGAGAGCAGCGTTCGACAAAATAAGGAGAGAAGAGGTATGGAGAATGATGGAAAAACTGGAAGTGAGCAG
The DNA here is from genome assembly GCA_012977825.3 of Pteromalus puparum. NCBI lineage: Eukaryota > Metazoa > Arthropoda > Insecta > Hymenoptera > Pteromalidae > Pteromalus > Pteromalus puparum. Next base: position 26,818,666 of record CM053170.1, read on the forward strand.
GAAGATAGGAGACAGGGTAAAGGAAATATACGAGGGAACGGAATGCGAAGTGAAGATAGGAGAGAGGACGGCAGGCAGTTTTGAGACACAAAAAGGTGTGAGGCAAGGATGCCCGCTAAGCCCGCTACTATTCAACGTAGCAATGGCGGATCTGGAAGGAGAGATGAGCAAGATACAGGAAGGAGGAGTAGTGATAGGGAGGAAGAAAATATGGTCAGTGTCATACGCGGACGATGTGGTGTTACTGGCGACAAACGCAGGAGGACTGAAGCAGATGCTGAGAAGATTCAAGAAGATAATGGAAAGAAAAGGGCTGGAACTGAACACCGAGAAAACAAAGATAATGATCTTCAAAAACGGAGGTAGAAGGAAGAAGGAAGAGAGGTTCAACTGGGGAGAAGAAGATATAGAAGTGGTGAAAAAATTTGAATATCTGGGATACACATTGAAAGAAAACGGGAAAGAAGAAGAACAGATTAAAAAAATGAAGGAGAAGGCGAGCTCACTGATAAGCACAGTATGGGGATTAGGCGAATCAACATTCAGAGAAAACTGGAAAATGAGAATGAGGCTTTTTGAGACACTGGTTCAGAGCGTGATGGAGTACGGAGCGGAGATATGGGGATGGAAGTGCCAAGAAGAACTAGAGAAGATGCAAAGAAGGTACATAAAATGGGTAATGAAGCTAGAGAGGACCACACCGGCGCACGTGATCCACTGGGAAACCAAACGGTTCAAACTAGAGACGAGAGCAAGGAAAAGAGCGATAAAGTACGAAGGAAAACTGAGTAAAGCAAAGGAAAACACGTTATTAGGAGAATGCTGGAGACTGCTGAAGACAGAAGGAGAAAGAGGAGAATGGAGGGGAAGAGGCAAAGACATAAGGAGACACGAGCTGGAGAGATGTGGAATTTCAAGCGCAGATTACATTAGAAGACTAGAAGAGGGTGAAAAGATGGAAGAGACAATCGAAAGAATAAACAAGGACACGCAGTGGCAGAAATGGAGTGAGGAGATAAGGGAATCGGGATACGCTAGCGAGATAAAGGAAATCCTGAAAGAACAAGGAGAAACACCGGAGTACCTGCTGGAAGTAGGAGAACACAGAAGAGGATCCCTAGGGATCACGGCAAGATTCAGGTTAGGTAGTGAGATAAGAGGAAATAAATATTGGAAAACGGAAGAAGAAAGGAAATGTAGGATGTGCGGAAGAGAAGAGGAAACGCTGAAACACGTATTCGAAAAGTGCGACGAGACAAAAATAACAGGGAAAAAATGGCAAGAAGTATGCGGAGGGAAGAAGACGCAAGTAGGATACTTAAATAAAATCATCTGGAAAAGGAAGAACAAGGAAAATGCAAGAGAAGAAGAATGAGAGAGAAAGTCGAGACAGCAGGACATTCAAAAAAGGCGCGCTAAATGCATAGGGGAGAAGAGAAAGGAAAAGTCCCCAGGATAGGATCGAGGAATAAGAAGTCCCTAGGAGAGATCGATAAGGTAGAGCAGAAAGGAACAAGGAAGAAAACCAGGAAAAGGAACGAGAGGGAGCACGTGTTTGCATATGCAAAACAGAATTGGAGGTTAAACGATACAGCAGAGAGACAGAAGAAGCAGAGCAAAGAAAAGTGAAAAGTGCAGCTGGAGAGAAAGGAGAAAAAGGTGAAAAAGGAAAGCGAGATGTCCATTACGGAGAGAAGACTAGAGAGAGAGATGAGAGAGATGAGAGAAGAAATGAAAGAATGGAAAGTGAAACTACAGATTGAAAGGGGGAAGAGAGAAGCAGCGGAGAGAAAGATGACCGATTTGGAGAGTGACGTTGAAATATTGAAAGGGAAAATCAAAGAGGAAAGAAGAGAGAGAGAGAAGATAAACAGAGTGATAGGAGAGATAAGGGAAATAGCCAAGAGAGCAGAAGCAAGACAGAGGAGGGAAAAGGAGAAGCAAGGCAGAGAAGAGGAGAAGAAAATAAAAAGCGTGATAGGACTGGTGAGCACGAGCAAGAGGAAGAGAGCAGAGGAAGAACGTCCAAAAGTACACGAAAGGGGAATAATTATCCACAAAGGGGCGAGATGGAATGACGCAGAGGACCTCAATGAGTGGCTTGAAGTCTTCCTGGCAGGGACAGAATGGGAAGTAGAGGACACGTATAACAAGGAAACAAAAAAAATAATATTCAGGGAATTGAAAGACATGGAGATGATATGGAAGGAGAGAGAAAGGGTAAACGGAGAGGGAGAGATAAGGATGGAGCAGTGGATGAATTGGGAGGAGAGAAAAGCGAGGAGAGAGGCAATGTCGGAAAGAGAGAGAAGGAAGGAAGAAGCAAAGAGAGAGGGGAAAACCTACAGCGGAGAGAACTTCAGAGTTACAGTGGAAGGAAAGGAGTTTGAGTGGAGAGAGAAGGATGGAAGAATAAAAAAGGTGGAAGAGAGAGAAGGCAAAGAGAGAGAGGACGAGAGAGAGTCAAGAAGAAAGAAGGAGGAGCAGGACCTGATCACCTTCTAGGAAAAAAAGAAAAAAAAAAAAATAACCTAAGGGTGAAGATAGAAGGCTAGAAGAAGCTAGAAGAGAAAAATCGCGGTACAAAGAAAAGCGAATGATCGTATAAAGATATTATTTGTTTTTCTATTTTTATATTTAAACAGACTATTGTAAAACGAAGCAGGTTTTCAGTCAATAAAAATTATTATTTATATTACTACGGTAAAGTTCAACATTTGAACTTGTTTAATAGCCTTTTACTCCAGTTTTATGTCTCCATAGAAAAGAACGACTTTTTTCAGTTTATGATATATTTCTTCGATGAACTGACTTAAAATTAAAGTGTTACATAGTTCTAATTACCTTCAATAATCATGTATTTTTTCAGAATGATTCACTATTTAGTTTTTGAGTTATAACGATTTTAAAAAATTTTACTTTATGGTGTATAATAAAAGAACGACGAAAGATAATATAAATTCTCCGCGGTAAAAAGATAGGTAATTTTATTCTCTTTCATGTGCATATTAAGCAATTTACTTTTATTAACTTTTTCAATAACTTTATCGGAGAAAACTGAAATCTCAAAACTAAAAAATCGCTATAAAAAAAAACACGCCTACAAAATGTAAAACGGACTGTTTTTCCATCATGCTATAGTAAAAACGAAGTAAATGAGAGTTGGTGGATCACAATCCACTGAGTAGAACCTGAGATACAGATGTCGACGACCGAACACACACACACACACACACACACACACACACACACACACACACACACACACACACCCACACACACACACACATCCATACGGACATTTTCTAAAAACACTATTTTTCGACTAAAAATACATCAAAACAGACTTTCTACATGTTTTTACACAAACTCAAAAAATCACTATTACAAGGCTTCCTTAGGAAGGAAGCAATTCTCTTTTTATAGTTCTTTAATGCAAATGACTTACTTTACTTCAAATCACTATTGGTGGAAAATACATTGGTTTGTATGTAAGCTGTGATGTCACGCTTAACAAAGCAAATTCCATCCTGTTCTTAAAGTCATTAATTTGGTGCAATGATAGTTTATTGCATAATTTGAAAAGAAAAAGTATTAGTTCAATTATCAAGCAAAGCCGAACAGCTGTTCGTTGGCTCTGTCGAAGCGAGGCAGCGAGCTTGACTACTACGCATACATTGTGCGCATCGATCTGGCTACCGGCTGGCGACATATACATGCAGCCGAGTGCCTTGTGCGTTTTGACGTTTTGAAGCAGAATCCCGATCTCTGCTCACGGCAATGTTTAGCTCAATTCAACGTTTCGGCGATATTAGAAGTGAGTGCGTCGTGCAAAACGGCAATGACGACGCGATGCAGCAGGGTTATAAGTAGCATGAAAATCAGAAGTGCTGCTATGGCGTCTGTATTATGTGTATTCAAGCAGCCTCCGATTACCGCGATCCCGCTCGCGGTTTGGCTGCTCACGGTTCTTTGTTTCTGAAACAGTGCGAATAGTATTGAAATGTGATGCACTAGAATGGCACCAACGATGCAATGTGTGAGTGTTATTTCATCAAGGAGTACTGCAGTATAGGAAGACATGTAGCTCCAACAAAAAACTTGAGTTTTTGCTTGAAGGTTATCCCTTGTTTTTCGGACTACTCCTGCGGCTGCTGCTCCTGCTGATTCTATTGATGTGCTAATACATTCTTCTTGCAAGATGCTGTCTGGATGAGGATTCACTATCGCATAAGATCCACGACTGGTTTTCCTTTGTTCATGTGTTCGTTATGTTTACAACATATATTTATTGCGTTATATGCAATGAAATCAGTGGGATTTTGTGATCTATTTTTTTAGAGTTGAATCAGTATTGTCATTATGATGCCTCCCAATGGTAGCCATGTGGCTTTTAAAGGACAGAGATAATTTACTATTTATCACTGTCAATTCAACCACGCTTACACTACCCTGGAGCTGATTCACACCATCGAAGCAGTATAGGTTGGTGTTGCTGACTTCTCCAATCATATCAAGATTACCCAGGAGCTCGATTTACTCTGCTTGTGGTGATGCTGATTGGCGTCTCTGGCTATTTCAACGTTATCTGGCCATGCTGCTTGGTGTTTCTGGCTGATCTAACCACCCGCAGCCAACCTGGAGCTATATTCCAACTTTCTGGATGTGCTGAAGGCGTTTTTATTTGCCTGAACCATCTGGAAATAACCATGAGACTGTATTTTTGCTTCCTGAGAGTCCTGATTGGCGTTCATTGCTGCTTGAACCACCTGGAGATGACCTTGGAGCTGGATTCATACTTTCTGGGAGTATTGTTGATATTGTTGGATAATTTAACCACTTTAATACGGCTCTGGAGATTGGTTTGTACTATTTAACACGGTGATATACAAAATATTACAATGACTTGTGCTGTAAGTTTAATTGATGTTGAGTCTTTAATAAGTTTTAATTTAAAATACTTTATGCATATTCTAAGTTTTTAAAATAGATATTTTTGATTGCTTACGGGTACCTTAACAGGGATTATTAATATACTGCTAGTTTTCTGTTTGTTAATATAAACTATGTGAGAAAAGTTTGTAACATATTTTCCTGTATGTATAGGTGTACGAGCAATGCTGCATTTGTTGGCATCATAGTCTACTGCAAGTACCAGAGTATAACTAAAGATATTGGTGTCGTTGGTATCTAAGCCATCAAAATCTTGGAGTTGGAAGAAAAATCCATCAAGACTCCGGCAGTACTGCTTACCACTATTGACGGATGAGTGTTCTTATCAGGTGAGATCAGTGAGTTAAATAATTATCTGTCACATGAGTTTTTAATATGATTTCTTTTGTTTTTTAGTGTTAAAGTCATACTACAATTGGAGATATCATGGTCTACTAAATGGGGAGCAGTAGGATCAAGGGCATCCGTCATATGCCTGATTATCGATAATACTGGATCTTCATGATGTGTAACTTTCAGGTACAATATGTTTCATATAATTTAAATGATTTCATGTAATTGATGTAATTTATATTTTTGCAGATGCAGTGCTCATAAGATGCAGATCATAAGTGGTTTTACTTAAAATATTATTTAGCTACACAGTGGTTTTTTTGGTTTTAATTTGATTCTTTTTTTTTTAGGTATAAAATGGAATACAATGCCAAGCAGTTGCAGCAAGAAATTATATTTTGAAGAGGATATTATTTCAAAACAGAAGATTTTCATTAATTAGCATAGCCAAGATTTACGTACCGCGTTTTCCTGCCTAAAAAATCGCTTCTCGGGTTATTGTTTGTCAAGAAGTGTCTAAAAAATATGTTTTTCACGGTAAAAAGTTGTTTCGAAAATATCTACAACTTTTATATTTAACATTTTTATGTAAAACTTAAAGCCTCAAAGTTGTATAGTAAATAATTGGTTTTTAAGCTGTAAAAAATCGGTTTTGGGCTGTAAACTCGAGTTATAAGCATCTTCATGATTTGATGTTAATGGGAAAAAGTTGTATTTTTCAATGAGCTACAACTTTTCTATTCAACTTTTTTTGCAGAAGGCTTAGATTCGAGTTAGAGCCAAGAAATCGTTTTTATCGATTTTTGGAGGTGGCCGCATTCTGCGTATATGTGCGGGATTAAGCTAAAAATAGAACCACAAGGTTCTAGTGACGAGGGGAGTTTGCACACAAAGTTTTAGCCTGATCGACTAAAGTCTCTGAGAGATAATCGTGTAACACCAAAATTATTATGTAAAAGTACGCGAAAAAATCGAACAAATTGCGTGAGATATTGCATCTCGCACATTTTTCGCGCATGAAACTATAAGGTACTTCCGTGTCGAGGTCGTGCTTAAAAAGTATAAGTTTAATTATCAAGCAAAGCCGGACTGCTGTTCGTTGGCTCTGTCGAAGCGAGGCAACGAGCTGGACTACTGCATATATCGATCTTTCGGCGATATTATAAGTGAGTGCGTCGTGCAAAACGGCAACGACGACGCGATGCAGCAGGGTTATAATAGCATGAAAATCCGAATTGCTGCTATGGCGCCTGTACTATGTGTTTCCAAGCAGCCTCCGCATACCGCGATCCCGCTCGCGGTTTGGCTGCTCACGGTTCTTGGTTTCTGAAACAGTGCGAACAGTATTGAAATGTGATGCACTAGAAGGGCACCAACGATACAATGTGTGAGTGTTATTTTATGAAGGAGTGCTGCAGTATAGGAAGACACTTAGCTCCAACAAAAAACTTGAGACATCTTGTTGACGTAAGATGTGCCTGGACTAGATGTAATTAGCTTATTGACAGGAGACGTTGATAGAGACTCAGATGATACATCAGATAGTGGATGGTCTGGGTCAAGTCCTCGAGCAGTGTCAAAAGCACCATCACGAACTTTACTAGGAGCTTTGTTTGCCAGAGATGACGAGAGGGTAGATGGAGGAACTTTTCCGGACAGTAATGGGCGTGTGCAGAGACCGAACATGTATCACACTTCAGATGCTGATGGACGATAAGTTGTTTACAGCGATCACAGTTGAGCATGATAAGAAAGCGCTCTACTTTAGCATGGCGCAATTTTTCGCGAGAAGTGATTTACAACAATGATCAGCAGGTGGCAACATTAGTAGATTCCACAGGTAGTGATGCGTAAAATAACGAACATAACCTATAGGAAAGCTAACCTATAAGACATCTCCGAAATTTTTAAATACTTTTATGGAACAATTTAGCGGTAATCAGTTATGAATATCACACTGAAACACAGAAAAACCTACACCCTGCGTTGTTAAACACTGGCGCACTTGTGAAAATTCACTGAGTGGCGAAAACTGACAATGAAGAGTCATGGAAACTGGCCAACACGTGGAGATGCATCCCAATATACACAGGCAAAAGTAAAAGACGTACTCGTCGCAATTTAGTGCTTCTGGTGAGAACATTTATATCTTGCGTCGGAACAGGTGGAGAGGGCCACAACCTGAATCACTTTGTTGGTTGCAAAATTTATGCGAATCATCTAAATACAGAGAAAACAGCAGGGACCAGCAAGAGCCAGTGTGCACACACCATGAGACCGGGAGATAGATAGATAGATATTTATTGTATGGCTTAGAACTCAAGGTGCGTCATAGACAGAGATTTTTTAGATTTTAGATTTTATGTATTTATTGCTGTACATTATGTTGTACAAATAATATTATAGAAAATATTTACAGATTAATTATAGGTTTGAGCGATAGATGATATGAAGTATGTTAAATGATGGTGGTGAGATGAGATAGCGAAAAGTTATGCATGAGGTGTTTGTGTGATAGTTACTATTGTTTGTGAAAGTGTGTGAGAGAATGTTGCGAGCTCAGTTGTTTCCATTCGGTTCTTCTTGAGCGAAAAAGTATTGTCTAGCCTGCGCCTTGAAGCAAGAAATAGTGCTATTGTTACGTAAGTGAGATGGTAGGGAATTCCAGAGATATGAGGCGCTGATGTGGAATGATTTCCTCNTAAGAGAGAGAGAGAGAGAGAGAGAGAGAGAGAGAGAGAGAGAGAGAGAGAGAGAGAGAGAGAGAGAGAGAGAGAGAGAGAGAGACTTATATATATGTAATTGATTCAAAATAATTGTATCCATCAAAAAAAAGAAATGATATAATTATATATGAAGTAAAAACAATTCTGATATTAAGATAAGCCTTTATTTGCTCACAGCAAAAAAATAATACAAATACTTTAAATGTCACAGAATGCAACTGCAAGAAGTTTGCAAACTGCAAAGTCGAGAAGAGGAATTGCAACATGGTATATCAGTTTATTGTTTGCAAAGAATATCGTTATATCAGATATCTTTGCAATTTTTAGGGGAAATGTGTCTACATCTCCTGCGAAAATTGCACTGCCGATGCTGTCCGGCACTAATTTGGCCGATTTGTCGAACAGAGTAGGAGGTACAAAGTGGGGATGCATTGCCCCTTGAGAAGCAAGCATTATGGCATCAGTGACAATCTTAGTGTCGAGTTTGTACTGAGTGATGCCGTTGTTCAAAAATTAAATAGCATTCAATATAGTGTCGGGTTTTAAGTACCAGTCCGTAGACTGGGAAATGCTGTGCAGAGCAACACTCAGGACTTCTATTTTCTCATCTATTTTGGTGAATTTATTTAGATTGTTCGGCCAGGAGTTTGGCCACTTTCATTAGATGTGACTTGAATCAAGTTGCGTAGGCTCGCTTTCGTGTTTTCATCTAACGTTCCAAACAGAATTTTGCTGATTTGACCTATGAAAGTCAACACGGAGCGTTTAATATGAACATCTTTAGAGACTCCCAGACCTGATAAGAGTTGTGTGATCCTATTGGCCTGGTTGATAGAATCGTCTAATTGCTTATGTGCAACATCTAACAAAGTCTTGTGAGTGCATGGGGAAAACAATTCGTCACAGTAGTGGAAAAGTTTCTCCCATTGATTGGCTAAGATGGCGCATATACCAGAGTAAGAGTCCAGTTCAAATTTCTGAATGATTTTCCAGTCCGTGCTTGAGCTGGCCAGAGGAGAGACGAATTCCGAGATCATCCCAGGATCATTGTCAAGTCGTATTAGGGTATTAGAATTTTTAAATTCTTCACAAAGAAGAACTCTGAAAAATACAAGAAAGGGAGTGCATGTTAGCATCTGATCCTCATGTGATAAAATTATAAGTACAGGGAGTATTATTTACACCAGGGTAGTCATTGTTAATTGGCATATATGCAAAGCCCAAATTATTATAACGCTTATGTCAGATATGTATGGACTCTCAAGCATGGAGTCTCTTATGTCACGCAGAGGATTTCCTTAACCTGCGACCAATTTGTTCAGATTCAACTGTGGGTGTACATATTAAGTGAGTTAAGTCTGACATTAAATCTACAACACATATAATTAACGTGATTTTACCATCAATTAATATATTAACTGTTTTTAACGGTGTTTTATGAGATTAAAAATCGTTGCGAGTAGGTCGCAAGTTATGCATTGTGTTTATTGGTATAATTAAACCAAGAATTAATTGCGCTAGAGTGGTGCATGCGATGAACCTACATCAGAGATGCTTTAAGGGGACGGATACACCTTAAAATGTCAAAAAATTAAAAAATCGAATTTTTTATTTATAATTATGTTAAACTGTTTAAAATATATAAGTTTTTATTTCAGCCTTCCCGGTCCAGAAACGGACTTGGTTTACAATTTTTCTTACCTTATTTAAACTAACCACACACACACACACCATACTAATGCATTATCACATAGCTTGCCTATTCCTGGCTACTGTTCGCTTACGTGTTTTTGCTTCGCCATTATACATTTTTACATTTTTTACATTTTTATCACATTTGTCAACGATTCTTGCATATTATACCTATTACATATTACATTTTACATTTTATACCTTTTTCGCTTATACAATGCTCCTAAATTAAGTACGCTTATTTACTAATATCTATTATATCCACTCATCTCTTCATACATCCATACCTTGCGGTGCGGCTCTCCTTTCCTAAGCTACTACCAAACGCTTAAGCTATTTAATACAGGTATAATACCTTCAATACAGATGATCAGTCTTCGCAAGTTACATTATTCGCAGTTCTTTCTATCCTCAACTTTTTATATTCCGCATTGATTCTTTTACAAAATTTTATTACCCTGATGTCGCCTTTGCCATTTCCTATATTCTGATAAAACAATTCATATTAGTACATCTAGTTTTACATTCCTCCCATTCAGCGGGTACCATTACATTCCTTGTACATATGTTTTAACGTGCCTAATTTAGTACCGCAAAATTTACATGATTTCTCTTTATCCGCTAACCAGTATTTATTACATATATCGTAGTTTCCTCATCTTAACCTAGCTATTATTTCTTTTTCATTTCCTACTTTAAACTCTTTAAAATATTTCAGAGTTCCTTCAATCATTATGTCACCGTACCTTCTATTATACTTCGCATCCCTAATCATAGAAGTAAGCCTTTGGTTTTCCGCATCTTTACTAATTAGTATCGCACAATCTAGAATCTTTCCTATTTTCCCTTTCTCCCCTTTACTATTTACTAGCCTCATATTATAATCTACCGAACTCCATCCTAGACTGTTTAAAAATTTGGCCCTTTCTACGTTATAAATCTCGCATTCTTTTAATTTTTCTTTTTCTCTCCAACAAATGTTGGTCAATCTATAACTCTCTAACCTACTAATTTCAAAGCTCTAATCGACTATGCCTGACATATCTTCCTAACACCTGTCTCCTGATAAATCAGATATCTTGGGGTGCAATAATCAAGCCTAAGTATCCATCTCCAATAGTCTGTTTGTAACTTCTCTAACTCCTTCTTTTCCCCCAGCCCCAAATTTCCGCCCTATAAGACATAACAATCATCACTAAATATTAGAATAATCTAGCTCTCCTCCTGTAATCCCTTCTACATAATCTTTCCCCTAATCCCCATGTTTTCTTTAAAGCCACTATTCCTTTTTTCTTCAGCTCCATGATATGTCCTTGTAATTACATTCTCGGTTGAAAACGAAGCCTAGGTACTTAAATTCTTTTACCTCTTCTAGGTGCTCATTCTGCCACTTCCACACCTCAATCGCGCTATTCCTCTTCTTGTTAAATACTAAAATCTTGGTTTTCTCGATACTCAAAATCAATTCTCTTTCCTCTAAAAATCTTTTTGTAGTCCCTAGCATATCTAAGAGTGCTCTGTATTTGATGCCATCAAAACAATATCGTCAGCATACGCCGACGACCAAATTCTAATTTCACCTACTTTAACACCTCCGATGTTTCTTTTCTCAAATTCTTTTTCTAATACTGCGATATAAATACAAAATAAAATCGGACTTAAGACACATCCTTGCCTCAATCCTTTCGTTGTCCAAAAATCTTCCGTATATTCATCATCTATCCTAACTCTTACCTTGGTTTCCTCATAAATTTCTTTAATCCTCTCTATTAAGTATTTACTAATACCTAGCTGTTCCATGTAAACCCAGAGCTTATCCCTAATAACAGTATCAAATGCTGCCTTTAAATCCAGAAATGCAGAATACACTTTCCTATTTTTACTTTTTGCCGTCTGGACTGTATGATTTAGAATGTAAACATTATCCATTGTAGACCTCCCTTTCCCAAACCCTGCCTGACCCTCTGGTAAAATGCCTTTATCTTCAACTTCCTTGACCAACATCTTCCTTATAATCTCAGCGTATACTTTGTAAGCTGATGCCAGCAAAGATATCCCTCTGTAATTATTCGTATTCTCCTTGTCACCCTTGTGGATAGGACTATACAGACGTACTATAATAGCCGTTTTCCAATCTTCAATAAAACCCTGCCCATCACATACATTACCTATTACGCAGACTAACATATTAATCAATTCCTCACTACCGTATAACCACGCTTCATTTGGGATTTTATCTATGCCAGCCGCCTTCTTTTTTTTTAATTCTTTTATTGCTGCTCTAATTTCTCTAGTCGTAATTTTCTCCTGTTCCTCGTCTAAATTTGCAATCATTCGTTCATCACTCGAGGTGTCACATGGCTTTCCACCGACCGACCGCTGTTTCATTCTGTACATATCACGAGTGCTTTCAGGATTTTGGAAACTGGATTATTAATCATGATGATTATGTGAGCTAGGCTTTTATGATGCAAGCACTGACGCGATTTGTTTAAGGATTCCAGAAATTTCAAGGACTTTATGATTTCGCGGGTTTGTTTTTAGCATTGTTAGGTTCCACTGTTCGGATGCGGGGTGGAGAATCCTCACATTTTCATATGTCGTTCTTTGGTATTGTCCTGATAACCCAATCACGGAAAAGAGCTATCGATGCCGGCGTGGGTTCGGGCGCGAGAGGAAAAACACAGAGTAAAGAGTATTTGACGCTGAACTTTATTTTAGGCGCGAGAGAGACAAAGGGGTCTCGCAGTGGACGGCTCGCCAAGGACTGACTCCGCTGCATCTTTGCAGCGCTGATAAGAGCAGTGCGACGCTGGCAGTGTCAGCGACACGTGCATCTCCCAAGCGTGGAAAACGACGTGCGCCAAGGTGCGCAACGTCACAGTATTAATGAAAGAACGTGTATTGTGGGTTTGGCACATGTCATGGGAGGTCTGTATCTTTATGAAAAAGGAGTCAACTCAACTATGTAGTCAATTGGTCCTGATGCTCTATTGGCATACAAGGGACTTTTGCCGCTTTTCTATATGTTATTATTGTTTCTTTCTATTTCACTTTCTTCGGTGGAGTGGCTGGCGTGAATCGATTAAGTGGTCGGCCACATTGCACTTTTTAGTGCTGTATCAGTACTTATGGTGTGTTCGATCTAGCGTGGAGTGGACTATTTCCAGTCTGGTGTGGATCGTTGAAGTAGTCGGTCGCACTGAAACTTGTATGTGCTGTGTAAATATTTGTGGTTTGATCTGGTATGGGATTGACACCCACGCCTGCTATCTTCTTCTCGCTGTAACACAAGACACGGCCAGGTTTTTTGAGCTGTCATGATTACGGAGCTCAGGTCTCGTGTTAGGCTCGGTACACTTTAGAAGGTGCAGGTGAGGTCTTCGTCGCTCAAGAGTCGCGATCAGTCCGCTCACGAGCATTTCCACTCTGCGAAGGCGTGGATTGGGTCATCTGGCAATATGTGATGCTCCGCATGGATATCAGTAAAATACAACAGAGGGATAAAAAGCACAGATATAAAAACAAATCAAATTAAAAAAAAAAAGTTTTTGAGTCGTAAATGCAATTGTTGTCAAACACTCTCACATCATGCAATGTTCGGCGTCACCGCACGCAGCATCAACTATTAAAGTTTCATAATAATTTTATGAAACTTTAATAAGTGCAAAGCATGAATGAAGTATCAAAATATAATAAGGAGTTTATTGGGAATATTTACAGTACTATGTATAAAAGAATCATTAAAAAGTAAAAATATATTTACTAAGAATGTTTGTGTTGAATATGAGCGAGCAGATGTCTGCTTGCTAGAGATGGCAGGCCCAACGCAGAGCTACGCGACTCAACGCTCCCCTCTCTATGCCGCGAGACGGCTACCGCCGACGTCGCTATGCGACGACGGTGCTCACTTCGCCTTGTACATTTGAGCGGTCAACATGCGTTTTAGCTTGCCAGTTCGATTACCTTTGTTATTCTAATTATCAATAGATGATTAGCTTGAGGTGTTATCAATAAATAGTGTTTTATTGTGAAATCCTGTGTACACATTATTTCTCCCCAAGCATGCATGGTCCGAGCACGATCAAGTCTCAACAGTTTGAAATACTGAATTTAGAAGAGTTACTAAAATGTAAAAATGAATATATTGAGAATTTCAAAATACTAAAATATGAATACGTTGTAAATAGTAGGTTTTGACGAGTAAGGTATAATACGACTATTAAAATGTAATGATAAATTAGCTAGGAATGTTGCAAGTATAAAATATTAATAAGTTGTTAAAGAGCAATAATAAATTCACTAAAAATCTTTTAAGTGTATGATATGAAAAAGTCACTAAAATATAATAATATATCAGTTGAAAATATTGAGGTGTAAAGTCTAAATGGACTATTAAAAATAAATAAGCTATTAAAGTATTATGATGTATGTTGAGAACGTTCTATGTGTGAGATGTGAGCGAATTCCAAAATGTCATAAAAACTAATGAAAAATTTTCAAAATGCATAAATATAATAGAATTGTTAAGACGGAATAATGTATTTATGATTAGTATTTAAGGTATGAATTATCAAAGAATCAATAAATTGAATTGAACTGAAAAGATGTTATGATTATACATTTAGAATGTTCCAGGTACGGAATATAAAAGAGCCAATATAAAATAATATAGTCAATAATGTATAATGTGAAATTAACGTATAATGTAATGTAGTTTGTTCACTAAAAGTATTCAAAGTGTAAGATATCAATAATTAATTGAAGTGTAGTAATTTGTTTATTGAGAATGTACCAAATGTAAAGTGTCAGTGAATTACTGAAATACTAAAAAAGTGTATGTGTTGAGAAAATTCCAAGTGTGAAGTACCGATGATTAATAAAATGCAAAAATCTATTTATTGAGAATATTAAGAATGTCTAATACCAGTAAATTATCAAAATACAAAAAGATTATATATATTTGTTAAGAATATTCAAAGTTTGAAATATCAATAATTTATTGAAATGCAATAACTTATTTATTGAGAATATTCAAACTGTGCAATGCCAGTAAATTATCAAAGTACAAATAGAGTATGTATATTTGTTAAGAATAATTCAAGTGTGAAATATCAATAATTTATTAAAATGCAATAATTTATTTATTGAGAATATTCAAACTGTGCAATGCCAATGAATTATCAACATACAAAAAGAGTATGTGTATTTATTAAGAATTTCAAAGTGTGAAGTACCAATAATTAATTAAATAGCATAATAAATCTATGAACCGTGTGTGAACAATATTCAAGCAATAGTAATCGGAAAATTCAAAGTGTTTCAGAAAAAGGTAAACGTGAATCAACATAAAATAAGCCTATTATAAAAGTATGTTGTTACTGATGCATCGTATCTGACTTGTCGTAAATAGTTCCCTTCATAAAATTATTGTTTCAAAAGTCAAAAGTAATTGCTAATTTGGAGTCCAATTTAAAAAACTTTTGTCAAAAATTCGACAGGTGGGTCAAAAATCAATTAATAGGTGTTTCAGCCAAAGTAAAAACTTATATTTGCTGTGAAATCTGTAATGGCTGACAGTCTCATTTCTCTGTGGTGTATGATAATAAACTTCGTGGTCTTTTTTGAATAAATTTAAATAAATCAAACTAAAATCTGGGGACAAGACAACCTCGACTTGTTTACTTAACGTTGTTTATTTATAAATGTATACATGACAGTATTATATAAGAAGTAATGTGTATGTGTTCCATCGAACTCCGGGTTCAATTCCACCAACAAGAGACGGTGTCGAACGAGCCCG
This sequence comes from Pteromalus puparum, assembly GCA_012977825.3. Lineage (NCBI taxonomy): Eukaryota > Metazoa > Arthropoda > Insecta > Hymenoptera > Pteromalidae > Pteromalus > Pteromalus puparum. Next base: position 26,834,173 of record CM053170.1, read on the forward strand.
TGAGAACCGACGTAGAGCACGTGGCGCCCTCTCCCGGTGCTTGACGGAGAGCAAGACTCATGGAGAATCGCCGTTGGCGCTGGCGGCGCCGCCGGCCTCGTGTCGTGCGACGTCGGGGCCAACATGGCGCGAACTGTCAGTAGCTACCGAGCAGCTAAGCGAACGACGTCGCCAAGCACGCTCCTATGCAAACTGTCTGGACACGAAACGAAACGATCGCTCTTCGACTCGCCGATAGTTATCGCCGCCGTTGAGTAGTGGGTGTAGTGCTCTATCCCTCTCTTTCTTTTTGTGTGTTCTCGCTAAATCTCTATCTTTTCTCTACGCTTGGTGACGGGAACTCGTGTACGGGTCGCGACCGGTATCACCGCCGCGTTCGCGCGCGAATCGAACGACGCTTCTCTGTGGAAATAAGGCCACAGTTTAGCACTCTTGACGACTCGAATTGATAGTGCGACACACGATTACACACACATCTACACACACGCACACGAATCACGTATTTCTTGTAATCCGCAGCTTGTAAATTTCATCGAGAGGGGTTTTATGCCGCGAGGCTTTCCCCTCTCATTTGAGCCATTAAAACATTCATTGTTCCGCTCAATCGGCGTCTATCACTTGCACCTTTCTCCACACCTCCTCCTCGAATACACAAAAAAACAAAAATAGCGGGAGTCCACGCCTAAGGGGCTTCTCGCGCGACAATTCATGGTGCCTCCTGTGAGGTGTGGAAACGACGTTTTGGCCAGCGAGCCAAGGACAACGGGCGCATCGAGGCTCCCCAGGTCATCGCATACATCCCCCGGGTCACCTCGCCAGCTGCCACTTCAAGGTCGACGCATACTCTACAGATAAGTAGCGCTTTGTTTACATTAGCGCGCGCGTGCAAGTTCGATCCTAGCGTGGCGTGTGTTTTCCCGCGCGTAGGTACAGGCAATTGCTTGCTGCGGCGAGCGGTAGGGCTGAGCGGCGCGAGACGTAGCGTGCCGTCAAGCAATTCCCAGAACTCAAACGCATCGAGACACGTGCTCGCGCGCGATTCCGTGTATAGAGTTTTCGGCAGCGATTTCCTTTAGCGTGCGTATTCACTGATCAATAGGCAAGACGGACGCTCTAGTGGAACAATGGAACAGGCAGACCGAACACCTGCAGGACACGCTGACCGACCTGGCGATGGTGATTAAATCAAAGGACGCAACCTTGCCCGAGTGTAAATTGCACATGGAGAAAATCGTCACGCGTTATGATAATTTGTGCGATTTATTCTATCAGCTGGATACGGGAACCAGGGAAGATCAAAGAAAGGTCTTCAAGGAGTTAAAGGCTTTTTACTTCAAAGTGGCCACGTTTGTCCGGAACGCTGAGACAAAGCAAACCACGGAGAAGCAGAGCAGACTTTCCGTAGGCGAACCAACAGGTCCAATAGGGCATTCGACTCTTCTCGATATTACTTGTTTCGCTGGGTTTCCTACTATTGATTTGCCGAAATTCGACGGTCGTCTAGAGGAATGGAACACCTTCAAGACAACTTTCAAAAACGAGATGGTGCGATTAGGCGTAGACAACATCACAGCTTTCCATTACTTAAAGAGGTCGTCGGTTGGTTCAGCGGCTAACTCGTTGCAGATTTTAGTTCCAAACGAGGATAGCTACGAGGAGGCCTGGCGACTTTTGGGCACACAGTACGAGCATGTCCGGCTTATCGCTGCCTCTCATATCGACGCAATTCTGGCGTACCCTGTCATCAAGGAGGTTTCACACCAGGCGCTGAAGGACATGGAGCACTCAGTGCGACAGCATTTGTTGAGTTTGAAAAGTCTCAAAATCGTTCCGTCCGATTATTTCGTGATTCGTGCGTTGGAGAAAGCTTTACCAGCCACGATCAAGGGCCGGTGTATCAAGAAGACGTCCATCGACACGATTCCCGATCTCGAGGTTTTTTTCTCGTTTCTGCAGGATACCAGCAACTACCTGTATGCTCAGGAAGGAGAGGCCAAGGGCAACGAGGCGCCAGTTAAGCGGACAGGCCAACAGAACGAGAAAGGGACCAAGTATCGGCGAGGTAACGGGCAAGCTCGATCGCTTGTCACGTCCTCCTCTCTTTCTTGCTATTATTGCGCTGGCGATCACACCATTTATCGGTGTTCGACGTTCTCTAAGTTGACCGTTCAGCAGCATTGGGACGCTGTGAGGACGAAGAAGTTATGTAGGAAGTGTTTGCGAGCACATGAAGGCAAGTGCGACTCGCGCAAATGCAAGAAATGCAACAAGGAGCACAATACGCTCTTGAACGAGGACCCCAAAGCAGACCCCCTTGCCCCAAAGACATGACTAGGTGTAGGAGTCTTCAGCACCGTATCCAGGGCGCTTCAGTCTCAGCTCATGATGAGCGCGATTGTATTAGTTAGAGATACCAACGGAGCATTCATTCAGGCTCGCGCGCTCCTGGATACGATAATAGATTACGTCTCCCTAGGAAACGAAGCTCGATTCCAATCGGAGCGATTAACGGTCTTCAGACCACCACTAAACACTGCGTAGAAGTGCAGATCAAAGCAAGGCACTCCGATTTTAGTAAGCACTTAACGTTCCTCTCCGTTCCCAGTATAACTAGCGCTACCCCTGAGGAACCGTTCCCACGCGAAGCGATCACCATACCCAAGAACATCACGTTAGCAGACCCTCAGTTCCATCTCCCTCGACAAGTGGACATCTTAATTGGTTCTGGAGCCACGTTGTCCATGCTTTGTGTAGGTCAGGTTAACTTGTCCAGGGAAGGAAGCGAGCTGTATCTGCATAAAACCCAACTAGGCTGGGTAATCGTTGGTGGCATTGATACGGACAAGATTTCGGCAGTATCATGTCACATGTCCCAATTAGAGAGGCAGCTCGTTCAATTCTTGTCACTTCAGGACTGCTCAGGTACAGCTGAGCCGGTTGACGATAGAGTAGAGTGCGAAAAGTGGTATGACGACACTACCATTCGGTTGTCTGACGGGCGTTACATGGTTAGATTGCCATTCAGAAAGAAAAACCCGGAGTTAGGAGAGTCTAGGACCCAAGCTCTCAAGCGATTCCACGGTATAGACGAATTCAGTCGAGTCTTCCAAGAATATCTTGATTTAGGGCACATGTCAGCGGTATCCAGCGAGGATGACTCGGAATATTACCTTCCATATTTAGTAGTCGTAAAAAACGACAGTCTTACTACCAAGTTCCGAGTCGTTTTCGATGCATCCGCTAAGTCTTCTAAGGGCGTTTCTCTTAACGACATGTTGCATGTCGGGCCCACAATCCAGGATAAATTATACACTCATTTGATTAGGTTTCGATAGCCTAGGTACGTGCTCACCGCCGATATAGAAAAGATGTACCGACAGATACTGATTCACCCTGACGATCGACGGTACCAACGTATTTTCTGGTATCGCGAAGGGAAATTACAGGTTTTCGAGTTGAACACTGTTACTTTCGGTGTAGCCTCGGCTCCTTATCTGGCGATAAGGACAATTCACAAGCTCGCGGACGACGAGAGCGCTCAGTATCCCCAAGCATCTGAGATTCTCAAAAGGGACTTGTACGTGGACGATTTGTTGACGGGCTCAGACTCTCTAAAGGAAGTGTTGAGGGCGCGTGATGAGATAATCACCGTCTTAAAGCGAGGTGGATTTAACGTCCGGCAATGGGCCTCTAACCACAATCACGCTTTAGACGATCTGGATGAGAAAGTTCTGAGCTTGGCACCAGATGGCGAAACAGAGGCGGTTTTGAAGACGTTAGGTATTTCCTGGGCGTCGAAGCGTGACGAATTAGCTATCGCGGCAAAGCATGTAGACGTTCCTCGCGTAGTGACTAAGCGCATAATCTTGTCAGAGATTGCTAAGATTTTCGATCCCATAGGTTTAGTAGGTCCTGTAGGTTTACACGCAAAATGGATCATGCAGGAATGTTGGGGAGAGAAAATATCATGGGACGAGTCAGTCTCTCAGAGTTTGTACACGCTTTGGATGGAATTCGCGAGTCAGTTACAATCTCTCTCCAGGGTTTCTGCTCCCCGACATGTCGTGTGCATTAATTACTCGCGAATAGAGATTCACGGGTTTAGCGATGCGAGCAAAAAAGGTTATGGCGCTTGCCTTTACGCTAGGTCCATTGATAAAGATGGTAAGATCACCGTGCGACTAATCTGTTCAAAATCTAGAGTCGTCCCTTTGAAAGAACAGACTATCCCCAGATTGGAATTGTGCGGGGCTTTGACTCTTGTAAGACTGCTTTTAGAAACTCTTCCAGCTTTGACTTTCCCTATTAGACGGATCGTTCTATGGTCCGATTCCACTATAGTCTTACACTGGTTACGAAAGTCCTCACAAGACCTCAAGCAGTTCGAAGTGAATCGCGTGCGAGAAATCCAGGAGTTAGGAGAACGCGCCAGTTGGCGATACGTTCCTACCAAACACAACCCTGCCGACGCTTTATCCCGAGGACAACTCCCGAAAGAATTCCTGCGGAATGATACGTGGTTTATCGGACCTGCATGGCTGCAGCAGACGGAAGCCTTATGGCCCGCCAACATCGTCGAGTCGAACCCGGATATTCCCGGGCTGAAAAAGGGAGTTTGTCTCCTGGTCGATACTGCTACGGATCGCATGTTCCTAGCGCGGTTTTCAAAATATCGTAGACTGCTCAACGTCATTGCAGTATGTTTGCGATGGCTTCCTACCGGAAGACCGCTCCGAGGAAATCCCGTCACGGTCGCCGAAAAAGGACAAGCCGGAACCCGCGTGTTTCGAATCATCCAGCAGGACGCGTTTTCTGATTCAATTGCATGTTTAACGAAGGGTACTAAGGTGAAGGGGTCGCATATTGCGGCACTTAATCCGTGTTTAGACGCGAATGGAGTTGTTCGAGTGGGAGGGCGATTGAAGAACGCCGACATCCCTATAGCTAGTAAGCACCCCATACTTCTGCCCTCAAAAAATCATGTCACCGACTTAATTATCAGAGAAGCTCACGATTTGAACCTCCACTCTGGAGTTCAAAGTACCCTTTTCTCGTTACGACAACGTTTTTGGTTGATCGATGGAAAAAATCAAGTCCGTCACATCGTTCGCAGATGCATCACGTGCATACGGCACAAACCCACCCCAGTCTATTGCAAAATGGCTGATCTTCCGACCGCTAGGGTAACAGAGTCTCATGCCTTTTCCCATGTAGGTGTAGATTTTTTCGGCCCACTTCTCATCAAAGAGCAGAAGCGTTACAATCGAACGACCCTCAAGGCGTACGGGTGCGTTTTTATTTGCATGGCTACAAAAGCGGTAACCATAGAAATAACCAGCGATTTGACCACCGAGGGGTTCTTAGGCGCGTTTACTCGATTCATAGGACGTAGAGGCATTCCTCATCATGTTTACTCTGACAATGGGACGAACTTTGTTGGAGCGAACAANTCTGACAATGGGACGAACTTTGTTGGAGGTGCTCAAGGAGCTCTCCGACTTCCTCAGATCGGAGGAGTTCAAATCCGAGGTCAGTGCTAAAGCTCTCGCTTTAAACATCCAGTGGCACTTCAATCCACCTTTATCGCCGCATTTCGGGGGTTTGTGGGAGGCCGCGGTAAAATCATTCAAACATCATTTCAAACGCGTAGTGGGTGGGCAACTTCTTACGTTTGAGGAGCTTTATACCCTCGCTATAGAAATAGAAGCGATTTCAAACTCCAGGCCTCTCTGGTCGATCTCTGCCGATCCCAACGATCCGATAGCGTTAACCCCAGCGCATGTTTTGATAGGTAGGCCTCTTAACGTCTTACCAAGTACTGATTTGACCTCTATTCCAGATAACCGCTTGCCCGCCTGGAAGTTCATCACCAAAGCTTGTCAGGGCTTTTGGAAGCGTCGGCATTTGGAGTACCTCCACGAGCTTCAGCAGCGCCAGAAATGGCACGACTCCACAGGGGAGTTGAGCACAGGGATGGTCGTTCTCCTGATCCATCGCAACCAACCTTGTACGCAGTGGCAGCTGGGAGTCGTCCAAGAAGTGCACCCGGGGACCGACGGACTCGCTAGAGTCGCCATGGTTCGAACTTCTCGGAACGTCCTGAAGCGCAACATCACGCAGCTATGTCCTCTACCGACTTCGCCCATCGACGAGACATCTACTGAATTATAATTATATACACGCCACAACACAAACATACACACACACCTAGTTCACGAACTCGATGAGTTTGCTCGGTTCCTCGCAACGGGGGGAGGCTGTTCCGTCGAACTCCGGGTTCAATTCCACCAACAAGAGAGGGTGTCGAACGAGCCCGTGAGAACCAAAGTAGAGCGTATAAATAGCACTCGCCGCGTATAAATAGTTTTAAAGAAACTATTATACCCGAGGCGAACGCCTATTGGATTTGACCACGAAAGTGTTTTTTTTTTCAATTATTGTAATGCTATATTTGATAGAAAGGATTTTTATCGATATTCTGCGGTAGATTTGTAGAGAATTAAATTCTTAACAAACCCTCTTTATTAAAAATCCAGAATATTAAAGTTGAGAAATGTTTTATGGAGGCGAAGCCTGATGTACCAAAACTGGTCATTCTGTCCGTGCGCAGCCTCTGATGCACATGAGTATTGACCCTCTATTACAAATTGTCCTTTCTCGAACATACTTTTTACATTTCAACATACACTATATATATTCAATATATGACATATTATATGACCACCATGTATCTACATCTATATAGGTGCACCTGTATTTGGCCGAGTGGGAGCCACAAAGACATTTTGACCTCGAAATCGCATGAAAATACATCACCAACTTTCTGCCAACCATACCACCTACTCAAACGGGATCTCGGCCATCCCAACTATTCGTGCTTACTCTTTAGCCCAATACCCCCATACGTTTCCGCCACTTTTGCGATATCTGTCGATCCGGCCGAGTGGGAGCCATAAAGATATTCTGACCTCGAAATCGCATAAAAATCCATAACCGACTTTCTGCTAACCATTCCACCTACGCAGACGGGACCTCAGCCATTTCAACTATTTCTTCTTACCCTTTAACCTAATACCCATGTAAGTCTCCGCCAATTTCGCGATATGTCATGCGTTTCATTCAACCATAGAAGATAGGCGAGTGTCTCATGTGAAAAGCAAAGCGTTTTGCTTTCAGCGATGTTTTTGTTTTGCAATTGATTTGAGCTCTCAAACTCTTGAAATCTTCGTCTTGGAAAAACCTATGATTCCTCTTTTAGAGAGCTCAAATTCATCATTCCAACAATAAAATATAGATTTTGGAAGACAGCCTAGTTTTCCAAAATTGCCATATTGGCACCCATATATCTCAGGTCTATCTGCCCCAATCTAGCCCAAATATTTGGAAAAGATAGTCCAAATATAGTAGAAAAAGATGTAATTATTTTGGTTTTGTTTATTTGGGTGTTAACATATCTACGAAGTCCTCTTAGTTGGGGTTCAGGGCTTTCTTTAACCATATTTCGCGTTATAGAACTGTCACACAGTACTGACATACTTAAATTTTGGGTCTTTTTAAGCAAAAAAATTTCTTTAAGTTTTCGTCTCAAAAAGACCTTTAATTCCTTTTTTGGTGAGCTCATTTTCATTGGTTGAAGTTAAAGTTACGGCCATTACAAGGCAGCCTAGTCTCCAAAATCGCCACGTTTTCACCCCCTGTATCACAAGACTTTTTTCCCCAGTTAAGCTGAATTTTTTACGAAAAATAGACAAAAAATAGTTTGAGATAAGTCGTTAATTTTGTTCTATAATTTAGGTTATAGCATGTTTACGAAGTTCTGAAAGATGGAGCATTCAAAGCTTCTGTACAATATATTTCGCATTATAGAAGCGATAGTAGCTTCTGACATCATTCTCACGTGTGGAAATGCTTGGGTAAAAGTGCTCTTTGAAGCCCAGAACCAAATAAATCCTGCGATAGACGATAAGTCCTCCTCACCGGACGTGCGCTATCTCAAAGCGATAACGCGACTTCAACTGTCACGGTTCAGGATTCTCCGAATCCACGAGTCAGAGCCAACGTTGTAGTGTTGAGCAGTGCGACGCTTGCACCGTCAGCACTGCACGTGCAGTTCTTGAGCGTGGGAATCGACGGTGCCGAGGTGCAGCACGTCACAATTCATACAAACATACATACATACATACATCCATAAATTTTTTTCAAAATTGCTTCCTTCCCAAGGAAGCCTTGTAATAGTAATTTTTGGAGTTTGTGTAAAAAAATGTGGGAAGTGTGTTTTGATGAATTTAGTCGAAAAATGGTGTTTTTAGAAAATGTCCGTACGGATGTATGTGTGTGTGTGTGTGTATGTGTGTATGTGTGTGTGTGTATGCGTATGTATACGCCTGTTTCTCAGCTTCTACTTGGTGGATTTTAACCCACCAAGTCTCATTTTCTTCGTTTTTGCTAGAAGATAGTGGGACGAAAGTCCGTTTTTACAATTTATATACGCGTTTTTTTTATAGTGATTTTTTAATTTTGAGATTTCAGTTTTTGCCAACAAATTTATCGGAAAAGTTAATAAAAGTAAATTGCTTAATATGTACCTGAAAGAGAATAAAATTGCCTATGTTTTTACCGTGAAAAATTTATATTATCGTTCGTCGTTCTTTTATTATACACCAAACAGTGCAATTTTTTTAAATCGTTATAACTCAAAAACTAAATAGCGAATCATTCTAAAAAAATATATGATTATTGAAGGTAATTAGAACTATATACCACTTAAATTTTAAGTCATTTCATGGGGCAGATCCTGAGAAAAACATCAAAAACTGAAAAAAATCGTTTTTCTACGTGACGCGATAACTGGAGTAAAAAGGCAATAATCAAGTTCAAATTTTGGATTTAGTTAGCATTATATAGCACAATGATCCCTTTCTTTGGGATTTTTATAAAACCAGTTAGTTTCAAAGATATTGAGCTTCAAACTTTTGTTTTTTCACCCTGTATACTATGAGTCGTTTTTTCTACGTGATGCGATAACTGGAGTAAAAAGGCAATAATCAATTTAAAATTTTGGATTTAGTTAGTATTATATAGCACCTTTATCTCTTTCTTTGGGTTGTTTATGATACCAGTTAGTTTTTAAGATATTAAGCTTCAAAATTTTGTTTTCTTACCCTGTATACTCTATATAACTGAAAACTGTATCGCTTCGATCTCAGTTTCCATTAATGGATTTTAATCTATACTTAGACTCGTTTTTTGCTGTTTTTGTTTTATTAATTCGTTAAAAATAAGATTTTCAGTTACGCATGTGCGTATATTCATGGCGATTTTTCGATCACTGGTGATTTTAGATACGTTCCGCGAACTATATCCTTATCATTATATCTCGGAAACTAAATTTTGAACTTTTCGTTAAAACATCATGATTATCGAATGGTATTCTATAGACTACTTTAATTTTAAGTAGCCTACGGCAATTAAAAATTTTTGAAAATATGCTATGCGTCAAAGAGTTCTCAATTTCCTACTCCTTTTGCATGCTTAAAAAAGGGTCTATTCATGCACGTATCATAAAAAGTACGGTGTTCAACAAGGGGTGAGCGGCTTTTTCAGACTCGNTGTACGGTGTTCAACAAGGGGGGAGTGGCTTTTTCAGATTCGGGTGATATTTTGATCAAAATATCACCTTCGCTAGAAAAAAACAATTTTCCCCCCTAGTTGCAAGATACAATATACTATTTTATGCCAATAATTGCCGCCCTGATCATTATAAATTTTAACGCAACCAAATTGTACAAACAATATTTTCAGTTACGCATTGATTATGTAATATAATTATTTCGAAATAATTTTATCCATCAAACGAAAAAGCATAAAAACTTTATAGAATTATATATGAAGTAAAAACAATTTAGATATTAAAGCGATACATAAGGTTGAAGGAAGCTACATGCCAAAGACTTGGCAGCGGTTTTTGAACTCAGGAACCTCAAAAACATCGAAATTCATCAAAATCTTTGATTTGATCATTTGTACCGTTACAAAGCTTTTTCTTTGAGAAAGCGAAATATGTGTTTCAAAAATCATATATATCAGGAAAACCAGAACGAGATGGTCAATTATCTTCAAAATTTAATCAATCTAAGTTAGAATATAGTCGAACTGCTTGCTAAATTTTAGCTCATTATATAAATCCGTTTCAGCGTTTTGGTGCCAACAAAATTTGAGAAAAAAAGTGTTTTTCAAAAATCAGACATATTTTAAAATCAAGATAAGTCATTTAATCGTCCTCAAATTTTTATCAGTTCTAAGTTAGGATACATTCGAGCATCCGTGGCTCAGTTGGTTAAGGCGCACGCCCTAACCAGCGGATACGCGCCCGCTCAAGGGGTCGTGGGTTCGATTCCCGGTGAATGCACTCTAGATTTTTTCTGAGTTGTATTTCAACGAGAAAGTACCCTTGACTCCGGCTGCTTCAAGGCGGGTTTTCCCCCGGAATTTTCCTTCAGCGTAATTCCGGGTTTTCCCTTGCCTCACAGGCGCAAACCTGGGCGAATACGAAGCAGTGTTAGGGACTCTTAGAGAGGTCGATAAAGTAGGTAGGCCGATCCGATGCGCTAGGCAGGGAATGCTGGCCTTACCGGCGGGGAGCTGGCTTCTGAAAGATGGATCTTTTCCGGATCGATCTACACTGGGAGATGGACCCGACGTCCTTTAAAAGGACAGAGAGTGTTGGCTTAACCAACACAGTGCGAGTCTGAAAGATGTCATCACCGGAAAAATTCTCCAGGGAGGTCAAATCAGGGCGGAAATTTGAAAGGAAGAAATAGATATGAATTAGGCTGTACTTCTACACAGAGGTGGTGGAAGGCCCCGCTGACTGGGCCCATGAGGCTGCAGCGGTAATAGAGTGAAAAGAAATGTTAGGATACAGTCGACTAGCATACTAAATTTCAGCTTCTCATATGGATCCATTCCTGAGTTATGGTGGAAACAAATTTTGAGAACGGAAATTAATTTTTTTAAGTCGGACATACCATTAGATTCAGAATGCGTCTGTCAATCGTCTCCAAAATTTCATAAGTTCTAAGTAAGAGCATAGTCGAATCACATGCTAAATTTTACGTCTTTAACCCGTTCAAGAGTTGTGGTAGGGACAAAATTTTGTCATAATACATACATAAATACGTACATAAATACATACATACATTTTTTAAAACCTCCTTTTTCGACTCAAAAAACTTGGTAACGTCGAAAGCTATCAAAATTTTTTATTTGAAAATTTGCATCGTTACAAAGATTTATCTTTGAGTAAGCAAACATTATCATAAATGTAAGCTGCTATTTTTAACGTTAGTGGACAACCGCATTAAACTGTAATCATACTAGTATAAAGAGTCAAATTTGTCCTATTATATTTTACTTAAGCATGCATCGGAATTTTAGGTTCACCTGTGTGTTGTGAATCCATTCGTTTGATTTATGTGTGCTTGTTGTCAGTTCTTTTACATAGTCTTACATTTCAGTCTATTCCATCCGAGAACCCGTAAATTGATTGACTAGTCGAGGTTGTTTACTTATGATTTATTAGTTCTACCTCAATGTCGCTAGATAAACGATAACTATGTTGTAACTATCCACTAGTCAAGATTTCCTAAATCTCCCGTCATCTCACTGCTAAGTCAAGCAGACGATTCGGGGCAAAACACGCTTTTATTTTTAATTAATTTGTTCTCACTACCATTTATATTGTGAACTTTACTCATATTACATTTATTGTTTAGAGCGACCGATAAACTTATTTTGAAAGTAAATACCTTAATTTTATCGCTAAAAATAATAATGTAAAATATTGCTCTTATTTATGGCAATATTTATTTGACACTGATTATTTTGTAGGATAAAAAGAAAATGTCTGTAGAAAAAGAAGAACTTAAGGAATTAAAAGAAGAAATGGCTGAATACCAAGAAGATATACAAGAACTTCATCAATTAAAAGCTGAAGCTCCAGGTTTAGCAGACATAGAAAAAATTAAGGTTTCAAAAGGCGCAAATCGACTTTTTAATAAAGTTAATAGAATGATAAATAAAATGGATGCCGTCTTGGTAGAACTAGAGCAGTCTGAAAAACGGATAAAAGAAGAAATGAATACGCTGTACAATGAGAAAAAAGATAAATCCCATGTAGCTGCTGAACTTGTTAAAATTGATGAATTAATTGCGGCAATTAAACAGATTCAAAATGTTCCGGATAATCGACGATTGTCGAGGATAACAGAAATTTTAGGGAAAATAGATGACGACCGAGATGGTGCAATAAAAATCGAAGATGTTCTTAAGGTAATTTCAAACATGTAATTGTTTTACGAACTAATGAGATTAAGGTGTTTGTGTTTGTATGTGGGGGGGGGCATTCTAGGCGTTAAGTGTAACAAGGCTATACTAAAAAAATTATTTCGATCTGAAAATTATGCATAAACATGAAAGTAGCATTTTTTATTTATTTATTTCAATTAACAAGTAGCATATTCCATGCACTTGCTGATTATTAATAGTTTCAAAGAAATTTTTATACCTGAGGCGTAAGATTATTGAATTTGACAGCAAAGGGATTTTTTTTAATTATTGTAATTCCATATTCAATAGAAAGGTTTTTTTATCAATATTCTGCAGTAACTTTGTAAAGAATTAAATTCTGAACAAATCGTCTGTATTGAAAAATCCTAAATATAAATTATACAATGTTTTATCGAGGCCAAGCCCAATTTACCCAAACTTGTTATCCGAGCACAGCCCATGATGCACATGAGGATTGACCTTCTATTATACATTGTACTTATTGCTTCCTCCTAAAGGAAGCTTTGTAATTGTAAAAAATTTTCGACTTCATCAAAAACACGTTAGAAAGACGTTTCGAAGAATTTGGAGTTAGAATATGTGTTTTTTTTTCTTAAAATGTCTGTATGTGTGTGTGTGTTTTTTTTTTCTCTCTTGGAAAACGAGGTATTAAGTTGTCAATGTCCGCCGTGTGTCGGATTCGCACCAATTAAACCCATCCCTTTTACGGCCAATTAAAAAAACAACTAACCGTATCAGGGAACGCCCTCTTTGCCGTTATCGACCCTTAGTAAAGGCGTACTTTTTTCCGTCTTCTACGCCCTTATCCCTGCGGTACGACCGTCGAGTAGTGCTTTGCGGGGGAGCGAAGGCTTTTATACCCTCTTCTAATTTATGTGGTCGTCATCACGTCTTCTTCTTTCTGCTCTCGATGCTGGTATATTTAGCACTTCGCTAGCTATTGCCATCTTTTAACCTCTCCGCAGAGAAAACAGCTCGCTTCCATCTGGCATTGAGCCATGCGGCGATCGGCTCCTCCACATTTAAAGCAGGGGGTCGACCTATCTGCTCCATTGCATTCATCCTTTCAGTGTCCGAAACCTAAGCACTTGTGGCACCGCACTACCTTTACACGTTTTCTTATCCTGCAACTTACAAGGCCCACGCAGATGTGTCCCATTTCTAGGAGCTCCTGAGCCTCTCCCTCGCTGAGTATCGCTATGGCCATTCTAAGGTCTCTCATATTTGACTTCAGTAAAGTCACCCTCCTGCCATTGTCTGGCTTTCTGAGGGCTCCTTTTATTGCTGCTCTTTCCTCTTCTTCCGTTGCTTCCGAGTCTATGTCCCTTATTTCTAAGGTGGCCTTACGTTCTTCCTTTTGGACCTGTCCAAGATCCAGCACTGCTTTTTCTACTTCCGCAGTAAACGCTGTCCTGTCAGACCCTTTTCCTAATTTTAGGAGGACGTCTCCACTTCTTGTTTGCTTGACTCCCAGCACCATCGTTCCAGTGGTGTCCGGGTTTAGATCCTTTCGGATTTTTTCCAGGACTTCCGCGTACGTCTTGTTTTGTCTTACTTTCACTAAAAACCCGCCAGGACGCTTGTTTCCGACATTGGCAAGTACCGCATGTTTGAGAAGTCGTCCTCACGTGCCTCTCCTTGCATTCTTTCGTGTAATGTGCCGCATTTGGTAATAGTGCACGTCACCTTCATAGCGTGCATCTTTATTATTTCCTTCCTTGTGCTTTTTCCTTTACTGGATCAGTAGAGCTTCAAGTTGTTTAGCCCGTTCTGCGGTGCGTTTCACGTCCTTCGGTGCCGACTGACAGTTCTTGATAAGCTCATCTACTTTCTTTTCTAACTTTGTTGTATAGTCCTCTTCTTCCTTGCGAACTTCTATGGCTTCTTGCCGAGCTTATCTGTAGTCTGCTATTTGTGCCATTGACGAGGTGCTATCTATGCTCCTAGCACTGGCAATGCTTGCTAAACTCTCCATACTGGTCGTTCTTGATCCCAGAGATTCTCCTCCCAAGCGAAGCTCCGGCACCTTCAAGAAGGACATAGTTTTTTCTTCTATCGTTCCGAGCTCTTCCAACGCCTTCGCGAGGCCCGTTTTAATCGGTCCGGGCACATTGGTTCTACCCTCAGTGTACTCGATTGTTTCCCTGATTGTATCTTTCAGGGCCGTCAAGTGGTCATATAGCTTTCCTGGTTTGGTGGTCAGGTTCCCTGACGTCGTTGGTTCTTGCGCATTTAGTGGATTTTTGTTATTCTTAATTTCCATTTCCTTTTCCTCCTTGTCTCCGCTGCGCACGTGCGCCGTTTAAACCGTTCCGCCGCTCCTCGGCCACTCGTGTTGTTCCCTGCCTCGCATCCCATCGTGGGCATCCTTCGAGTCACGGTGGCCTCGGCAAGGCTCCCCCCCCCCCTGACCGCACAGCCCCTGTTCCGGACCCATCGGCACTACTGCGGCCAAGAAGATTTTCCCCGGTTGATATGGCAGCCAGGTCCTGTTGGCTAGACGGACCCGGGCCCCTGTACTATCTGGCCGCCTGGGAACGCCAGCAACCCAGTTTTCGAGCTATACTCTCCGTGCTCAGACTTAAGAGCCCAGCCCGGGAGACTGGACAGGGCGGAAGCGGCCAAGAGAGACGGCAGTCAGGCCGCCCGGTCGCACGGCGCTCCGTAGCTTGGGCACCTCAGGATCGCAATTCCTGTGGAGCGTGCCGACCGAAGTCCACGGCGCTTCCCCTAAGGTCGCAGGAAACAGTCGTCCAGTCGCACACGAGGCGACCTTTGTACTGCCTTGCTTGCTCGGGCAGTCCGGGGACGCCAACCCCCGTAGGAAGCAAACTCCCTCCCTTGACCGTGTGTGTCTGTGTGTGTGTGTGTGTGTGCGTGCATGTGTGTGTGTATGTTTTATTTTTTTGTGGCATAGGCAGAGCAAGCTTTGCACAAGTAGCCCTGACACCGGAACCGCACAGGAACCATTGTTAAACAATACTGCCGTGGTGCCCGTTAATTAGCCTAGTTGGCTTCTTCTTTAGGATTTGATATTTTCATACATCTCCCATCCACCGAAGTGATTAGAGGTTTAGGATCAAACTTTTCTTTTTTCAGCATCAATCCATTTTCTTGTTTTTATTCTCTCGATGCTGGTATATCTAGCACTTCGCTAGCTATTGCCATCTTTTAGACGCTTCTTTCTTTTTTCTTCGCCGTGTCCAGGGCGCGCCTGAATACGTTGCAGCCGCTGGAGCCAGTTACATGTTTACAGCCTTCTTCCTTTTGTCCATCCTCTCTGTTGAGAAAACAGCTCGCTTTCATCTGACATTGAGCCATGCGGCGATCGGCTCTTCCACACTTAAAGCAGAGGGTCGACCTATCTGCACCATTGCATTCATCCTTCCAGTATCTGAAGCCTAAGCACTTGTAACACTGCACTACCTTTACACGTTTTTTTATTCTGTAACTTACAAGGCCCATGCGGATGTGTCCTATTTCTAGGAGCTCCTCAGCGTCTCCCTCGCTGAGTATCGCTATGGCCATTCTAAGGTCTCTCATGTTTGGCTTCAGTAAAGTCACTCTCCTGCCATTATCCGGCTTTTTGAGGGCTCCTCCTATTGCTGCTCCCGTCTCTTCTTCCGTGGCTTCCGAATCTATGTCCCTTATTTCTAGGGTGGCCTTCCGTTGGACCTGTCCAATACCTAGCACTGCTTTTTCTACTTCTGTCAGACCCTTGTCCTAATTTTAGGAGGACGTCTCCACTTCTTGTTTGCTTGACTCCCAGCACCATCGTTCCAGTGGCGTGAGGGTTTAGATCCTTTCGGATTTTTCCAGAACTTCCGCGTACGTCTTGTTTTGTCCTACTTTCACAAAAATCCCGTCAGGACGCTTGTTTTTCTTGGGCCCGGTTTACACAGAAATAGGTTGACACGGATACACAGAAATAGGTTGACACAGAGAGGATAATTTTAGAATAATATAATGATGTGGTTTATTTGCCTACTTTGTACAGCTACAGTTATGCGTTGTGTACACCATGTGTACTTGGCGACGGCTCGAATTCAAGAGAGCGATGTGCGAGACTCATATAGTCTCGGCACCGCTAGTAGTCATGTGACTTACACATACCGCGAGAGGGGATACTTGCATGTGTGCGCCCCCTCACACACTCGTTAGCGCGCTCACTCATTCTCATGCGCTACACACTATACCTCACTAGCTACACTTTCTGTACAGTACACTATATTTCAACACACCTCCTTGGACTGTACGGAAAGTATATTTTACAGTACATTTAGTTTATCTCTAAACTTTTTAAACTTTAGTTTACATAACAACTTGGTAAAGATATCCGCAACATTTTCATTTTCGGATTTAAGTTCGTCTTCTCTACTTGACTCGAGAGTAGGAGTAGAGGAAGAGATATTTTCATTCTCATAATCTATGCCAATATATTTTTCATATGGTTCAACAACTTCAACATGTCTAGAAACTGTTACTCTTCCATTCAACAAGACTCTATAACCTACTTCGCTGTAGCCTAATAATATTCCCATTTCTGCTTTTTAGTCCCATTTCGAATTTGTCTTTTGTTTAGGTTTTCGTACAAAAACTTTGCTACCGTACAATTTTAAATTTTCAACATTTGGCTTCTTTCATAAAAATATCTCATATGGAGTTTTCTTTTTAGTTGTGTTAGCTAAAGTGCGATTTTTCAAATAAGTCGCAACACTAACAATTTCTGGCCAATATTTTTTATTTACTTGAGCCTCATCCAATAAACAATGCGCCATATCGATTATTGATCGGTTGAATCTTTCAGCAGTACCATTTAATCCGTGTACGTACGCTGGACAAGTATTTATGTAGATACCCTTTTCTCTCATTATATTTCTATAATATCGCTATAATACTCAATACTCCGGGCCACTCACCGGGTTTGTCGAAGTCAAAGTTGACAGCTTAGCTCCGCCGTGGCTGTGGTAGAATCTGCTGAGCAACGTTCGATGTCGATACGAGTTTGCGAAAATATTCCTCCACCGAATTATTGTATGTAAAGAACGTCACGAACAATACTGTTATCACGTAAAAATTTTCGTTACCATTTAGAGTAACCGTAGGGACGCGCACGTAGGTCTTTACGATAGTAAGGGCAGACGAGAAGTGGTTTCAAAATGGCTGGTGCGTCGTTTTCAACGACGCCAATGGGTCTGGTGACGATCTTCCGTCCTCTCCGATGTTGATTAGTCGCTGCAGGCTGCCTCGGCCTATCAGCGTTCCTTTTCGTCCAGCGGACTCCGCCGTAGCGCCCTCTTTTATGCTGCGCGCAGCGGAAATCACTAAACCGGCTGATAATAGGCTGCTCTTCTCCCGGGCGGCGGCTCCCTCTCTCTCACTCTCTCTCTCTCTCTCTCTTGCGCTCACAGGCCTAGCGGTGTGTGCGCGACGCTCCTTTCGCTCGAACCCATGCGAGCAGCGGTAGCCTTCTCCTTTCTCTCACACTGATGGGCTGCGCGGCAAGTCCACGCTCTCGCTTGCTCTCATGCGGCTGACGCGAGTTTCCTCTTTTGCTCGCTCTCATACGGTTGGCTCGGCGCGTCGTTTGCTACATGGTCTTGCCAAGTGTTGCGTCGTGAGCTTCTTCTTTCCTACTTGTAAAACAAGAATAATCCCCCCGTGATTAGTACTATTTATTAACGACTATGCGTGTCGGTCTCAGTAATACAGCTCGTTTCGGGACACGTCATCTGCCCTCGGAAGTACTCATGGAAATAATTATTTACATCACAAGTAAATAAGTAGTGCCGATCTTTGCGCAGATAGTTTGCTTAAACGCAGTAAAAATACTCTTCGAAAATATTGAATTCAAATTATATTTAATCAACATGTATTGTATGTCCATTAAAACAATATATTTTCAATTTTTGAATTATAATTTATAACTTTTTCGACAATTTCATTCGTCTTTTAAAAAGCATAAATATACTGTGTATTAAAACAATATTTTATTTACTGGACCTATAAATTTAGTTAGAGGAAGCTACGTGCCAATTAATTTTTTAATATTATATAATCATGGGAGAGGGGGCGTAAACACCCCAGGCACTTAAACACTTAACACATTATTATCATTAAGGTTACTAAAAAGTTGCGTGGACCTCGGGCTTTCACTAAATTAAGGGGACAAGACACTTTTAAACCCCGAAAAATGAAATTCTTATAAATAATTACAAAAATAAATTATAATTGTTATATAATTTTGATACTTATATTAGGTTATATTACTTGTATTTTTACCATGGTAAATCCATTTTAACACCTACATACGCACAGTGACTCTCTGTATACTGTTTTGAGTATTTTGGCACTGTCCGTAGGATTCCATGTGACCACATGGTTTGATTGGGCTAAAATTTTAGGAGCATGCTTTGTACACTTATACTTTTGGTATGAATGAAGGGATTTTGATTTGAATGTTTAGAAAATCTTTCATGAAAGAAAATGTGGCATAAATAGGTTAAAAAAGTAAAAAAATTTAGTATTTTCATTGTTAAATATTTTCTGAGCATTCAAATGGTTGAGACTCTAACTTGCTCGGACCATGCATGCTTGGGTAGAAATAATGTGTACACAGGATTTCACAATAAATCACTATTTTTGATAACACCTCAAGCTAATCATCTATTGATAATATAACGTAGTCATGCTATTATATGAGAATATAATTAGTATAACAAAAGTAATCGAACAGACAAGCTAAAACGCGTGTTGACCGCTCGAGTACACAAGGCGAAGTGAGGTCAAATGGCATTTTCGTCAACGAAAACCTAATATCTCAAGAACAAATAGAGATAGCGACCCAAAAATTTTTTTGGTTAAATTTCAAGTAATGTGGATTAAGGGAAAATTATTGAAATTGTCATCATCCCTTATTTTGGGGGTGAGAAACATGGTTAAAGTATGCGCCTTTCAAAAATCGATTTTTTTTTCTCTTCTTTATGGTGTATCTCAAAGAAAAATAGAGATATCGATACCATTTTTTTTAACTTTGACCAAAGCAATATAGATTCAGAAAATATTTATTAGAAAGCCATTTCCCCCCCTTAGGAGGGGGAAATAGGGGGTAAGAGGGCGAAAAATCGAAAAATCGCTGAAAAATATTGTATGGGGTTTTTTTTGGGCGCTGAAAATGATTCCGACAAGCATTTAAACATCATTTGCCACCTTAGGTATGATTTTTTGGTATCATCCCCCACTCTAGGGGTTAGAGGGCCAAAACTCGAAAAATCGACGAAAAATCGCCGAAAAATATTGCGCAGGGTTGTCGTATATAAAAATTTACAACGTTATTATAAAAACTTTAACATGCATCGATTTATTATTATCTATATAATTTCCTAACCTCTTCTTAAGGATTTTAAATGCTATTTCTGTTATGTTTATATAATGGTATAGGTCAATATTTGACGATTTTACTGCACAAAACTTTAAAGTAATAGCAGTTTCTTTACTTATCAATGATGGTTTTTTAGCAGCATTCATCCTGATTATCCTGGTATTTTTTGCTTTGGCCATTTTCATTTTATAAAGCTTATTTAAGATTCTAGTATTTCTTTTTCGTCTTATTATACTCTAAGGTGCATTTAACAACAATTTAAATTCAGGAATGTTATTAAAAAAAGTAAATGAATATAAAAAAGTTTAAATACCTATACCATTATATAAAAGTAATAGAAATAGCAATTAAAATCCTTAAGAAGAGGTTAGGAAATTATATAGATAATAATAAATCGATGCATGTTAAAGTTTTATAATAACGTTGTAAATTTTTATATACGACAACCCTGTACAATATTTTTTAGCGATTTTTCGTCGATTTTTCGAGTTTTGGCCCTCTAACCCCTAATACCAACCCCTAGAGTGGGAGATGATACCAAAAAATCATACCCAAGGTGGCGAATGATGTTCGAATGCTGGTCGGAATCGTTTTCAGCGCCCACGAAAACCCTGCGCAATGTTTTTCGGCGATTTTTCGTCGATTTTTCGAGTTTTCGCCCTCTAACCCCTAGAGTGGGGGATGATACCAAAAAATCATACCTAAGGTGGCGAATGATGTTTAAATGCTTGTCGGAATCATTTTCAGCGCCCAAAAAAACCCCATACAATATTTTTCAGCGATTTTTCGATTATTCGCCCTCTTACCCCCTATTTCCCCCTCCTAAGGGGGGGGAAATGGCCTTCTAATAAATATTTCCTCAATCTATATTGCTTTGGTCAAAGTTAAAAAAAAATGGTATCGATATCTCTATTTTACTTTGAGATACACCATAAAGAAGAGAAAAAAAAATCGATTTTTGAAAGGCGCATACTTTAACCATGTTTCTCACCCACAAAATAGGGGATGATGACAATCTCAATAATTTTCCCTTAATCCACATTACTTGAAATTGAACCAAAAAAATGTTTGGGTCGCTATCTCTATTTGTTCTTGAGATATTAGGTTTCCGTTGACGAAAATGCTATTTGACCCATAGTGGGCCGTCGCACAGCGACGTCGGCGGTGGCCGTCTCGCGGCATAGAGAGGGGAGAGTTAAGTCGCGTAGCTCTGCGTTGGGCCTGCCGTCTCTAGCAAGCAGACATCTGCTCGCTCATATCCAACACAAATCAAAATCTCTTTATTCATACCAAAAGTACAAGTGTACAAAGCATGCTCCTAAAATTTTAGCCCAATCAAACCATGTGGTCACATGGAATCCTACGGACAGTGCCAAAATACTCAAAACAGTATACGGAGAGTCACTGTGCGTATGTAGGTGTTAAAATGGATTTACCATGGTAAAATACAAGTAATAGAACCTAATAAAAGTATACAAATTATATAAGAATTATAATTCATTTTTGTAATTATTTATAAGAATTTCATTTTTCAGGGTTTAAAGGTGTCTTGTCCCCTTAATCTGAGACATTTGATACATTTTGATCCATACTGAACTAAAGTTTATATTTTTTATACCAAGAACTCTCATAATTATTCTAAAAAAAATCAAGAATGTATCACTTAACAATAGAAACATTTAAAACAGTTGTTTCTTGTTCTCTATAGTTTTCTCAAGTTTCTATGTTTGTTTAATACATTTTTTAAACAATTTAATGTTAATATAAAAGTAAAATCCGATTTTTCATTTTTTGATAATTTAAGGTGGTTAGGTCCCCTTAATGCTGATTATTTCTTTTTTTTTCGAAGAAGTAACGCGCTATCATCATGTCCGATTTTATAAAGAATTCTGTTTTGAGACAGAGTTTCGGCGGAAGCCGAGTATGCCTTGTCCCTTGTTTCCACTGCATGTAGGCATTAAGTCTATGGGCGGCCTTGGTAGACTTTCCTATGATCGTGAGGTGGAAGGGTTCTACTTTCACTAGGATTCCTAGTGCTTTGGTAGGCGTGGTCCTTGGAGCCCATGTAGCCTCCCTCGTTACAAGTCTCCTTAGTCTCTCCAGGCCCTCTTCGCTCCCATCTGCTCCACCCTTGGCTACCAGCCCAATGCGGAAGCCTGGGCAGACGCACAACCCTGTAGAGCCATATAAGAATTTTAGGACTGAGTCCCCACATGCTGCTAAATGCCCCACGGCATGTCCAGAATGCCATTAGGAACTTATTACACTACGCCGTGAGGTGTTTTTCCCAGGTCAGCTTTCTGTTGAGGACAACACAGAGGTATTTCGCTAAGCCTTTACCTCTAGGGCTGTGCCTGAGTCCAGGTACCCTATAGGTGTTTCTTTCCCCGGATCTTCTCAGAGTCCTTGACGGGGAGAAGAAAACAAATTAGCGTTTAGCCCCAACGTCTGACAAAAGGTGGCCCTGAAAAAGGCCGGTTGTATGGCGTGATAAAATTAAGCCTGGTAAGGCTTGAAGGCTCGTTGAGGCGAGAGGTGACGAGGCCGCTTACTCAACGCCTTGATGGAAAGGAAACGAATCCTTGAGCGACTTCGGAACTTTTCCGACATCGTGTGTAGCTGCGCCTTCCTCTCCTCAATGTCGCTGGGCAGCGCTTAGGCGTCGGGGATCCCGGAACTCCTGCAGGCGAAACAGGTGCTTCTGCTGGTGGATGCTGTTGTTTGCTGTCGGAGCGTGGGACGGCCGAGGGCACGTCGGTTTTCGAAGTGCGGCCTTCCTTTCCGCGTCCAGGCGTTGCTTGTCTTCCTCGGATGGATGGAGTTCTAGGAAGTCCTCTTCGCGTCCGACCGAGCTCGTGCCGGAATTTTTCGAGCGGCTCTCACTCGGTTCCGCAGTTGCGAGGACTGACTTGCGTTCGAGGTTCGAGGAGGGGAGATGCAGGGGAGATCATGTCCGGGAGCCAGAGCTTCGTCCGGTCGTCCGACTCGCTGCCTGCGAGAGACTGACGGCTTCGCGAGCATGTCGGGAAAGTAGGCCCCGAGCGCGGACCTCAAAGAGAGCCCGTGACTTTAACAAGCAGAGCGCGAGAGAGGAGTGTCCGGGAAACGTAGTCGCGTCCGGCGGTCCTTCTCGCTCGACTGCTCGCGAGAGACTGGCTCCGTGTTGTGTTCGGCGATATAGTCCGGGAGCGCGGCCTCCCTAGCGTGAAGAATCTATTTATTTTCTTTCTTGCTCCTAGGCTGACCGTCCAGGTAGGTGGCCTCTCGACTCGCTAGCTGAGTGCGAGAGTGGAGAAGGTCTGCATCGGGCGGAGGCCTTTCTTTTATAAACTTACGGCGCTCTGCTCCAACGCGTACGCATGGTGGGGAAAATCGCGCACAAGGGACTGCGGGAGAGTGGGTATCATAGGTTCCAATCTTGTACTTGCGTGTGAAGATAACGAGCTCCATTTTGTCCGGGTTAACCGAGAGCCCCGTAGAGCAGCACCAGTTGTCCGCTTTCCTGAGGGAGATCTACATGGCGTCCATGGTAGCGCCAGCTTCGACACCTTTGATCAGTATTAAAAGGTCATTTGCATAGGCCTGGGCATAGCATCCCCGAACATTCAGTGCCTTCAGCAGATTACCCACCAGACTCCAAATAGTGGGGGCCACCACTCCTCCCTGGGCACATCCTTTACTGACTATACCCGAAACCTTAGTGGTTCCTAGTTTTGCAACCATAGTCCTGCAGTTAAGTATGTCCTCAAGCCGTTGAATCAGTGGCCTGGGCGCGCCCTGCTTAATAGCCTCCTCAGTTGCCGTTTTAATTGAGCTGCGATTGAACGCCCCCTATATGTCCCACCATGAGATTTCCCTTTTCCAGCTCCTCGATGCGATAGACCGCCGAGTGAAGTGCGGTTTCCGTGGAGTAACCCACCCTATACACATGATGGTTGCGGTGAAGTGGGTTAATAATAAGGATTTCCTCTTGTATATATCTGTCTACTAACCTCTGAAGTGCTTTAAACGCAAAGGAGTTTAGGCTGATGGGCCTAAACTTCTTGACAGTCATGTGACTAGCTTTCCCAGGTTTTAAGATAAATACTACCTTAGTCGTTTTCCAGATTTTGGGCACATAAGCCAGGGCAACGCTAGCTCTAAAATGTTCTTCTAGTCCCTCCTGTAGAAAGGCCGGGTATATGCTATTTGTACTTAGAGCCTTGAAGGGCTGAAAGTCTAGAAAGAAACCGCATATTCTCTTGTTGGCAATTTTATTGCTTCCAGCCATACCTCCAGATTCTTTGCGAGTATTCGGATTAGCCTAGCTGTATCTGGATATCTTTCGATTTCCTCACAGTAGTCTCTCCACCCTTTATTTTTATTAGAATAACCATGGTCTTTATACCGACGTTTAGCGTCTTTATGTTTATCCCAATCGCTCCTTTTACGAGTGTTTCTGGCTCTGTTGAAGGCTTTCCTCGTTTCGAGGCGAAGCTCTTTCAGCTCCTGATTCCACCCAAGGGACTTCTTAGTTCGCTTTGATGCTGACCAGGTACAGTTTCTCTGAAACTGAAAAGTTGAAAAATATGTTTGCCCGTAAAATCATTCATTCCATAAATGAAGAAAAAGTAAGAAGAATTGAAGAATGTAATACAAAACGTAATTTTCCGGCGTTTTCATTGCACCTACGTAATTGTAATTGGCACAAAAATAAAATTCATTGTCGTACGACCTTTTGTTGCTGTCAAAATAAATTTGCAATAATATTCAAACTCTCTGAAACGGTGCCGCCGGGCGCTCGGCTGCGCGAGAAATTTTTGCTTAATTCATTGCTTGTTTGAGCTGAGTTAAGCCACCTACCACCTTCGGGAAAAAAACCCGCATTAAAGTATTAGTTCAGCAGTTACTGTGCGAAATTTCAAGTAAATCGACCGAATAGTTTTGATGTAATCGTTCAAAACTGAAGGTTAATGATCTCGGGTTCTATTGGTCTGATTGCAATGTTACTTACTCTTAGAGGAAGCATTGTGATAGTAAAATTTTCAGTTTAGCTAAAACTTCATAGAAACATTTTTTGAAATGTTTGAAGTTCGAATTACGTATTTTTTGAAAATGTCCGTATGGATGTGTGTGTGTGTGTGTATGTATGTGTGTGTGTGTGTGTGTGTGTGTGTGTGTGTGTGTGTGTGTTTGTGTTTGTGTAATGTATACCGCAATATTATCGAATCCAGGTTATGAATCTCTACAAAATTTGGCATGTATATCCTTTTTTGGATTCTGAATTCGGGAAAAGAAGTTATTTTCAATTGTGCTAACTAAATTTCATTTTATGGCCGTTTATTGAATTTTGCAAAATTATTTTTGACATTTTTCGTATAATCTTAATGTTACACAAAAATACAGCTATAGCGCATTTAAAAGAGAATAAAATTATCTTCCTTTCCCCGCTTAGCCCTTGAGATCGGTGATTTTCATTTTCCCTTGAGAAGATGATTTTCATGCTCCGGGGCGAAAGTGCGAGCTTTTTTAGTTATTAACAAAAATGTGAAAAAATGCGCGAAAAATGAGATTTTTGTTTTTATCTCTGAAACTAATGGTTTTTAGCAAAAATAGTGCTGATGCAAATTTGTTCCTTGGGAAATTTCCTATAAGGTTCGTCTGGTCCAATGTCCGAAATTGCAAAAATGACCTTGCAAATATCGAGAATGTAAAAAAACAAATGTAGAAAAATGCGTTTAATTACCGAACTTTTTGAAATTATGAAAATAGCTTTTAGATGCTGATGTGTGATGAAAAAATAACTTAAAGTTATCAACAATAAGTGCCCGAAACCCGATCGCAGTAGGTGCAATAGTTTTTGCATAATAATAAAACTAATTAACAAAGCTTTGAAACCTTGAACTATCGCATTTCACAACAAGATTTTTAACAATTAAATATGAGGCTGCATGGAAACCGTAATGCAGTTCCTCATATTTAATTGTTAAAAATGATATTAAGAAAATAATTTATAATCTTTTTCGTGAATACCCTCATTAGGCGAGACTAATTATGGGGGTAATACGGCTGTTCAAATGTCTCGACATGTCGAGACGGGCTAATTACTCTTCGGCAAATTCTCATTTTGAGCGTCACAAATATTTTTGATATAATTAGAAAAATTTCACGGAGTTTAAATCAGTTTATAAACCAGACAAATCTCCATCCCGTTTCCTCCTACCTCCTGGAAAGACTATAAGTTATGTTATCAATAACATTTGGAATAATTATATAATAGTTTCCATGCAGCCAAAATTAAATATAGAAAAAATGGTGTCCGCCAGTATTATTTATTCGTTTCGGTATATAAAATTGAAAAAAAATCATCTATCTATCTTGTTTAGAAGCTGAGATATCGAGATTTTTTCCGACATTCTCATTTTGAAGCCGCGCGCTCCAGTTTCTCTCTGTTGCGAACCGCTCCCCCACCACCGTGCCCGGCCGGACACGCCTGCTTTCCCGTTCGGTTACGAAGACTTTCGTATAAACTATCAATGTGAAGCTTTCGGCACATTGAAAAGATATTTTAGTAGTAAAAAGTACTCTATAAACACTTTCAATTTGATTAAAAAACAAGTCTCTACCTCAAAAAATTTGAGTTTCAAGTAGACGAAATGGAGAAGAAAGAATTTGCTATACCAGTGTTCGACGGAGAGGATTACAGCATGTGGAAAAAAAGAATAACGATGTTTCTAAAATTAAAAAAGTGTCATGATGTAATAGACAAAGAAAAGCCCTCAACAGAGACAGGCACAACATGGGATGATAATGATCTAAAAGCGATAAACATTATTTATTGTGTGATTTCAAATAAACAATTGAAGTTTGTTTGTGAAGAAACAACAGCCTACGGCATAATGACGAAGCTAGACAGTATGTACTTGAAAGAATCTACAGCATTGCAGATTGTTTGTAGAAACAAGTTGGAAAAACTAAGATTAGAAAAATACAGTGACACTGCTACATTTTTTAGTGATTTTGAAAAATCAGTAAACGAATTAAAAAGTGCTGGTGCAAAGATAACTGAAAAAGAAAAATTAAATTATATGCTTAAGACGTTGCCAGAATCGTATAGTTACATTGGTGATCTGATTGATACATTGAAAGAAGAAGATCAAACGGCGGATTATTTGAAGAATAAAATCAAAATTGCCGAGATGAAACACGGAAATAAAGATTCCGAAAGAAAATCAAACGTTTTTGCCAGGAAGAAAGAAAGATGCTACAAATGTGGAAAAACCGGTCACTTCGCATGAGAGTGCAAAGATGGCGGTCAAGCAGCGCACAGCGGCGGAACATGGCGAGGTTCAACACGTGGCCGTGGTAGCAGCAGAAGCAGTGGCAGAGGAAGAAGAAGCAACTAAGGCAGAGGGCGCGGCAACTTCCGTCAGCAGCAGCAAGGCGCCAGTACGAGTCAACCGAGTGGGTCCGACGTAAGCGCCTGGATAGCAACAGCGCATGCGGCGCGAAATAAAAAGACTATAGGTAATGAAATAAATTGGTTGCTAGATAGTGGTTGTTCAGACCACATTATAAATGATGATAGTTATTTCGAAAATTGCATTGTTTTAAAGAAACCGATTAAAATCTATTTAGGAGATAGTAGTGAGTTAGAAGCAACTAAAATCGGGAATGTTGTAAGTTATTTCAGAGCATTTGGGAAAGAAAACAAAGTAGAAATGAAAAATGTTTTATACGTAAAAGAAATGAACACAAATTTAATTAGCTACGCGGAATTGATAGATACGAATACGATTATATCTAAAGGAAATATAAAAAAAAATAAATGGGTGGCTTTTTCGAACTCGAGAGTTCATGGCCTCACAACGTATCGTGTTGTGTTTCTTGATGAATTTTAGCGTTCGAAAGTTTCCAGGGTAGGCTCATCACACATACGCCTTTCTCAAACCCGGTGTCGTGAGTAAGATTTCCATCGGATCTGAAAAAACTGATCGCGCTGATGGGGGCTCGAACCCACGACCCCTTGACCGGGAGGCAGGTGGTTTACCACGGAGCCATCGCCGGTGTCTCTGAAGGAAATGTATCTAAAATAATTAATGAAAAAGAGATATTAATAGCAGTAGCGTATAAAAAAAATCGTACATATAAAATTACGAGTAGATTGGAAATTGATCAAAAAATTGTAAACAATGCATAGTATATTAATGGTAAAATGAGTAAAAAAGAAAAGTGGCACAGAATTCTAGGGCATGTGAATTTTGGCTATTTAAATTTTTTAAGTAGAAAACAATTGGTGACAGGTATTCCAACTGAGTTTGAATCGGAAATATTAAAATGCAAAATTTGCATAGAGAATAAAATGCATAATTTACCGTTTAAAAATAACAGAACAAGAGCGAAAGATATCTTAGAGGTTATACACACTGATGTTTGTGGTAGCTTCAAGACCCCGGGTCCAAACGGTGAAAAATATTTTGTTTCATTTATCGACGATTACAGCAAAATAGCCAAAATTAACTGCATTAAAACAAAGGATGAAGTATATGATTGTATGATAAAGTACGTAAATAAAGTAGAAAACTTAACAGGAAAAAGAGTAAAAACAATACGATGCGATAATGGTACAGAATACTTAAACAATCGATTTTTGCTTCCTTCCTAAGGAAGCCTTGTAATAGTAATTTTTGGAGTTTGTGTAAAAAACATGTGGGAAGTGTGTTTTGATGAATTTTTAGTCGAAAAATGGTGTTTTTAGAAAATGTCCGTACGGATGTATGTGTGTGTGTGCGTATGTATACGCCTGTTTCTCAGCTTCTACTTGGTGGATTTTAACCCACGAAGTCTCATTTTCTTTGTTTTTGCTAGAAGATAGTGGGACGAAAGTCCGTTTTTACAATTTATATACGCGTTTTTTTTTATAGTGATTTTTTAGTTTTGAGATTTCAGTTTTTGCCAACAAAGTTATCGGAAAAGTTAATAAAAGTAAATTGCTTAATATGTACCTGAAAGAGAATAAAATTGCCTATGTTTTTACCGTGAAAAATTTATATTATCGTTCGTCGTTCTTTTATTATACACCATACAGTGCAATTTTTTTAAATCGTTATAACTCAAAAACTAAATAGCGAATCATTCTAAAACCGCTGCCAAGTCATTGGCACTTAGCTTCCTCCTACTCTGCTAGTGGAAGATAATTACATGGGACAATCAACTCATTCTTTGATTTAAATATTCGCTAACAATCGATACTAAAAGGATAGGTTAGGAAGACACTTGTAGGGGAGGGGTATCAGGGGAGTGGGGGTTAAGGTGGATATCAAAAGGATAGAGCTCCGTGAACTCCTAAAATAACTTACATATATCGTAATAAAAAAAATACCAGTAATTGCGGAATCGTTAATAACGTTAACAACAGTGGCAACTTACAAAAATTGCGGGTGGCTTCATTTTTTTGATTAATTATTTTTCCACGATTTCTACATACCCACAGCCGCCTTTCAGACCCTTGACGTTGTTTTCTATTACTCCCATAATCGCCTTTTAAAATTTTAAAGCTCATTTCAGCACTCCCACAGTCGCATTTTAGACCATCGTAATCGTTTTCTGTATTCCCACAGTCGCCTTTTTGACCTTTGGCAGTAGATTTCTACATACCCACAGCCGCCTTTCAGACCCTTGACGTTGTTTTCTATATTCCCATAATTGCCTATTAAAATTAAAACTCATTTCAGTACTCCCGCAGTCGCCTTTTAGACGCCTCGTAATATTTTCTGTATTCCATAGCTCCTGGGAGAGAGGTCTCGCCGGAGATCCGCTCGGGACTGAAGCCCCGAGCTCTCTTAAGACGGTAGCATCTTTTAGGTACACTATTGTTGAATATATTGTATAAATCATATCATAAAAAAGCAAAAATATGTTTTCAAAAAATCGAAAAATGGCCCATGAAATGGTCATAAAATAGTCTAAATCTTAAAAGAAAATTACTCGAATTCAGAATCAGAAAACATATATGCAAGTCCAATCTTATTACGATCGATCACGTAGTTCCAGAATTATAACAGTATACGTACGCACGCATGCCGCACGCACGCCACACACACACAAACACACAGACAAAACCATCTGCACGGACATTTATATAAACCATGAAAACTCTCAAACATACTAAGCTTTAATTATCAAATTATATGGTTTTAACAAAAATAATAATGTTCAGTCACTACAGAGTATACAGGGTGAGAGTTGAAGAATTTGAATCTTAATATCTTTTAAACTAAAAGGTTTCATAAGCTACAAAAAAGAACCTAGCCGAAGTGATCAAAGAGATCAATCTTTTCCTAAAATTTCAACTCAATTTAAACCTTTTTACTCCCGTAATCGTACGCACAGTAAAAAAACTCATTTTTTCTAGTTTTTGATTTCTTATCTCAAAAAACTAGTACCGCATTTTTTCTATATAATTGCTTAAACTTTTAACAACAGTAGATATCGTTGTTTTTTATTGTCATGAATTTTTTTTTAAACGATTTAAAACATTTATTTTTTCGAGATGTTATTTATGTTTATCAAAAAATTAACCTTTTTATATCATAAAAAATGAACCAGATCAGTCAATCTAGAAAATCTGGCGGAAAAAGTAGACAAATTTATGATTCTTTTAGATACGCTATTGATTGAATATATATGTATAAATCATGATCATTATAAAAAAGGACAAAAATATTTTTCAAAAAATAATTGAAATATATATTATTGCTTATTAAATTATAGTTGCCGATATAAAATAGTCAGAATCATAAAACAAAAAAATGACCTAATTATCAGAATAGAAAAAATAATACGCATGTCACAAATTTATTACGATCGCGTCGCATAGGTTTTCATAAATTATGGCGGATACGTACATATTTCATCATACATTTTTTTTGTTTTTTTTAGGACACACACACACAATTACACACACGAGCGCGGGCGACACACACACACAACTAAACCAGCACAGCACGACACGACACAACAAGCCATCCGCACGGAACACTTTTCTAAAAACGTATGATTCGTACCTCCAAACACCTCCCCAAATGTCGTTTCCACGGAAGTAATTAGCAAAACTGAAAATATTTAACTATTACAAAGCTTCCTTGTAGGACGAAGCAAAAAAATGATGATTATTGAAGGTAAGAGAGACATATACCACTTTAAAATTGTTAAGTCATTTCATGGGGCAGGATCCTGAGGAAAAAACACAAAAACGTGAAAAAAATCGTTTTCTACGTGACGGCGGTATTAAACTGGTGTAAAAAAAGCAATAATGCAAAGTTCAAATTTTGGATTTAGTTAGGCATTATATAGCACATGATCGCCTTTCTTGGGATTCTTATAAAACCATGTTAAGTTCAAAGATATTGAGCTTCAAACTTTTGTTTTCTCACCCTGTATACTATGAGTCGTTTTTTCTACGTGATGCGATAACTGGAGTAAAAAGGCGATAATCAATTTAAAATTTTGGATTTAGTTAGCATTATATAGCACCTTTATCTCTTCCTTTCGGTTGTTTATGATACCAGTTAGTTTTAAAGATATTAAGCTTCAAAATTTTGTTTTCTTACCCTGTATACTCTATATACCTGAAAACTGTATCGCTTCGATCTCAGTTTCCATTAATGGATTTTAATCTATACTTAGACTCGTTTTTTTGCTGTTTTTGTTTTATTAATTCGCTTAAAAATAAGATTTTCAGTTACCATGTGCGTATATTCATGGCGATTTTCGAATCACTGTGATTTTAGATACGTTCCGCCGAACTATATCCTTATCATTATATCTCGGGAACTAAATTTTGAACTTTTCGTTAAACATCATGATTTATCGCTAGTTTTTCTGTTTTTTGTTTGATTAAAATCGTTTAAAAACAATATTTTCAGTTACGCATTGATTATGTAATATAATTATTTCGAAATAATTTTATCCTGAAACGGTCCTAACTGCTTCCAATGAGAAACCGCGAGACGAGAGATAAAAAAACCCGAGTGAATCGAAATGAGGGTACATGCGCTAGAAGTCGGCCAAAGATCCGTGATCAGCGTGTAACAGGTTGCGCTGATTCGGATTTCCACTAATCTATCCGACTACGAAAAGCAATGTAGCGTAATGAGAGTGCTGAGAGTCATGTCTACTGATCCGTAACGGGGGGCGACATTCCTAATACCAAAAAGTAGATGCTCTGCAGCTAGACAGACGTCGAAGGTGTATCAGGGTGCCTTCTTAGTGTGTCTGAGACCGAGCTCACTCTAGATAGTCACGGGGGGCATATTGCCCGCTTTACTAGAGGTGATTCGGTGGGGGTGAGGAAGGAATGATTTGACACAATAAAGGTATTATGCATTTACTAATATTTATTTAGAACTTCTCTGCATATTGATTAACAAAAGGAGGGGACGACAAACTCGAGTATCCTTCATACGTATGCTTATGGCATATGTACATACTAAACGCTCGGGTAGTCGGAGCTCGCAGCTGAGTAGTATGATCAGCGTTGAGAGTTTCTGGAATGAGAGCCAGTCGACGAGCAGAGAAGAAGTGACTAGCTGCTGCTCGCGGAGCTCCTTATATACTCGAGTTTGCCCCTCTACTCAATACATTATGCGCGCACGCCATCTGTGTCGGGTTTACTTACTACAATGACGCTCGCGTGGTAACCGACCGCTGTCGGTAACTTATCGGTTGTCGGTCCTTTACCGTGTAGGTGGTGCGGCCGTCTCAATCCATCAAACGAAAAAGCATAAAAACTTTATAGAATTATATATGAACTAAAAACAATTTAGATATTAAAACGATACATAAGGTTGAAGGAAGCTACGTGCCAAAGAATTGGCAGCGGTTTTAAATTCGCAAAAGAAAAAGGTATTTATATAAATAATTGTCCAGCATACGTACATGAGTTGAATGGTACTGCTGAAAGATTTAATAGAACAATTATGGATATGGATATGGATATGTTTATTAGATGAGGCACAAGTAGATAAAAAATATTGGCTAGAAATAATTAGTGCTGCAACATATTTGAAAAATCGTACTTTAGCCAACACGATTGAAAAGAAAACTCCATATGAGATTTTTTTAGAAAAAGACCAAATGTTGAAAATCTAAAGTTATACGGTAGTAAAGTCTTTGTGAGAAAGCCAGAGCAAAAAAGATCATCGAAATGGGATAAAAAAGCTGAAATGGGAATTTTACTAGGTTACAGTGAAGTAGGTTATAGAGTTTTGTTAAACGGTAAAGTAACAGTTCATAGACATGTTGATGTTGTAGAATCATATGAAAAATGTATTGGTCTTGATTATGACGACGAAAATATTTCTTCCCGTACTCCGACTCTCGAGTCGAGTAAGAGAAGTGAACAACTCTTCAACAATCTATTTTGCCATTCGCGTAGCAATTAATGCTGCTTGAAGCTCTAGTCTGGGAATAGTCATTACTTTGATAGGTGCCACGCGACTCTTTGCCATGATAAAGGCAATGTAATATGTAATAAGCATGCTTTTTCACTAGCGTCGCAAAAAAATGTGTAACTCCGGCGATCTTTGCTGAAAAGTATGAGTCTGATAGCATCTATTAATCCGGAATAATTTTAACTGTTCTAATTTATACAGCCATTGTTTCCAACGCGAATTTTTTCTCTGCTATACATTCGTCCCAGTTCACGCCGCTAGTCCAAATATCTTGCATAAGAATCCGCGCTTTAACAGTCATAGGGCATACAAATCCAAGAGGATCAAAGACAGACGTAATGTCTTGTAAAAATTCTCTTTTCGTTGGAACTCTTTTTCCACTTAAAATCTCGGGATTGATCTTGCTTGTATTAATTTTAAAGAATAATTCATTACACTCATTCAACCATTGCAAACCTAATATTTTTTCTGCTTCTTCGTTTTTAGGCACGACCGGGACACGTAAGTGCCTTATAGTTCCGTGCGCGAAAATGTGTGAGATGCGATATCTCATGCAATTTTCGACCGAACGGGCTGAAATTTTAGGAGTCTCCTCTTGCACAAACTAAAAAACTATTTTTTTTTATCCCGATCCTCTACGTTGTTTTGAAATCCGAGCACAATTTGTTTGATTTTACATGTAATTACATGTGATTTTTAATACAAATTTTTTTGTGATGCAATTATCTCTGAGAGACTTTAGTCAATCAGGCTAAAATTTTTTTTGAGAACTCCTCTCATGATATTAAGGTGCCGGTCCTATTTTGGACTTGATCCTGCACATATACGCAGAATGCGGTCACCTTCAAAAATCGCTAAAAACGGCTTTTTAGCTGTAACTCGAATTCTAAGCATGCTACAAAAAAAAGGTAAATGGAAAAGTTGTAGATCTTTGAAAAATACAACTTTTTTCCATTTACATAAAATCATGAAAATGCTTAGAACTCAAGTTAACAGCCCAAAATCGATTTTTTACAGCTAAAAAACCAATTATTTGCCATAAAACTTTTCGGATTTACGTTTTACATAAAAATGTTAAATGTAAAAGTTGTAAACAATTTTAAAATACAACTTTTTACCGTGGCAAAGATATTTTTTAACACTTTTTGACATACAACATTCCTAGAAGCGATTTTTTGATACATAAATTCAATAATAACTTCGCTGCAACATGCCCCATCTGACCCAGTGCGAAAAATGTGTGAGATTCGATATCTCAGCCTGCTCTGAGAAGCCTGACACGTCCCTCTAAACTATGCTATTATAATACATTTTCTAAATGAAACCCTATTACTAAATCAAATCTTGATAAAATCTTGAATCTTCTGTTAACTATCTTTAAAATCCTCTTGAAAATCCTCTTGAGTCCTTCCATGTTAAATTGTTTTTTTTTTTTCACCTACAAGGAAAATAGAATTTAATTAATAAAACTAGAAAACAATGACTGTATAATTTAATTAACTGTTAAAGAAAAACCAGCCTCTAAAATACATGATTATAGATACGTGTAGTAGAAGTATAGTAGTGCCATAGTCTTGAATGAAGTTACGTTCCAACTCCAAGATTTTGATAGTTCAGTTATCAACACCATCAGTATCCTTAGGTTGACTCCGGTAGACGCAGTAGACTATAATCCAACAAATGCACTGTCTTACAAAGCAACAACCGCGAGCAGCTGATCCGCGAGCGGGATCGCAGTGAGCAGATGTTGCTTGTAAACACGTATAGGCACCATAGCAGTACTTCTGTTCTGATTTTAAAACTACATATAACATTGCTGTATCGCGTCGTTGTTTCCGTTATTTCACTACGCACTCACTTATATCGCCGAAAAGTTAAACAGAGCAAAATATTGTGGTTTGGAGGCCGGGAGGCAGCTTCAAAACGTCAAAACACACACAGCAGACGGCTGCATGGGCATGTCGCCAACCGGTCGCCAGATCGATGCGCACAATGTATGCGCAGTGGTCGAGCTCGCTGCCTCGCTTCGACAGAGCCAAAGAACAGTTGTTCGGCTTTGCTTAGCTGATAATAAAACTAATACTTTTTCTGTTCAAATTATGTAATAAACTATCTTTGCACAAAATTCACGACTTTAGGAACGGGATGGAATTCGGTTAGTTAAGCGTGACGTCACAGTCACAGCTTACATATAAATCAATGTATTTTCCACCAATAGGATAGTTCCGAATTTGGCAACCTTATGAAATTTCGCGTGTATAATTTGAATTCAAGTACTATAAAAAGATAATTTTTTCTAATCTTACGGAATAAAAAAGGGTTTTTAATTATTTCGTTGCAATAAGAGAATACATGTTAAAATTTATATGAATGTCTATTCGAAAATCAACAATATTGAAAATCATAAGTCAAAAACTAAAATATTTGTAAAAACTTTGAAGCTATGTATGGCCAACACATTTTTTAATTGTATACGAAAAGAAGATGAAGAATCAATGTTTGTATATTGATTTTTTTTCTAATAATTAGATTAAGTAGTAAGGTTAGACATCGAGCGCGAAGCGCGAGCGTCGACGGTCGTGCCTTAGGCGCAAAACGCGAAGCGATGCAAGGCGGCAAACCACATAGCGGCCGAAGGCCGCGTTGTAGCGCGCTAGTAATTAATATTACAAGCTAGATTTGATTTCGAATTTTGATCTCCTAATATCGACGCGCAATATCTCGGCCACCCATGCATTTCCCAATTTGCATTCTCATTGATTTCTTTTACTTGACGAACACGCTTTGTAGCTTCTTCTTTAGACTGGCAACTATCAAGGTAGTCGTCTATGTAACAGTTTTCTATCATGCTATTTGCCGCCTCCGAATATTTAGATAAAAATAAACTAACGTTTTTATTTATTATATATAACGACTATATGTAAGGCTGTGCATGGAGAAGATGTCGTTTCAAATAATACCGACGTCATTACATATTCTGTTCTGAAGTTTTATCCTTCCTCTCGAAAGAAAACGCTGCGCATCCTGATTGCGTTCGCAAATTTTTATTTTTAGAACCATGTCCCAAAGATCTGCCTTGATCGCGTGAAAAACTGCCTAAATCGCATTTCCGAATAATGACGTACCCCTAAACATCTTCTTCAAATGATTTTCACACCAAGACACCAAAAACCACGGTGCGAAGTACCTAGACCTTGTCATCGGCCATCCCGTACACCTAGAGACCGCCCTTGAATGATTTTTACATCTAGACGCTCAAAAACACGGTGGGTTCTAGCCTCCCCGCCGCGCGTCCTTTTCATAAGGAATAGCGCTTTTCTTTGTGTGATGAATTTTCGTGTTTTTCCGCGATATTATACTGCATGCTGTTGTAATATACGGAAGTTCAAACAAACTAAAGCTCTAATAATTGATGGCATGAAATTCGCAGCGGCCGAAGATGATCAAAGGATTATGAAAACCCGAAAAAAATTAATGAGCTATTCCGTGTTTTTGAATTACATGCCGATGTAAAGAATGGAAGTTTTTGTAATAAAAACACTCTGGAAATTTTGGCATTCGCCCCTCATATGACCAACGATGGAAAATTTCCGGAAAACTTCGAAAAAACCCGACTTTCCGTGATTTCAAACTATCCCTAAGAAGGATGAGTATTAATTTTCATCTGTCCTGTATACCAGGTACTAAAAATCTTCAAAGGCCTAAAATCATAATTTTTATTTTTTATCAATCGCAAGCTTCATTTGCTTTCCAACCTTTCCAACCTTTTATATTGTTATTGATGACAATAGCTTATATAAAAAAATAAAACAATGTGTATTTTTCAATCCATCATAACGAATCTATCTTAGTATTATAATTATAATTTCTCCCCTAAAAAGTTATGAGATTCTTAAAGAAATTGTCAAATGTTTACAGCTTACAAAAGTTTTACAAGTATTAAAAATCACCACACTAACAAAAATCATTTCTTACTCGACGGAGAATTAATCTGAAAAGTAATCCGAATCATCTTGTGCAAAGAAATGAGCAAAAGCATAAATATACAATAATCAAGCAAATCCTTTATTAATTATAGATGAATCATTTAAACACATAGCGAATTTTCATCTTAAAACTATAGTGGGATTGATTCTTCTTGGAGTAAGAAATGATTTTTGTCAGTGCAGGTAAGCTAGAATCTGCTAACTAGTTTATAAAAAAAAGATGTTTGCTTTTCAAAATTATTCTTAGTAGCTATACAAGACGGGTTCTACCCCCCCCCCCCCACCGCACGACCCTTCGACTCACCTGTGCAGGTGAGAATAGGCGCCGCCCATATCGAATGTTCTAGAAGCTTCGAGTCGTGACGTCATAAGCACACCTGTAAAGGTCGGTAAAGTAGAACACTGCAACCAGGTGTGCATTTGCGGAAGGAGGTGGGTAGGGAGGATACTCCGGATAGCCTACTCCTGGCACCATCACCAGGAGGCTGCTCAAGGTCAGAGACAACACCAGCATAGACACATCATCGGCTGTGGCAGGGAAGCAGCGGCGCTGGAGGCCGAGCGGCATACTCCGGGCGGTATACTCCTGGAAGCTTACTCCTGGTAGCGAGCTTTGTCCGCTGCTCAAGGTCAGCATCTCTACTCAAGAAATTTCTAGAAGATGCAGAGCGGTATATAGCGAGGCTGACGTCAGCGGTCAGCGAGCATACATCTTTCTGCGTGAGTCGCGCGGTGGCGAGATAGCGCGGATCAGGTTACACCTGTTGTTCTCTTTGCGAGTGAATATACGCATCTTCTTACTGCAATATAGCTGTTGCGTATTATTGAGAGCTCTCTCTCTCTCTCTCTCTCTCTCTCTCTCTCTCTCTCTCTCTCTCTTATATACAAATCATATGCATAGCTAGTACGCTGCATTTTGGCAGCGCGCTGACATCAGCAGTCAGCGAGCATGCATCTTTCGCGGCGAGATAGCGAGCACTGCAGATGAGGCCCCACCACTCGGCTCTTACGTAATCACCTGTGCAGGTGAGGCCCTCCTCCCCATAGAAGCTTTCGACGTCATCACCCTGTGCAGGTGAGAAAGCATGCCCACTCACCTGTGCTGGTGAGAATCGATAAAGAAGGTCACTGTAGACTAGCGGACACCTTCTGGTAGGCTGTTGAGCTAGGGGCATACTCCAGGCGGTAAACTCCGGGCAGCGTGCTCCAGAAGTCCACTCAAGGTCCAGTCAAGGCGTGGAATAATCTATAGTCTGACGTCACCGACCGACATGCAACTCGTCGCATATATTCGTCGCGGATCACATTACACCTGTTGTTCTTTCTTTATGCACGCTTATTCGTATATACTCTCATCGGATATAGCATATACGCATTTTCTCACTGCATCAATAGCTGCTGCGTATTATTAGCAGCTCTTTCTCCACAATAACGTTATAGCTGCGTATCCTATGGAACTTGTATTCAGCCGAGTACGTGTATGCATTGATTTTCTATGAATTAGCTCGATGACTTTGTTTCGCAGCGGCTAATATCAAAGGGCTTCTAGTTGTAAGACGATTTATTTTTTGTATGAATTATTGCGTATATTAAATATAGCTACATGTTGATCATGATGTACAACCAGTCAGGGGTGTCAGGTTGCTCTAGAAAATTTGCCTGTAATGTTTGGCTCATGTATCGTGCAGGTGAGAAAGCATCGAATGTTCTAGAAGCTTCTACACTGACAAAAGAGGATACTTGCGGCAAGTACCAGATTCAATTCAATAAATTCAAGTAGAATTCAATTTCTATCAAAATTATGATAATCTTGTAGCTATTTTTGAAAACAAAATATAGATATTCCAAATGAAATAGTTTTTCTTTAAACAAAATTCTGCTTGTCTCAAGTATAAATTTGTTTCCTGTAAGTGGATATTGTTAATAAAGACAAGCTGATTTTCTATTTGAATCAAAAAGATTTCTCATGCTTCAAGTATTCTCTTTTCTCAGTGTAGAAGCTTCTGTACGCGGGAACAGGCAAGGAGTGGGAGCTGCGGACTCGGTGGGGCTGCGGACTCCTGGGGGTTGGCTGCGGACTCCTGGCTCAGAAGCCCGTTCAAGGTCAAACGCAGCAGCATCAGCATCTCTATGCATTCTATGCATTCTAGTAGAATATTCTAGAGTGCAGGCTGTAGCGCTGAGCTGCCAGCGAGCAAGCCGTAGCTAGACGCAGCCGCGGTGACTCGCGCGCGCGCGGATCAAGTTACCCCTATTGTTTTGTGAGCGCATCCTTATCTACGTCCATAAGCTTTCTTCGACAGGATATGAGCGTCTTCTCGAAAACTATTGCACGTATTATCGAGAGCTCTCTCTCTTTCGCGCGCACTATATCGCCGCGTTTATAAGCGCGCGATGCGTCAGCGGAGCAGGTAAGGCTGCTGCTGCATGAGAGCTATACTCCTGGGGTTGGCTGCGGCTACTCCTAACCAGGAGTCCACTCAAGGTCAAAGGTAGCAGCAGCATTAGAATATTCTAGCATGCAGCTAGACGCAGCCTCGGTGACTCGCGCGCGGATCGAGTTACTTTTATTGTTTTCGCGAGCGACTTTGTCTCTTTCTATACAAACTTTCAGTACACATGAGTGAGAGGCAGTACAAAATCATATCGGTACATGAATCATACACATATTTTAATTTATTTTAAGATTATTCATTTTTTAATGAGTCAACATCAGTTGGAAGTTTAAAGCTTAAATATGACAGCATGCATAGGGATTAGGGAAGAAAAAGGGTTAAAAATAATCATAGCGCATGTAAAACAACATCTTTTTATTGCTCTAAATATCCAAATTCTAACTTATTTATTACATCTCCAAAATACTGCAAATGTACATTTTTTGTATTGCATTCTGAGAACAATTGTTTGAAAGAATCTTTAGCTATTATCTTGCTCATTGTTGAGGGTAAAAAGACGCCAAACGAATACTCCAGTTCGACAAAGACTCTGTCTCCATACTTTGTCTTGATTTCTTTAATACTAGTGATTTGATATTTTTTCTCCGGCTCAAGACTTGCTAGTTTCCTTGTCGGAAGGAAATCCTTGCGTCCGACCTGATTTATCTTATTGAAATCCATGTTTTTCTACGTCTCTCACGGCGTTCAAGCAACGAGCGATCTATGAGAACTGACTGAAGCTGATGTACTCGCTGCTCTTTTATAGAATTAGCTCAGCTGATTCATGCTGTAGCTATATAGATAACTCATTTAATTTTTTCATAAGCACTGGTACGATAATTTTACCTGTTCTTTCGATTCTGCGTCTAAAACGCTCTCGATCTCGGGCAACTTGCTCCCACTCTTCATGTCGTGCATTTTTATGTGCATATGTCCACGTATACATTAGATGAACTGTCGGCTTTTCTTGAAAATGCACCCTCTTCTCCATATTGCTATTTATTGTTCAGTTTACACTTAATGCAGTCTCTTTTTAAAGGCGGAACTCCAGTCTCAATGGAATTGTGCTCTCGACAGCGTAGAGACTCCAAAATCACCGAGTCCTGTTTTAGGTGCTCTGGCAGCTTATCCCAAGCTAGCTCGATACTATTAGCGGCAAATGTTATGAGAAATTCTCGTAGTAAATATGCAATATCTCTCGGAGTCATAAATGACAGGTGCTCTGTGCGATAAAATTCTCTTAGAGATCTCTCAAAAGAGGGCGTATTGTCGTGATAAAATTTTTTCAATAACAATACATTCCTGTGTGCGCAGTTTGCTTTGAATGCTAATTTATGGTGTGGGCAGAGTGGCTCCAAGATATCATATTTCAGCCTTTATAGTGAGGGAAAGCCCATTTCGCCCATATCGACTACGTGGAAATTGAACTTCTCGAGCCATTGCGTCTTCTCCGATTTTACATACACAACACTCACGTTATGTAGAACACTTTTCAGCACGTTTTCAAGCTCTTCATACGGTAGATCTCCTGAACTCCAAGATAATCCGTGATAATTGCGTTCCAGCCAGAGATTTTCAGACTTATACTTGGCTGTGAGTCTGCGCCACGGTGTGGGCGGCTTGAAAAAAAACACCAATGTCTTGCGATTAGCGTGGAGTGGAACTATAGCGAGTTCCTTCACAAGAAATTCGTTTACAGGCTTTCTAAATCCTTGCACATCGAGCACGTATTCCATTTTGACTGACTGATGACCACAAGCTGCTGCTCAATTCATACCATCTTCTCCCACCACCCTTTAAACGATTTTTTTCACATCCCCAGTCATAGGGCTGTATTCGACAATACAATCGTGTAGGATGAGACAGTATGCGGAGGTGCCAACCGGAATATTTGCTCTGGCCTCAAATTCGAGACGCACATCAACTGATGCTTGCTTCAGTGACTCATTTTGTTTTGAGCAGTCAATGACAACAAGAGGGGCATATGACAGATAGTCAACCTTTTTCAGCATTGGTTCTACCTCTTTGTTGTAGTAAGCATTTTGAAAGTTAACATACATATCGTAGAGTAGAGCATACTGATTATTAGTAATATTGAGATTGAGATTTCCATAGGGATAGTGTTGTGAGTTGAGAAACAGTTTAACGTTGCTCATGTGACAATGATCAAAGCGACTAGCATTGGCTGTTTTTCGTCCCTTGCGATTTGTTTGGAAGCCAAGAATAATGAAGCGAGGCTTCTCCAGCTGATTAGCAGTTTTGACAGTCCATACGTGTTTTGATGTACTGGGCAACAATGGGTACTCATATAGTTGAGCAATTTAACTTTATATTTATCCGAGAGCACCACATATGGCATTAGACATTCAATTTTGGTGATTTCAACGTAGTAATCCTCGTAAACATTTTCCCCGGCCACGACTACTTGCGTCTGCACAACAGAATTCACGTCAGAATTTGATCTTGTAAGAATGAGCTCATGTTTGGCATTTACAACGATTTTGCGATAATCTTCAGCAAAACCCAGGATCGTACTAAGTGGAATTGATACGTCAAAGTAGCCATTATTGTCTAGCCGTTGATTCTCTGCGATATCGAGCCAGCCAGCATTATCAATTGCTGAGCTAGGACTGAATGATGCGAACCCTTTCATGAGACTTGTCAAGCCCACATTCTTGCATCGATAAATCTCTATGGTGTTGAGCTCGTAACGAATTTCCTCAAATAGATGACATATGGCGTTGTTTACAAATCTCGTGCCCTCGACAGCAGTGCCATCTGGTTTTTGCAATTTTCCGCATATATGTAGTGAACTGCGCGAAGGCAGCACACATAGATCTTGATGTTGTATACCAATGCGAATTTCATCGCTGTTGTTGAAATTCGATAAAGTATAGGGCTGATGCGCATGAATCTCGTAATGCGCAACAGATTCGTCAAATATGACAGGTGACTGTATGCTTAGCACCTATTCCATTTCGCTGAAAGCCGCAAAATATTACGCAACTTATTTTTTTCCAAGGACAACTTTTAGACCTAGACCTCTTAGGAACTGTATGTTATGACGTGTTAGCGCTTTAAGCACTCGTCGACGACTGGCTGCTCGACGGCATGGAAGTTACAATTATAGCCTACTTTAGTATTGTACACTATGCCCATGATTCTCAGACTGATTTGATGTGTAATCTAACTGTTATCACTTCGTCACGAAAATTAACTAAATGACAAATGATAAATACAGTCTTGACAGTGACTGGTAGGTATTATTTAATTGGTGATGGAACTTCGATA
The DNA here is from genome assembly GCA_012977825.3 of Pteromalus puparum. Classification (NCBI taxonomy): domain Eukaryota; kingdom Metazoa; phylum Arthropoda; class Insecta; order Hymenoptera; family Pteromalidae; genus Pteromalus; species Pteromalus puparum. The sequence goes on from CM053170.1 coordinate 26,877,047, forward strand.
ATCTTGTAGCCTTGTAAGACAGCTGGAAAGATCTTGACTAAATTCATGCTTGAGAATATTCATTTCTTGTAGGTATGATGGTATCTTATCTAAAGATGCTGCCATGAAACGAAAAGAGTCAATAAATCTGAGCTTGATATCACAGCCATCAATACGCTTGGTATGTGACGAGACGGAAGTCTCGCACATAAAGCAAGTAAATGCGGCCCCGAGTCAATCAGCTGACGCCAGCGAGCGCGCGCGCGCAGCGAACAAAGGCGAGTCCGCACGACGCGAAGTGAGCGAGCGCGCGCACCAACCGAAAGGCCAGTCCGCACGACCGCGGAGCGCGCAACTCAGCGGCGACGCACCAGGCGGCGCGAGCAGCGCACCGCGGGCACACCTATATAAAGCGGGCCGCGCAGCGCAGCGGGCAGTTCTACTCGAGCTGAACTCCTGGCGGCATCGTGCGCACACGTTACCGAGAGGAACAACTAGAGATAGACCGACGCCAACGACGTCGTCTCGTGAGCACACGTGTCGACACTGTTAGCGAACCCGAAACTCCGAGTTGCCGTCGTGCGCACACGAGACAACCAGGAGTNTGAGGCGACCAAGAGTAGCCGAACAGCGCCGAGTCTCGTCTACGTGAGCACACGTAGCCGATACCCGACGTTGTCACCTGCTCCTGAACACCCGTCCCAAGGGACTGGTTGTTTTCCTGGCCATCGTGAGCACACGGGGCTGAGAAAATAACTAAAGCCCCGCCGGCGATTCCCCAGGTCGTACGCATACGTCCTGGTGAAACACCGGCCAACTCCTGCCCGTGCAAAACCGACCGCACGCCGACCTCTCGAGATTCGCCTAGTCACTGTGAGCACCAGGACTAGGAGAAGAACGAGACGAGCGACCTCGATCCGTAGAGCCGTGCGCTCACGACTCCATGGCCTCGAGGGAAACCTAACCTCCGAAAACCCGTCGTTATACCGAACCTGTTTCACCGCCCGACACTCCGATACCGCGTCCGCAAAACCGACAAACGCATCGAAATCACGTAACTCCGGCAACGTTGTGTTAATGTACCGTTAACCGCTCTAGATTAAGCTAAACCGATTGAAAAGACGAAATATTCTAAACAACCGCGATTTCCATTTCTGTTCCAGATGGAGACTAATAATTAAATTATCAACTTGTTAACATAATTACTAGAATATATCTATTTTGTTATTAATTGCATAAACAAGCCTCTTCAATTAACCTTTCCCCTAACCAAATCCTGGCGTCCGGCCGACTACTCAACACACGGGGAAAGTCGAACCGTTACAGGTAAAAGAAATAAAGCGCTCCTTATTGAGTGGTAAATGTTCTATTCTTCCTGGAAAAGCAGTGGCAATCTCTCGGGCGAGAAAGTGCGAGTCATAACCGGTGAAATTATGAAAAATGATTGGGATGATGCGCGAGTCTTGATAATTTAAATTACATTTTTCATGCGCTGCACCCCGGTGTCTGAATCAAAAACATTTTTTAGTGAGATATGCAATCATCAGTATTTTTATGATATGTAAAAAATATTCTTTACCTGCCCGTTAAATGTCAATGATCCCTTACTCGTTTACCATCATTAAATGGTTTTTCGCAAATGTGGCATACTGTTGCTACTTGAAAAGCATGCTGCTGATCCCATGTTAATGTTTGCATTGGTACAATGTTGTTTAAAATCTCGTCAATTTGTTTTGCTATGGTCTCAAGTTCCTTCATAAACCACTTCGCAGGCTCACTACCTCTGTAGCTGTGATAACTAGATAATGAGTCATCATAACTACATTTTAAATAGTAGCCAATGCTAAATGCTTCATGCTCTTGGTACGCTAGGCTACTATTCTCTACGGGTTTAAGAAAACTTTCAAAATCTGCATAAATCGCAAATGGTACTTTTTCTTTATAACTGACATTTTGAAATTCGAGAAATCGATCATGCAGTCTAGGTAATTTCATACAGCAGTCTTTAATTTGAGCACAGTCTTCTTTATGCAGGGCTAGTTTATCTTGATCCGAAAAATAATGTAGACATCGATGACAAATATATTTACGATATAGCGTTGGAAGCTAGTGTATTATTTCTAATAAACAAGTTATACGCACTAAGTGTGCAGAAAAAAAAATTCAAAGAAAATTAATCATCTTACGTATAAATATCCTACATGAGCCGAACATTACAGGCAAATTTCAAATTTTCTAGAGCAATCTGACACCCCTGACTGGTTGTACATCATGATCAACATGCAGCTATATTTAATGTACGCAATAATTCATAGAAAAAATAAATCGTCTTAAAAACAAGCGTGAAACTAGAAGCCTTTTGATATTAGCCGCTGCGATACAAAGTCATCGAGCTAATTCATAGAAAATCGGAAAACAACGCATGTAATCCGATCGCCCGCTATCTCGCCACGAAAGATGCATGCTCGCCGACTGCTGACGTCAGCGTGCTGCCTAAATGCAGCGTACTAGCTATGCATATGATTTGTATATGAGAGAGAGAGAGAGAGAGAGAGAGAGAGAGAGAGAGAGAGCTCTCATTAATACGGAACAACTATATTGCAGTAAGAAGATGCGTATATTCACTCGCAAAGAGAACAACAGGTGTAACCTGATCCGCGCTATCTCGCGACTCACGCCGAAAGATGTATGCTCGCTGACCGCTGACGTCAGCCTCGCTATATACCGCTCTGCATCTTCTAGAAATTTCTTGCGTAGAGATGCTGACCTTGAGCAGCGGACAAAGCTCGCTGCCAGGAGTAAGCTTCCTGGAGTATACCGCCCGGAGTATGCCACCTCCAGCGCCGCTGCCTCCCTGCCACAGCCGATGATGTGTCTATGCTGGTGTTGTCTCTGACCTTGAGCAGCCTCCTGGTGATGGTGCCAGGAGTAAGCTATCCGGAGTATCCTCCCTACCCACCTCCTTCCGCAAATGCACACCTGGTTGCAGTGTTCTACTTTACCGACCATTGCAGGTGTGCTTATGACGTCACGACTCGAAGCTTCTAGAAGATTCGATATGGGCGGCGCCTATTCTCACCTGCACAGGTGAGTCGAAGGGTCGTGCGGTGGGGGGGGGGGGGAGAACCCGTCTTGTATAGCTACTAAGAATAATTTTGAAAAGCAAACATCTTTTTTTTATAAACTAGTTAGCAGATTCTAGCTTACCTGCACTGACAAAAATTATTTCTTACTCCAAGAAGAATCAATCCCACTATAGTTTTAAGATGAAAATTCGCTATGTGTTTAAATGATTAATCTATAATTAATAAAGGATTTGCTTGATTATTGTATATTTATGCTTTTGCTCATTTCTTTGCACAAGATGATTCGGATTAGTTTTCAGATTAATTCTCCGTCGAGTAAGAAATGATTTTCGTTAGTGTGGTGATTTTTAATACTTGTAAAACTTTTGTAAGCTGTAAACATTTGACAATTTCTTTAAGAATCTCATAACTTTTTAGGGGAGAAATTATAATTATAATACTAAGATAGATTCGTTATGATGGATTGAAAAATACACATTGTTTTATTTTTTTATCGAAGTTTTCCGGAAATTTTCCACCGTTGGTCATATGAGGGGCGAATGCCAAATTTTCCAGTGTTTTTATTACAAAAACTTCCATTCTTTACATCGGCATGTAATTCAAAAACACGGAATAGCTCATTAATTTTTTTCAGGTTTTCATAACCCTTTGATCATCTTCGGCCGCTGCGAATTTCATGCCATCAATTATTAGAGCTTTAGTTTGTTTGAACTTCCGTATATTACAACAGCATGCAGTATAATATCGCGGAAAAACACGAAAATTCATCACACAAAGAAAAGCGCTATTCCTTATGAGAAGGACGCGCGGCGGGGAGGCTAGAACCCACCGTGTTTTGAGTGTCTAAGTGTAAAAATCATTCTAGAGCGGTGTCTAGGTGTACGGGATGGCCGATGACAAGGTCTAGGTACTTCGCACCGTGGTTTTTGGTGTCTAGGTGTGAAAATCATTTGAAGAAGATGTTTAGGTGTACGTCATTATTAGGAAATGCGATTTAGGCAGTTTTTCACGCGATCAAGGCAGATCTTCGGGACATGTTTCTAAAAATAAAAATTTGCGAACGCAATCAGGATGCGCAGCGTTTTCTTTGGAGAGAAAGGATAAAACTTCAGAACAGAATATGTAATGACGTCGGTATTATTTGAAACGACATCTTCTCCATGCACAGCCTTATATATAGTCTTTAGATATAAAAAATAAAAACGCTAGTTTATTTTTATCTAAATATTCTAGAACATTCGATATGGGCGGCGCCTATTCTCACCTGTACAGGTGAGTCGAAGGGTCGAGTGGCGGGGGGCGGTAGAACCGGCCTTGTTTAGCTACTGCAGAGGACCACTACTAAAGAGACACACCTATACGCACGCACACNGTAGAACCCGTCTTGTATAGCTACTAAGAATAATTTTGAAAAGCAAACATCTTTTTTTTTATAAACTAGTTAGTTAGCAGATTCTAGCTTACCTGCACTGACAAAAATCATTTCTTACTCCAAGAAGAATCAATCCCTCTATAGTTTTAAGATGAAAATTCGCTATGTGTTTAAATGATTCATCTATAATTAATAAAGGATTTGCTTGATTATTGTATATTTATGCTTTTGCTCATTTCTTTGCACAAGATGATTCGGATTAGTTTTCAGATTAATTCTTCGTCGAGTAAGAAATGATTTTCATTAGTGTGGTGATTTTTAATACTTGACATTTTTAAAACTGATTTCACAACATTCATTATCGCATATTGATAAAAATACAGAAAAACTTTTGTAAGCTGTAAACATTTGACAATTTCTTTAAGAATCTCATAACTTTTTAGGGGAGAAAGTATTATTATACTAAGATAGATTCGTTATGATGGACACAACTTATAGTTGCCAACATTTTACCTTGTAAAAGGTGTTCTTTGAACCGATGTCACAACCTTTCATTGAGTTTAAATAAACTTATAATGGAAATATTTTCGACAAAAACGATCCCTCAAGAGGCTGTTAATTAATATTGTCGATTTGTACGAAATCTAGCAGAATTCTGATTTCCAACAAAGACTTGCACAACTCAAATTTTTTGCTCTTTTTTTAGTAGTCCCTTTTGTAAGGGAAACGGCAAATTATTGAGTTGCGACAGTCTTCATTGAAAATTGCTAAATATTGATATCGGATAAGCAGCAGCGTAGTAGGCTATAGGACTTTTTATTGACTGTTACGGGTATGCTAAGCTTGAAGCTGGTCGCTGCCGATTGCCGGAGCCACGTTGGTTCGTTGACGTCCACCTCGTTCTCGAACTTGATGAGATTGTTGCCATTAGTCAATCGCATTCTGACGCGAAGTTCTTGGGCTCTGATTGCCTGACGCACTATCCGGCATCTGCTGCAGCTTTTGCTTGAGCGCGGACTTCTCCATTGACTTAGTCTTGAGCGCGAAGTGTCGCTTGCTGGCCGTTAGAGCCGTGGAACGTCTTTGGCGGTTGTCGTTGCGGTGCTCGCCAGCTGCGGTAAACTCTGCTGCACCGATGATATGTGTGGCCTTATCGAGTTCGAGGAGTCGACCATTATTGAGGTGGCGTTATACATTCACTCTCATCGAGGTGGAAACAGCTAACGAAAGAAGGAAGATCTTGTAGTTAATTTTCGGAGGAATAATTAAACATATGAGGTCTTGGAGTTAGAGTATCTGGTTACCATTAAGCTAGAAGAACCTCTAGTATACAAGTCAAACGACCAGCCACGAAGGTCGTCCTTGCAACTGACGAGTTCGTCGTCGAGGACAAGTGGAGAGAGCTCCTAAGATGTAGAAGTTGAAGACGAGCAGAGAGTGACCGCTGATCACACTATCGGTCTCGATCTTGATGTGGCAGTTCAGCATGTTCTGATGATGCAATTCGGCAAAGTCCAGAATCTAGTTCATCGCTGTGAGCCGGGGGTCCTGTACCGGTCCCTAATTCAGCGCGCTCGCTCGATCTTTATACGAAATTCATACGTAGTGTCTGCGACGATCTACGCAAGTTCTCGCTCATTGTCCCCGACGACCTCGTCATTTTCATCATCCTCGGACTCGGTGAGATCGTTACCTATAAGTCGCATTTCCCAAACTGGTTCTCGGCCTGTGGAAAAAAAGCCTCGCAGTCTTTTGCTAATTTCGGGGGAACAAGTGCTATAGGCCTGTGGAAGACGAGAAAAGTCGAGATTTTACTTATTATATCAATTTGTGTTGCCTTTGAGTATGGTTCTGGTAATCTGATGCAAGCCAAAATGGTCGTTGAGGTTAGAATTGCAGCCAACGGGATCTTCGTCGAACTCCAGTTAGCGAAAACTTGGCGAAGTTACAGTCGATGAGCTTCGATTATCGGTGGATCACACACGCTGTCGAATCGATCTCTGTGTCGCAATCCAACAAGTCGCCGGATGATTTCTCGGTGCCTATAAGGAAATTAGGAATTGGGCTGACATAACCTCAAAACAATTAGCTAAAAGTGGGCATTAATAATCACAGGAAAACAGCAAAAAAAAAGTCATGCTTCCGCGACCAGAACAGGGTACCTATATGTTTTTGGGGTCGCTGAATCTGAATCCGGGGTCTATTTGATCCCAGCATGTTAGGATCATGGTCATTCCAAGGTCAAATTGGGGAAAATCCATCCAAGCGGACCAAAATATCACTTCTACGGGTTCTTGGGGTCGCTAAATCTAAATACAGGGTCTATTGGATCCCAGCAGGTCAGGGTTAAGGTCATTGAAATGGTAAATTCGCAATAAATGGGTAAGTCATCGGAAATTAGGCAATGCGCTAACATAACCGCAAGTAATTAGCTAAATGTAGGTACCAATAATAGGCTGCTACGAAAAAAATATCAAAAGTATGCCAGAGCTCTGTGTTAAGTAAAGCAAATAGTATTTGAAAAATTAAAATAAAATATTTGGATCTCCTTTACTCTTAACGTAACCACACTAAGTAGAGTAGTAAATAAAAAATGAAATATTTTTTTAATATAATTATAATTATCAAAATATTGTCAATACTTTTCTACTTTTATTGAAGTTAATACATACCTTATATTCCATTTTATGTACATTGAATGGATTTCAACTAAACTTGACTTTCTTGCATATATTTTAAAGTATATTTTAAAGTGTGTGTGTGTGTGTATGTGTGTGTGTATACATACGTATATACATATGGGTGGTTCTCTGTCAAATCGAAGATAAAAAATTTTTTTTTGGTTCAAACTTTATTTATATGTTCTATCTTTTGCCTATTTTCAATAATTTGGAGCTCATAATGGATGCATTTTTAACTAAAACTACCCTGATACTTTTTTTTGTTAAATTTCCTGAATTTTTCAATAAATATACTTTTAAAGTCATATATACATGTTTAGGCTACCTTATTTGCATTTTAAACCTTAAAATGTGAAAATCTGAGGGTTTCATCCGGACTCTGACTACTTTTGTACAGTGAAAAAATACCTTTTTATAGTGCAAATGTACCTGTACAAGAGCCAGAATGGCAGAAGCCTTTGTTTTTTGTTTTCTTGGTACACCAATAGTGAAAAACCCTCAGAATTGATTCAAATAACTCATAATAGCTGTGATAAAGGACGTCAGATTCCTTTTTACTAACATAAACAACCACTGTGATATTTTTATGATGGATACGTCCTTTGTCTACAGCTATTATTAGTTATTTGAATCATTTCTGAAGGTTTTTCACTACTAGTGTGCCATAAAAACAAAAAACAAAAGCCTCTGCCATTCTGGCTCTTGTACAGGTACATTAGCACTATAAAAAGGTATCTTTTCACCGTACGAAAGTAGTCGGAGTCCGGATCAAACCCTTCGAGTTATCACATTTTAAGGTTTAAAATGTCAAAAATAAGGTAGCCTAACATGTATACTATGAAATTAAAAGTAAATTATTTGAAAAATTTAGAAAGATTTTAACAAAAAAAAGTATCCATGGTAGATTTTAGTTAAAAATGCATACCATTATGAGCTACAGACATGCATTGAAAATAGGCAAAAAATGCAAAAGCGCCTTTAAGGGGGTCCTCAAACCCATTTCTGCGATTTATCTACCTTGCGGGCGGGTAGTGCAGGTAGTGCTTATAATAACCTCTGCGGCATCGTGGGCGCAAACCATACAACAGGGATTTATATCGGAAACTCACAGCTGGGTGTTGCCGGTGATTTGATATAACGAAAAAATGCCTTACATAATGATCTATATTTACGTATAGTACATCGACATATGTGATTTCGACTACACGCTATTGTTTGTACAATAAAATTAACTTGTGCATTTCGCCATAAACACGGCTACTTGTTGGTAGTTATCGAATACACGCTTTGTATATTTATAAAAATTAATAAATAATTACGTGTATTTCCCAGTATTACATCAGTGTTCGAATCCACGCTTTATCTTATGAAAAAACTTACTTTTGAGCATGGTGCCAAATTTTTTTCCTAGAAATTAAAAAAAGATGATGTTTATGTTAATGATTCATTGTATAAAGTTCGAAACTGGTATGCAGCCCTTGTTATATTATTGCAACATATGTATACAGTAATAGTGTATTCAATGTAACCAGAAGATCTAGTTCGTTCTAATTATCGTTTTGGCCCAAGTTGTTGGTCGAACAAAATGAGATCATTTTGGTTACACTTAAGAAACTCATACTACTGTATAAATATGTGAAATAAAAATACAGGTTGCATATCAAAGTTTCAAGTGTATATTTACATGAGGTTATGAGATAGTACAATTCTTTTAACCATACAAAATCTTAAAAACTATATATATAATAGAAAATGCTGGCCTATAATCATCATGATAGACTTGCTGACAAAATTTGGCCATGCCCGGAAACTGCTTTTCTAGAGTGCTTATATTGCGCTGCGATGCAGTTGACCACAGCTTCGAGTAGCAGCCCGAGTCAGCAAAAGTTGTGAATATTAAGCAGCCAAAAGGCCGCCACACACAGCCAGTTGCGCGCAGTGGCCCTGGAATATTGCAGCTGAACACGGGACCCAGCCAGCACGGACTCGTACTATGAACATGCAGACCCTCGGTCGTAGGACTACTGGTAGATCCTTGATGGTACAGTTTATAATGTATACCACAACTGTTCCACATCAGGGTGGTCTGCAAACGATGATAAACCCAGGTCGCAAAGCTAACCAGGCCAGCAAACAGACGGTTAGATTTCACTCCATGTTGTCTGCTGATGATTGGAAATGGTGCCTGCAACGCTAACCTGTCAACAAACAGTGTCGTGTAATCTGGTTACAGGTATCCTCAGAGTGATCTGAGAGCCGTCCAGCAACGATCCAGTATCACCAGATGTCGCGTTGAACTTGGTTCTCATGGTTGTCTCCGATGTTTCGAGAGCCTCCAGCAACCGCCAGCCAGTTACACCAGAATGATGTGTAACAATGTTCCAAGGTCCTCCTTCAGCTGAATTGAAGCCTGTCAGCAACGCCAGTCCTTATCCGCGTCTTACACCACCAAAGAGCGTAACGCTTTCATGTGTCGCTCCAGGATAACTGGAAGCCTCCGAAACGCCAACCAGCATCAGTAGCACACGACATTTTTATTCAGCTCCAGAGTCATCTTGTTGTAGCCGTCAATGCCAACCTATAATGCAACAGACAGTGTAAATCAGCTATAGAGTCATTACACTAATAAAACCACGTAATCACTGATTCAACTGCACATAACACAAGAAATACTTGTGAATTTTGAGTGTCGACCAATCTTCATCCAGACAGTAGTTCGGAGGAAGGTATCAGTACAGCCGTAAGAAGTAGCAGCAGCAAACAGTGATAGGTCGATCCACATCTAGAATGCATCTTGAAAGTTGAATTTAATGTATACGCAGAAGTGGAAGGCAGCAAAACACAGAACAGCAGCAAACAGAAGCAGACCCAAAACAAGGAATAACCTCCAAGCGCAAAAGTCAAGTTTCTTGCTGGAGTTGCGTATTATCGCTCTACTGCAGCACTCCTTGACGGAACACACTCACACACTGGATCGTAGCTGACTATTCCGGAGCATCACTTTTATATACTTCTCGCACTGCATTAGAAGTAAACGAAGCACTGGCGAGTCTCGCCGTGAGCACAGATCGCGAGCGAGATCGCGCTAGCGGAGGCTGCTTGAAACATATGCGCTTTTGATTAGCAACACTAACACTGCTGTATCACGTCGACGTGCTGTACTTATCAATTTAATACCTTGAAGTAATTGAAGTTGAACAAACGAGCGAAGGCCGGGGTTCAGCTTCAAAACGTCAAAACACACAAGGCACGGCTGGCGAGTGGCGGCTGCGTGACGTGTACCGCAGACGCCAGTAGGTCCCCAGATCGACGCGCACAATGTATGCGCAGTCGTCGTACTGACTTCGCCAGAGCCGCGAACAGAGCAACGAACAGCTGTTCGGCATCGCTTGGATGATAATAAAACTATTTTTTTTTTGTTCAAATTATGGAAAACCAAGACATGGTTGCCCTTTCTCTCATCATTTTATATCTATGTGCAAAGTTTCAAATCGATCTGTCAACGCATATAAAAATGGCATTTGAACGAAATTTTCAACATGCACACGCTGCAGCTACTGGTTTTTGTTCAAATGCCATTTGTTAACGCATTTAAATATTGACTTGAAACTTTGCATTGTGGTAGATGATTCCGAGACGAAGGGCAACTATGTCTTAGTTTTTGATAATTCACCGTATTTATTTAGTTTCAAGCAATTTTCTACCGAGTACTCGTTCTATCGACTCGGTCGGTAAAAATTGGGTTTGAGACCCCCTTAAAACACCAACTTTGACCAGCTATAACTTGAAGCCAAGTGAAGGGATCGCGCTGAAAATTTTTTTGGGAGCCACGGGCATCCTATAGAACATATATATAAAGTTCGGATCAAAACAAATTTTTTCATCTTCGATTTGACAGAGAACCACCCATATATATTAAAATTGTATTCATAAGTGTCGAAATTTGATCTATTATTATATTATATATATATATATATATATATATAATTATTAAAATTTGGTAAGTTAATAAAACGAAAAATATTGTTTTAAACTTAAATACTTAAACAAAAGTATTTCCAGAAATATAATTAAACTAAACATCTTCCAACGAACAAACGGAAATGATTTTTTTNATATTTCCGGAAATATAATTAAACTAAACATCTTTCAACGAACAAACGGAAATGATTTTTTTTAAATTTACTTTGTAATGAACGTAAATAAGTAATTCCTAATTTCTAGTCTTGAAATTAAATTGCTTGTTTCGTTTCTTTTTTATATTCTCCATTATATTTGATGCACAAACATAAATAAATAATTCAGTCAGCTTTTTTTTTATTTGCTGCAACCGTGCTTTAGAAAAAGCGAAGGAGAAGTTTAACGACTAATAGATTTCAACTAAATTTGACTTTCTTGCATATATTTTAAAGTATGGGCTTTGTTTTTTAAAAAGTGCCTAATTTGAAGAGCTACACAAACCTTAGTTTTTATTTTTAAATGTGAGACTAATTTTAATATTTTTATGTATGTAGTCGCATTTTACTTAGTTAGTAAAAAGACGGAAATTGTTAATTTAGATATATAAAGTTAAAACTTTGAGATTAACGTTATGAGCCTTAGGAGTTGAATATAAGTAGTTATATGTAGTTATGTCTGTTCATGATCACCTAGCGAAAAAGAAAATAACGACAACTGAAGAAAACAGTACAATAAACTGCAGATAACAGCAGGCAAATGCCGAAATTGAGACAGAGACAACAATAAGTTTTTTGATATTTTTTTCGTAGCAGCCTATTATTGGTACCTACATTTAGCTAATTACTCGCGGTTATGTTAGCGCATTGCCTAATTTCGGACGACTTACCCATTTATTGCGAATTTACTATTTTAATGACCTTGACCCTGACATGCCTGGATCAAATAGACCCCGGATTCGGATTCAGCGGCCCCAAAAATCGGTAGAAGTGATGTTCTGATCCGCTTAGACGTATTTTCCCCGCTTTGACCTTAGAATGACCTTGATCCTGATATTCTGGGATTAAATAGATCCCGGATTTGGATTCAGCGACCCCAAAAACATATAGGTATCCTGTTCTGGTCGCGGAAGCATGACTTTTTTTTGCTATTTTCCTGTGATTATTAATGCCCACTTTTAGCTAATTGTTTTGAGGTTATGTCAGCCCAATTCCTAATTTCCGCAGCTGTACGCTAAAGTACAGTACTTCTCGTGTATTTGCTTGATAAATGAGGTAAGGCAGAGAGGATTATTGTTTAAATATAAATATGGATTTATTGTTCTTCTTTATGTACAGCTATGCGTCGCACACACCTTGTGTATTCGGCGACGGCTCGTTCCCAAGAGAGCGATGTGCGAGACTCGTTTAGTCTCGACACCGCAAATAGTCATGTGACTCACACTCATACGCGAGAGGGGATACTTGCATGTGTGCGTTCCCTCACACACTCGTTAACGCGCTCACTCATTCTAGCACGAACTATACTATACATACAGTCAAATGTACTATATTCTCAATACGCCTCCTTACATTTGTACTGTACATTATATTTTTACATTTAACAACTTTCTGAATTTTTCAAATTTTTCTCTACAGAGAGCTTTTGTAAAAATGTCCGCAACATTTTCATTAGTATCAATTATACAAACTTCAATCAATTTATCTTGCACGCTTTGATGTACAGTATGATAATGAATCTCAATATGCTTAGAATTTTTCGTAAAATTACCGGTATTTGCAATGTTTATTGCACCTGAATTGTCTTCATAAATTTTAATCGGTTCTGCAATATTTATTTCGAATATCTTTACCAACTCTCTGATGTATTCTAGTTCGCTTACAGATTCGGATAGGGCTACATATTCTGCGTATGTCGACGCTTTAGTTACACATTTTTGTTTTCTTGACTTCCAGTCAATTACATTTTCGAACATTCTTATAACATAACCTGTCGTAGATTTTCTATCAATAATATCACCAGCCCAATCTGCATCCACATAGCAGTCGATTATATTATTACCATTTTCTTTCCTTTTATAATTTAAACATAAGTCTTTCGTTAAATACAAATATCTTAGTACTCTTAAAGCATACTTCCAATGAGTCTGGTCATAACAATTCTGATACCTACTTAAGTAATTTACGCTAAAACTTATATCTGGTCTCGTATTCGAACTTATATACAATAAAGCACCTATCAAGTTTCTATACTTAATATTTGACTCGCAATTTTCAGACTTCTCAAGTTTCAAGTTTGTCTCCATAGGAGTGCTATATAATTTACTATTTTCTATTTGATATTTACATGCTAGTGACTCTATGTATTTAGTTTGGCTTAGTTTCATTTTACAATCGTTATAATCATATTCTATATTTATCCCTAAATAATCTTTTATTTCTCCTAGGTCTTTCATTTTAAATTTATTCATTAGCACTTTCTTCAGACTTTGAATTTTTTTCTTGCTTTTACAACAGATCAATAAGTCATCTACATATAACAAAAGATATAAAACATCATCTCCTTTTCCATAGGTATACAAGCAATTATCAGCATTGCTTCTTTTAAATTTTAATTTCGCTAAGTATTCATCAAAGCATTCGTACCATTTTCTTGGACTTTCTCGTAGTCCATACAGCGCTTTAAACAATTTACAAACTTTGTTTGTTCCATCATTGTAACCTTTTGGTTGATTGACGTATACCTCTGAGCTTACTTTACCATTTAAGAATGCTGTTACAACGTCCATCTGTTCTATAATTAATCCGAATTGACAACAATAAGAAAGCAAAATTTTTAATGTTTGCGTTTTTGCTACTGGAGCGTATATGTCATCAATACCATTCGTTTGTTGAAAACCTCTTACTACTAACCTAGCTTTAAATATATCATCAGCCTTTTTTGTGTAAACCCATTTTACGTCTAGTACTTCTTTTCCTTTTTGTTTCTCAACTAATTTCCATGTTTCATTTTCATACAAGCTATTCATTTCTTTATCCATAGCATTTTTCCAACTATCGCATTCATCGCTATTCATCGCCTCCTCAAATGTACAAGGTGTATCTACTCTACAATAATATACGGATACTCTATTAGTACTATTTTCCGGATATCTTATCGGACTCTTTTTCACACGTGTTGATCGACGTGGAGTATTTGGTTTCAAACTATTTTTATCGATATTCTTTACATTTGTTTGATCTTTTTCGGTTACATTTTCATTTTCATCTGCGCTATCAAATACATCATCATCGATTTCGCTTTCGAACTCTTGTTCGCTTCTCTTACTCGACTCGAGAGTCGGAGTACGGGAAGAAATATTTTCGTCGTCATAATCAAGACCAATACATTTTTGATATGATTCTACAACATCAACTATGTCTATGAACTCTACCGTTCAACAAAACTCTATAACCTACTTCACTGTAACCTAGTAAAATTCCTATTTCAGCTTTTTTATCCCATTTGGATGATCTTTTTTGCTCTGGTTTTCTAACAAAGACTTTACTACCGTATAACTTTAGATTTTCAACATTTGGTCTTTTTCTAAAAAATATTTCATATGGAGTTTTCTTTTCAATCGTGTTGGCTAAAGTACGATTTTTCAAATATGTTGCAGCACTAATTATTTCTGGCCAATATTTTTTATCTACTTGTGCCTCATCTAATAAACAACGTGCCATATCCATTATTGTTCTATTAAATCTTTTAGCAGTACCATTTAACTCATGTACGTACGCTGGAAAATTGTTTATATAAATACCCTTTTCTTTCGCAAATTTATAAAACCGATTATTTAGGTATTCTGTACCATTATCACATCGTATTGTTTTTACTCTTTTTCCTGTTAAGTTTTCTACTACATTTACATACTTTATCATACAATCATATACTTCATCCTTTGTTTTAATGCAGTAAATTTTGGCTATTTTGCTGTAATCGTCGATAAATGAAACAAAATATTTTTCACCGTTTGGACCCGGGGTCTTGAAG
>CM053170.1:26892629-26927246 GCA_012977825.3 Pteromalus puparum
GTGCTCTTAGATTTTTTTTCACAATACATCTGTCTAGCTTCTTCACGGTATCAAACGCAGTAGTCTCTTCGCACACGCAACTTCTCATTCTATTCGAAAATAGCCATATAAATTTATGTTAATCGCCTTCAAGTCATTATCATCCTTCGCTTGCTCCTGTTGAGGGCTTTTCTTTGTCTATTACTTCATGACACTTTTTTAATTTTAGAAACATCGTTATTCTCTTCTTCCACATGTTGTAATCCTCTCCATCAAACACCGGTATAGCAAATTCTTTCTTCTCCATTTCGTCTCCTTGAAACTCGATTTTCTCTTCTATTTCAGAATTCTCTTCAATTTCTAGTTGATTCTCGAACGTTCCTTCGTATTCAGAATCTTCCTCTTTAATTTTCTTCGTTTCTGGCGTCTCTCGGTTTTCCATGCACTCTGCCACGTGTTTCACGTGTACTTTTTAATCCGCGTGCATCACACTGATTTTACGATTTTTCCAAAAAATCTTTCTACTAATCAATAGTCCTTTTGTTTAGCTATTTATTCTCACTTGTATTTTTCTTCTTAGATTATTCAAACACTTTGATTTTTCACTTTGAAAAATGTCTTCACCACGTGGCTTTTAACCTCACTTTTCACTTAATATCTCTATACGACTCGAGAGTCAGTATAGAAGATATGATGAAATATCAACCACGCTCTGCTACCATGTTTGATAAATGAGGTAAGGCAGAGAGGATTATTGTTTAAATATAAATATGGATTTATTGTTCTTCTTTATGTACAGCTATGCGTCGCACACACACCTTGTGTATTCGGCGACGGCTCATTCCCAAGAGAGCGATGTGCGAGACTCGTTTAGTCTCGACACCGCAAGTAGTCATGTGACTTACACTCATACGCGAGAGGGGATACTTGCATGTGTGCGTTCCCTCACACACTCGTTAACGCGCTCACTCATTCTAGCACGAACTATACTATACATACAGTCAAATGTACTATATTCTCAATAGTATTTAAAAAAAAAAATCATTGAAATTAGTTAAGAAATGAGTTTTCGGCAGACTTTTGTCCAAAAATACCCTAAAGGTCAAGTTTAAAGTTGTTGCTGTAAGGAAGATAAAGAAGGAATTAAACTTTGCAGTATTCGACGCGTTACAAAAGTTTAAGCGAAAATAAGATTATGGAGAAGAGGACTGAAATATAGGTATTGCAGCCAACGGGGTCGTCGCCGAGCTCAAGCGGTGAGAGCGCTCGATGAAATTGAAGCCGAGCTTGGAAGGGCTGCCGATTACGCTGTCAATCTAGCTCTTGATCTCTGGCGAACCACGCTATAGTGCTTGAGTCGTCCTGACCAGCGCTCGACGCTTTGACACAAAAATCTTGACGGGCGATGCACTAGCGGTAGCACGAGTATCTTCTTTGTATACTATCTCGACTGCCGTTGATACTTAAAATTTGAAAACACCAATTATGCACCATTCGCAAAATTGTATATAAAGACAACTTGTTGATTCCAAGTGGCACAGCAGCAGAAAGCAAAATATCCGACTCGAACTTGAACGAGTCCAAGTGCGTATTTATTCGAGATTTCCAATTTATGAAGAATGCGAGGTGGATTCCAAAACGAAACGATGCTCTGGAAATTATTCATTCACGGCGTAGTCGTAATCAAGAGTACATCAACTTACAAATATTATAAACTTATAACCTATTTATTTTTTGACATATTCTTGCATTCTTGTACTTAAAAAGAAGAGGATCGCATTATTATCGCAAATTAATTTTCGATCATAATTATTTTGATAAAAGAATTTTTTGAAGCCTAATATTATGATCATTAGAAAGATCTCATTAAAATCTTCAAGATACATTACTCCAACATAAGCTTCAAAGACATATCAAACAAGAAATCATTGGCGATAATAAAACGCATTTAGGTTAAAAAGCAAATTCAAAGTATAATTGGGTCGCGGGGCACCCCGACGGCACAGTGTAAAAAAACGTATACTTGCCATCGGAGCGTTACCGCGCCCCTTGTTAATCGGCGTGATCAGACCTTATAGATTCTTTTATGCTAGTTCTACATCCTAAGAAATTTCCGAGTATAACTAGCGCCCATAACGATTTGTGACAAGACCAATATTTTTAAGACAATACCAAGACAATATCAAGACAAGACAATATTTTTGATGGTAAGAATCGAACAAGACCAAGACAAGATGAACAATAGTCAAGACTTTTCGAGAACAATACAATATTCTATAAAATATCGTCTTGTCTTGTATTGCGGAAGCGTCAGCGGGGCCGCAACCCCTGTATATCTAGCCTCTAGATATGGACGTTGCACTTATATCTCTAAAAACATGTAGTCAAATGCTTAAAAATTTTATTTGGTGATCCATCATAAACAAAGCCATCTGCTGTTGAAATTTTAAATGCTTTTGTTGAGCAGTTCTCAAATAAGGATCTAAAATGTAAAAACCGATTTTTCTCAAAAATTTATTAAAAAAATATATATTCAAAATTAAACGATCGATTCTGCAACTTCGCTATTTTAGAGATTTTGATTGGATTTTTCTGATTATTACATATCTTTTGCTATAAGAAAATTGCTTTAACAGCAAAATAATTAAATTTGGAAATATTTAAAATAGCATTCACATACTGTATTTTAAAACCATATTTTGCTTCCTTCCTAAGGATGTCTTGTAATAGTAATTTTTGGAGTTTGTGTAAAAACATGTAGAAAATATGTTTTTGTAACACAAGCACGATTTTCGCGTTTTCCTGACCTATTAAACGGGACTAAAGTAACTTTTTTCAGACCGGCGGGTAAACAAAAATAAAAAACGTCCGCCGGGCAAAAAAAACTAAAAAACGCCCGCTAACATTTTTCGGGAAATTTTCTATATGTATATATATATATATATCTTCCTATATTATATAGTTGTAAGCGTGATTTTAAATTCAAATCCCCTCCACCCCCCTCCACCCCCCTCCACCCTCCCTATCCCCTCCACCCCCTCCACCTAATAACGTTAATTTTCAAAATTCACGCTTATTTTTTCGCATTTTGCCCCTCACCCCTCCACTCCCCCACCCCACCCTCCACTTACCCCTTCCACCTACCCCTCCACTTCCCCTCCACCTAATAACGTTAAATTGTTTCCAAATTTACGTTATTTTTTCCATAAATCTGCCCCTCCACCCCCTCCACGTCCCTCCACTTCCCATCCACTTCCCCCACTTACCCCTCCACCCCCTCCACTTCCCCTCCACTTCCACTCTTACTTCCCCTCCACTTCCCCTCCACTCCCCCTCCACTTACCCCTCCATCTACCTCTCCCTTCCCTCCACTTCCCTCCACTTCCCCTCCACCTAATAAAGTTAAATCGTTTTAAAAATTTACGTTATTTTTTCATAATTTGCCCCTTCACCCCCTCCACTTCCCTCACTTCCCCTCCCACTTCCCCGCCACTTTCCCCTCCACTTTCCCTCCACCCCCCTCCACTTCCCTCCACTTCCCCTCCACTTACCCCTCCACTTCCTCCACCTCCCTCCACTTTCCCCTCCACTTCCACTCTACTTCCTCCACCTCCTGCATCCGCCCTCCACTTCTCCCCTCACTTACCCCTCCACTTCCCCTCCACTTCCCCTTCACTTCTCTTTCAATTTCCTCTCTACTCCCCTATTGTTCATATTTGACGTTCATACAAATGTTACGTCATATATACGATTCGGTATATGAACATCATTAAAAGCAGAACTCAAAGCTATTTTCTGTATCATTTAAGCTTAAAAGAAGATTAAGTGTAATTTTTAGTTCCACAAGATAAAACCAATATCTAAATTTAAAATTTCCAAACAAGTATATAGTTAAGCTTGCAGACTTGGCATCCCTTCATGCGGTAGATCGCGGTTTAGAACGCGGCTAAGTAGATCTACTGTGTGTGTATATACTATATATATATACATATATATATAATTTTTAAATACATTTAATAAAGTTTATTTATGTTGACGAATGTAAATTTTCTTATCTGTAATATATATACACCCCACATTTATCCACCCTATATTATATAGATCTAAGCGTGATTTGAAGCTAATAATCCCCTCCACCCCCCTCCACCTCCCTCCAACAGCCCCTCCATGCCCCCTCCACTTTTTAACGCGAAATCATTTCAAAATTTACGTTATTTTGAAGGGTTGATTCCCCTCCGCCCCCCTCCATTTCCCCTCCAATTGCCCCTCCACTTTCCCTCCACCGGCCCCTCCACTTCATATATTGGCCTTTAATCATTCTTTGTCGCTGATTATTAATATCATCTAAAAAGATCAATATACTCTGTACTTCATTTGACAGTTTTCCACACCACCCAAGGGGTACTATCGGAAGCACATTATATTAGAAAAAATACAATGTACTTCAGGCGCGTTGATTAAAAGTCGGGCCGGTAGGTGTGCCCTCAAATTTAAATTTTGTTCTCTCAGACCCTTAAAAGCGTCTGGTTTTCCGTGGATTTGCAGATATACGTACTGATAACATTAGAACATTTACTCCTATAGTCTCCGTCGAAAATAATCTACAAACTTACAAAACTATTTAATTTTGCTAGCTTAAAGTTTTAATCGACAATCAATATGGGCACAAGCGTCTAAGAAAGACGGCAGTTGGACTACCTGGCCGCACGGCGAGCTCGAGCAATTTAGAATTAACGATCCTGCAAATGTGGCAACCAAGTTTACAGCACTTCTCTAAGATCGTTGTTTTTACATTTTATTCTATAGAATTATTATTTTTTTTCTAAAAGAGTTTAATAATATTTCTTTTTACCAAATCTAAAAATGGAAAATTTTAGAGTTTTAAAAATTCTTGGCGTTGGAAATTGTTTATTTAGATGCTTTTCTTATTTTTTAAATAACACAGAAGATTTTCATATGAATTTCAGATTAAATATTGTTCAGTACATTGTGAGTCAATGGGAAAATTATCGTTATTTCATAATTGGAAATAGTTATTATCCAAATATTGTAAATAGCAGAGATTATGAAATGTATATGTCTCAACTTTCTGTTTATGGCAATGAGATTGAAATAAGAGGTTTTTCCGCTCTATATAATGTTTATGTCACAGTGTATTTAGACAATGTTGAAAGTAACTTTACCTTTGAAAATATTTCTCAACCTTCTGAATTAAAATTATTACTAAGTGGAGAACAAGATGCTGGTCATTATGACGTCATTCTTGGATTTAATAACGATAGTTTAACATCACAAATTTTAACGCCTAATAAACAAAAAATCTGAAAAGAAAAGCTTTAGAAAATAATTTAAGTGAAAATATTCCATATAAAAAAGTTAAGTCTCATAGATCTCAAACTAAAATACATTATAGAGTTAAAAAAGGACAATTATCAGTAAAAAATTTCTCAGATTTTGGAGAAATGAGTTTTACATGTAAAATGTGTTCAGCAGTATATTGGCAAGAGGAAAGAAGTAAATCTACTTGTTGCCATAACGGAAAAGTTCGGTTATCACCTTTGAGCAAATACAACAAAGATCTCAAAGAGCTATTACATAATGATAATCATTTCAGACACTTAATAAGATATTACAATAACTTATTCTCTTTCGCAACTTTTAGTGCCAATGTAAAATACGAAAAACAAAGAGCTATTTATAATATAAAAATTCAAGGTCAAGTTTGTCACACTACTCCGTCTGCATTAATACCTATAAATAATGAACTTACATGTGGACAACTTTATATTTATGATGACATGACTTCTATAGAAAAAAGACTTAAAACTAATAAGGAATTGACTGAACAACATTTAAAGATTTTAACAAATATTTTAAATAGAAATCCATACGCCAAGAATTTTAAATGTTTAAATCAAATATCTAACATACAAAACTTACCAAATTACAAATTATTTTCTATTCGTAAAACCGATAAACAAAAACACAGATATAATAAACCATTAACTGCAGAATGTCGCGCAATTATTGTCTCCAAATCAACTCCTGAAAACTATGATCTTTGCGTATATCCCAAAAAAATTTGAATTGTGAATATAAGAATATTTATTTGAACAAATTGTCACATCACGTAGATCCTATGGTTTTTCCGTTAATGTTTCCATCAGGTGATTTGGGATGGAGTATTGGATACAATAAAAAACCAGATTCTAAAAGAAACGATTATAATATTGAAGATCTTACCTCTAATTCCAAACCAAAACGAAGCTTAGATAACTTGACTCTTTTACAATATTATAATTATAGACTTTCATATAGACCCAATAGTACAAACTTTTCTCCAATATTATTTAGTGGTAGACTAACACAACAATACTTTGTACAAGCACTTATAATGGTAGAAAGTAATAGAATGAATTTCTTCCGAAGTAATCAAAGACAACTTAAAATAGAATGTTACAAAGGTTTATATGACCACGTTTACAATTCATCCGCAAACAATTCTCAAAATTTTGAAAAGAAAGAAAGATTAGGAAATTTGTTTATTTTACCCGCAACATACATAGGTAGTCCTCGATACATGCAACAGCATTATCAAGATGCTATGGCAATAGTAAGATCAAAAACAAAACCTGATTTATTAATTACCATGACGTGTAATCCTAAATGGGTAGAGTTAAAAAGAGTTTTAGAACATTTTCCAAAACTAACTACTCCGAATGATATTCCAAATATTACGGTAAGATTATTTTATACAAAATTCATGTCATTACTTGATGATATAGTAAAAAATGAAATATTTGGAAAAGTAATAGCTTACGTTTATACGATAGAATTTCAAAAAAGGGGATTACCACACGCCCATATAGTTGTTACACTACATCCAAAAAACAAACTCATGACACCTCAATTAATTGATAATTATATTTCTGCTGAAAGTCCCGATTTAGTTATAGATTTACAAAAATTAGTAATTAAACACATGTTACATGGACCACATATATATCATGGACCAAATAAATCTCCTTGCATTGAAAAAGATGAAACTATTTGTAAGAANTACAAAAATTAGTAATTAAACACATGTTACATGGACCACATATATATCATGGACCAAATAAATCTCCTTGCATTAAAAAAGATGAAACTTTTGTTTGAGATTAATTTGTTGGGTTTCACTCGTATTACCGTAGTACACTTTCAAAAAAATTTTTTGTAAATTCACGAGTGTTAGATATATATTTTGTAATTTGGTATACGGTTGAAAGAAGTGCCGGTAGGAGGCTGACTACTTCCCACAACTGAAGTAGTCGAGGGACTCCTACATATATTGGGCTGTAGTAACATATTAGACTGTTGGATCCTTACTGAGGAGTCCAGTCCAACAGTCTAGGACGAAACGCTGTATAATATTGTTAGAAGAAACTCGTCTTTTGAATCTCGCATACCACGAGCAAAGAGGAGTTCTGACAGTAATTTTTGTTTGAGATTAATTTGTTGGGTTTCACTCGTATTACCGTAGTACACTTTTAAACAAATTTTTTAAAAGATGAAACTATTTGTAAGAAAAAATTACCAAAACATTTCCGCGATACCACAATTTTTAAAGAAAATGGTTATCCTGAATATTGAAGGAGAGATAATACTTTACAAAACCATACTTACAGAGTGAAAAAATTTAAACGTATTATTCCAGTCGATAACAGAATGGTTGTTCCATATAATACCTTTCTATTAAAAAAGTATAAGTGTCACATTAACGTCGAATATTGTGCATCAATTCAAAGTATTAAATAAATAATTAAATATATTCATAAAGGAGGAGATAGAGCATTATGCAGGGTACAAAAAATTGACAATCCTGAAAATTCTAATGAAGAAACTCCCTTAATACATGATGAACTCACTGAATACGTAGATGGTAGATATTTAAGCCCAATGGAAGCTGCTTGGCGTCTTCAAGGATATCCTATTTGTGGCAAAGTTCCTGCTGTAGAACGTTTAGGAATCCATACNCGAAGAAAGCAAAGAATGAGAAGCATTAAACAAAATAGAAACTACTTTAACAGCATGGTTTGAATTGAATAAAATTGATGATTTTGCAAAGACACTTAAATATGTTCAACTACCAGAATATTATAGGTTTAATAGAAAATCACACTCTTGGATAAAACGTACACGTAATTGTAAATTTAGCACCATTGCTCGTCTCAATATCGTATCGCCAAAAGATACTGAAAGATTTTTTTTTAAATTAATATTGAACCGAGCAAGAGGTCCAACTTCATTTGAAGATTTAAAAATTCATAAAGGTATAACGTATCAAACATACAAAGACGCAGCGCTTGCAATGGGCTTGATAGAAGATGATTCACATGTTTTTATTATTTTTGAAGAGGCTTGTCACATTATGTTACCATTTCAATTACGAAATTTTTTTGCATGGTTTATTTAAGCAGACAACATATAAGCTAATACAATCTGGAATAAATTTATAAATTATTTTACAGAAGATTTTAAAACAAATAAAGAAAATAATGCTCTATCTCATATTCAAATTATATTAGAGAACGAGGAAAGATCATGCAAAGATTTCAGTTTACCAGAACCAAATATGACTATTGAAAATAATGAAACATCTACAGATCATGTTTTGCTTAGTGCTGATACCTTTAAACGTATGTTCAATCAATTAACTACTGAGCAAAAGTCACTTTTTGAAGAGTTAATTGACAACAAAGACAAAATTTACTTTATTGATGGTCCGGGAGGTTCAGGAAAAACATTTTTATACAAAACATTAATTTATTATTACATGTCATTAAACAAAAAAGTTTTGTCAATGGCATGGACTGGAATAGCATCTATTTTATTACCTAAAGGTTTAACAAGTCATCGAACTTTTAGATTACCTTTAGATTTAAATAAAATAGATAGCGCTTTTTTGAAATTAGAGTCAGACAAAAAAAGATTAAGAGAGGCAGATTTAATAATTTGGGATGAAGCTTCAATGATACCTAAAAAAGCTTTAGAAATTATTGATCGTACCTTGAGAGATGTATGTATTAATGATATTCCTTTTGCAGGCCAATTGATAGTATTAGGAGGTGATTTCAGACAAATTCTACCAGTAATTAAACACGGGTACCGTAACACAATCGTAGAGGAAACAATTAAATATTCATTTTTATGGCCTCTTTTTAAAATATTGAGACTCAATAAAAATATACGTTCAAACAATGTAGAATTTTCCTCTTTTTTACTAGAAGTAGGAGAAGGCAAAATCAATACATTTGAAATTCCCCCCAAATTGGAAAACTACTAATGTTTGTAATGAAATTTACAAAAATATTAATTTAGAAGCTTCCATCAATAGTATGTATTCTTAGTAAGTAATGTAATCTTAGCTCCTCACAATGAAGATATCAAAAACTTAAATGATAGAGTTTTAAAATTATTACATGGTGAGTCAAAAACATATTATAGTATAGATTATGCTACGCATACAGGAGTAGATCAAACTGAGGAGAATATTCATTTAAATTATCCAGTTGAAATGTTAAACTCAATTCGAGATGGCTTCCCACCACATAAACTAAATTTAAAAGTTAATGCAATAGTTATGTTGATTATAAATTTAAGTATAACAGATGGTTTATGCAATGGAACTCGTTTAATGATGACTAAATTGTATGATTATAACATCGAAGCAGAAATAATTACAGGCGAACATATAGGCCAAAAAGTTTTCATACCAAGAATAACACTAAAGACTGAAAATTCGTCGTCCTTTCCTTTTACTCTTTTTAGAAAACAATTTCCAATCACATTAGCGTTTGCCATTATAATAAATAAATCTCAAGGCCAAAGTTTTGATTCAATAGGAATTTATTTGAGACGGCCATTGTTTTCTCATGGTCAATTATATGTTTCATTATCTCGATGTAGAAACCCTAACAATATACACATTCAAAATGACACAGGTGAATCAATAAAAAATATAGTTTGGAAAGAAATTTTTAATTGATACAAAGTTTGTATAAAACTTTTTGATTCTATATTTGTTGTTCTTTCGTAATATCAATGGATGTACAAGACATTGGCTCTGTACGACTCCATATTTCCACCTCTCTTAAGCTCTTTAGTCAAACTATGAATCTTGTCGAGTTTCGAAATCGTAAAAAATAAACTATGTACGGTCTGACATTTGTGGGAGAATTGTTTCGTCTATTGTGATTATTTACAAATACGGCTTCATAAAACATTGTTTAATTGTAAGAAGTGTTTTATCTTCGGTTGTGTGTTAATATGAAATTATATGTAAATTTGGTTAAAGTAATTTTTGTAACAATAAATTCAGTTCAAAATGTAAATATTTTAACAAAGTACAATCAATATCGGGGGTTGAACGCGAGGGGAGCGAGCAAGGGGGGTACCCACCACCCCTGAAGTAAATAACATATATAAATCATACTATATTAAATATAGTTGTATTTGGAGATACCCACCGAGCATGCCACCCGCAAAATAGTAAAATTTATCTATTTTAAATAAGTGATTTGGAAATATGCGAAAAGCACCAGACGCCGCGAAGCCCCCCACAGCACAATATCTAAATTGCAATTTACTAAAATTTATAAATTTTAGAATACAATTTTTTTTAATTAACGTATTAATTTAAATTTGACAAAAAAAATAATGGAACTAAAACAATTGTAAATTAGTAACAATCGGATAAATCGGATCAAATTATATGGACACATTTTGAAATAACTCAAGATATTAACGAAATTTTAAATATCGTGCACTTTCGCGAAAGTATAATAATATATTTTCGAAATTTCATAAAAAGATAATAGGGTATATTACCTAGCAAATATTTAAAGAAATAGAATGTATTAAGGTTAACTATATCCTCCGACAAATCTATCAACCAGAAGATCGAAGTTATAATTACATATATTTCGCAATAAATAATGTCTTTAGCTCCGGGACAGAGTCTAACATATCTAATGAAATAGACTAGTCCAAAGCATAACATATAACAAGACTCATAGACACACAAAAAATACGGGAAGTGAAAGAAATAGATTCTCAAAGAATAAATTTAAAGCGTTAATATACTTAAAGTATTAAAAAATTCTATTAGCGAATATTATATTCAACTCAGTATTATAAACAATTTCAGCTTCAAGTAAGATACATTAAACTATAGTAATTATAATTCGTAGAATCTCAATAACACAACTATACATAATATAACTAAAAAAGATATATTCTAATTAAATACGATGGCTCCAAATTTTTAAATTAAGTTCAGATAGCAAAACAAACGGTAGCGCATACACATCAAACGAAGTAATTAAATATTAAGAATCAAGAAGAAAACTTATGTAAAATTATAATAATCAGAATTAACAAAACATTAATAATAAGTTGCCAAGATATCAAATAATATATATGTTATTATATCTTAAAATCGTTCATTTGAAGGGTACAAGCAATTATATATTCAAAAAAAATAATAGCATATAATCCTTGGTGGAAGAAGAAAGAAAATAACGCCATAACTATAATGACAATCAAGAGCTTAACATGAACAACAAATTATTATGAAACAATAATATATAATAATAATGATTTTCAATATCATTACAGGCAATAAGTAAAACTAATTATACCTATATACTAATCAATAATTATAATAAATTAGAATTAAATCTAATTGAGAAGTGAAGCAAATAATTTTAAACATATTAAAAATATTATAAAAACTTAATAAGAAGATCCCGCAATAACTCGACACAAAGAGATGAATAGATTTATAAATAGTATATACATCCAATAATAATATAGTTATAATACTATATCTTCATATAAACAGTAGTAACAAAGTTGTATACAATCGAAGTACTAACCTACTAAAACATAATTAAATGTACATCAATTTCAAGAAGCGGATTATGAGATACATACATAAAACACACGATTAATATGCATAAGAATAATTTCAGAGCATTTATTAAGGAAATCATATGAAAATTAATCAAAATTACCAAATAAATGTTAATTAGTAACTTTTACTATTATTCAGATTTAAAAAAGACAAAGAGAAATAAGAATTTATAAATATATTAACGTTAAAATCTAAAGAGTAAAGAAAGTCTTTAATGCCGGGTCATTCCTAATATTAAAAAGGTAAATAAATATATGAAGGAATACAAGTCAATGCCATTAGTAAAATTATTTTAATTTTGAGAAATAAAATAGAGTAAATTAAAGTCTTATTACAAAAATGTTTTTCCTGAACCTCCAGGACGTTCTATAAATAAGTTTTATGAGTTGTGACATATCTGTTTCAAAAATCTCTTTTTTGGTTCAATTGATATTAATTGCATATATACATAAATTTAAAACAAATAGATAGCATTGTAAATAATGTTAATTAAATATCGTAAATGTTTTGTAAGATAGTTTTGATATTGGAAATCAACCAAGGTAAACTTGATAAAATGAATGACAAAATTATAATAAATTAATAGCAAAGTATTTAGCCCACCAAGGAACCCACACCAGATTGATATGTAAAAGAGCACGATTTTCCTTGTTATCAATAAAATCTTCGATGAATCTATTTTTGTACTTATTCCAAATGCGATCACCTTGAAAATTTTCAGAAAGTAAAAACCACGCGAAAAATTGTCGTAACTGAATCGGTAACATAACATTACTAGCTTCTTCAAAAATATTATCAATTTGGTTGTCATGTTCAATTAAACCCATGGCAATAGCAGTGTCTTTATATGTACTATATTTTATATTGTTGTAAGTTTTCAAGTCTTCAAATGAGGTTGCACCTTTTACTTTATTTAATATTAGTTTTAAATGAAATCGTTCATGATCTTTTGGTGAAACTACATTTAATCTACCAATAGTAATATTTTTCATTGTATTTTTTCTTTTGAAAAAACATATTTGCGAAATATGCTCAAAATCATTTAATAACAAAAGCAACTACAATAGGCACATACGTATTCATAAGTAAAGTACTCTAATAATGTTATCATACTTTTATAAATATATTTATTTGATTTATAAATATATTTTATTACTTTTGTAAACTTTTGTAATATTTATTTTCCCCACTAACGTAAATAATAACGTAATAACGGGAATTATTATAGAAACTGAAATGGGGGTTGGCGAGCGGAGTGAGTGTGTATATATACATTGCGGAAGTATTTGTATGCGTTGAACTTGAGAGTCTGTCGGGTTGCGCGGGGGCAGGCGATGTCTACAATGTTTACATACATGTCCATACAGATACAAAATTTTGAATAATAACTTATGTGTAGCCAAGCTCAGGTATAGTTATATTCAATATAATTTACTTTAAATCGTTATCAACTGTTAATTGTTATCATTAATCTATTTTCATTCTTAACTAACAAAACATAATTATCAGATCATAGAGATTAAATTTGAAAAAAAAATTACACAAGAACTAAAATGGGGGGTTGGCGAGCGAAGCGAGCAGGGGGGCGAAGCCCCACTAGTATATTTATATTTATATATATATAAATTTATAAATTAGTCTACTAAGAGTGTGGTCGCTGATTCTGAAAAAAGTTGCATCAGTTGCACTCAATATCTAAAAAAAAAACGCAAAAATCTGTACTTGCGTTACAAAAAATATGGTGTACACCAAGGGCTAAGTGGGCTTTTTGGCCTCGTCTGCGGCTCGTAAACGCCCTCGCCTTCGGCTCGGGCTAACTCGCCTTGACTCGTAGTGCAAACTCCACACTCGGCCTAAAAAAGCCCACTTTACGCCCTTGGCACACAATATACTATTTGAGGCATTTTAAGTCAAAAATAGTGTTTTTAGGAAGCTTAGTAATAGTAAAATTTTTAGTTTCTCTAAAACTTTGTAGAAACATGTTCAGATATGTTTGAAGTTCGAATTACGTGTTTTTAGAAAATGTCCGTATGGATGTGTGTGCGTGTGTGTGCGTGTTGTGTGTGTGTGTGTGTGTGTGTGTGTGTGTGTGTGTGTGTGTGTGTGTGTGTGTGTGTGTGTGTGTTGATGTGTGTATGTGTATGTATATCGTAATATTTCTGGAACCACCCCGTCAATATCAATCAAATTTGACATGCATATCTATTTTTGGATTCTAAATTCGGAAAAAACAGTCAATTTTATTTTTTTAATTACTTTTTTTTTATGGCCATTTTCTGATTTTTGAAAACCACTATTTTACGTTTTTTCTAATTATTCCATTGTTACAAACAATTTAGCTAAAATGCATTTGAATGATAATGAAATTACCTACTTTTCCCCGTTTTGTCCTTGGGATCGACCGCTCCATTCGGCAGATAAAACGATAAAGGTGATATTGAAAAAAAAAAAATTAATATCTTGAATGTTGAAGAAAGCTACGTGCCAAATATTGGCAGCGGCTTTTCCCTTGTCGACAGCAATCGAGAACCAACTTTATAATGGGCATGTTAAAATATCGTATATTGCCATCGGGAATACAGTGGGGTGCGCAACCATGCGTGTTTACACGCATGCACGCTAACTTACACGCAGGGATAATATATCCTTTTTTATTGTCTAGGTGTATATATATATATATATATATATATATATATTAATTTATATATATATATAAATAACATAAATAATATCCTATTAAAGATATATATGGGTCATTCCTATAAATTTCGTTAAATAGGTGTCAGGGGGGGGGGGGTCGCCCAATCAGCCCGCCGAATTTTGTTGTTTAAGTACATTAGAAAAAACGGCTATTCCTAAAATGTCAGCCCCCTAGGTACCCCCTTGCTCTCGTAATGAATTATTGAATTTTCAAAAATCGTTAAAAAATTGCTATTTTTGAAAATTTGCACAGGGTTACCTAATTAATTTTTTTAAGCTGAAAAATGGGGATCTTTTCGTTACAACGTCAGCTTTCCGGCAAAATAGTCCGAGAACCACAGGCTTAAAGGGGACCTTTCTGTAAGGCAAAACACTCATTTTTTGGACTTTTAACACATTTTCGATCGTATGCCATTTTTTTGTTTTGCAGTCGATTGAGCTCTCAAATATTTGAAATCCTTGTCTTGGAAAAACTTTCAATTCCTCTTTTAGATTGCTCTAATTCAGTATTCCAATAAAAATATAGATTTTGGAAGACAGCCTGGTTTTCCAAAATCGCCATATTGGAACCCCTATATCTCAGGTATATCTGCCCCAATCTAGCTTTAGGAAAGATAGTCAAAATATCGTAGAAAAAGATGTAATTATTTTCATTTTGTTTATTTGGGTTTTAGCATACATACGAAGTTCTCGAAGTTAGGGTTTATAATCGGCATTTTTAACCATATTTCGCGTTATAGGACGAACGGTCGCGCAGTACCGGCATACTTCAATTTTGCGTCTCTTTATTCAAAACAAATTCTTGAAGTTTTTGTCTCAGAAAGACCTTTAACTCCTGTTTTGGTGAGCTCGTTTTCATTGATTGAAGCCAAAGTTACAGACCTTACAAGGCAGCCTAGTTTTCGAAATCGCCACGTTTATACCCCAGTATCTTAAGACTTTCTGCCCCAATGTCGGAAGCAATTATTCTTGCAGGGATAATTGCTTTCGACATTCCCACATAGAAAAGCTTGTGTAAAAGTGCTCTTCGAAGCCCAGAACCGAATGAATTCTGCGGTAGCTAAATAAATGAAAATGATGAATTTTGGGTGTCGGAGACATACTGTACCTAGTAGCATGGTACATCATTTATATAAAGTCGTAAATTTGACAAGTATTGGATTTTATTAACATATATTAAACAAAATTGTGAAAAAACGAAAAAACAGGAATTTCGAAAAAATACAAGCTTATATTCATTTTTGTGTTATTTGATTATTTTATTATTTATTGCTATGTGCACTCGCTATTACAGGGCATACATTTCAGGTTTGTAAAATATGCAATTACAAATAGAAAAAGCGGGAATCATGTCAGAAGCAACTGTCCCTCCTATAATGCGAATTATATTGTACAGAAGTCTGAAAGCTACATCTTTCAGAACTTCGTAGACATGCTAGAACCCAAATTATAGAACAAAATAAATAACTCATAGTCTGACTAATTTTTGTCTAGTTTTCGTAAAAAATTCTGCTTATCTGGGGCAGAAAGTCTTAAGATACTGGGGTAAAAACGTAGCGATTTCGGAAAACTAGGCTGCCTTGTAAGGGCTGTAACTTTGACTTCAATCAATGAAAATGAGTTCACCAAAAAAGGAGTTAAAGGTCTTTCTGAGACAAAAACTTCAAGATGTTTTTTTTTTTGCTTAAAGAGACCCAAAATTTAAGTATGCCAGTACTGCGAAACCATCCGTCCTATACGCAAAATATGGTTCAAGAAAGCCGGGAACCCCAAAGTCTATAACTTTTTATTGGAATGATGAATTTGAGCTCTCTAAAAGATGAATTTAAAGTTTTTCTAAGACGAAGAATTCAAGTATTTGAGAGCTCAAATCGACTGCAACACAAAAAAAAATGGCATACGATCAAAGATACGCTAAAAGTAAAAAAAATTAGTGTTTAAGTTTTGCCCTACAAAAACGGCCCCTTTAAGCCTAAGGTTCTCGAACTTTTTCTGCCGGAAAGCTGACCTTGAAACGAGAATATCCCTATATTTTTGCTTAAAAAAATTAATTAGGTAACCCTGTGCAAATTTTCGAAAATAGCAATTTTTTAACGATTTTTGAAAATTCAATAATTCATTACGAGAGCTAGGCGGTACCTAGGGGGCTGAAATTTTAGGAATAGCCGTTTTTTCCAATGTACTTGAACAACAAAATTCGGCGGGCTGATTGGGACCCCCTGACACCTATTTGATGAAATTTATAGAAATTACGTGTATATATATATTTATTTATTTATTTCTTAAAGACTACCTTATTTGCTTTTTTTATTGCACTATTGAACAGTGATTATTGGAAAAATTAAGCTTTTTTTAACAATATTTTACAATAATTTGTTTGAACAAATTGTTTGAACAATTATTGTATACAAATCTGATGGCTTATTGCGATTCCGCGCCCAAAAACCTATAAATATGGTGTGCGTAAAGTACAGAATTGAATAAATTAAAAAATCATGATACTTTAAAAAAAGGTTGAAAAAGGCCGCCATCTTGAGTGTGCAACTATAAATAATGAATCCATGGGCATATCTTTTAAGTACAAGTATCGCTTGCACGGTGTAAGTAGGTGTCGACACGTTGGAACGCGAAAATATCAAAAATCAAAGAATTACAAAAAAACACTTTCAATAATTTGCAAAAATATGACAAAAAATATAATTTTTGCTATTTTGGACCACACCACTCGAAAGAGAGATTTCGAATATAAGAAGCTAGTGTAAAGACCGTGTTTGATATATTTCTAATACGGGCTGCGCGAGTACAAATAATTATTTAATTATTGGGAACTAGCCGTTGGCTCGGAAGCCTTATGTACTGAACGAATAAGAATTACGTGTGACTCGATATCATAGGTGGACGCGTGAGTTTATGTGCGGACACAGTTGTGTCCGCTCGTAGCACGTGGACGATGTACGGTCCGCGCTCGCTCTTAATCGGACACTTGTCTGTCCGGGCGGGATCCTATCCGTGCTGTGTTGTCTGAGCAGACTTTGATGGTTGTCCGTGGTGCTGCTTCGATATTTTGTAGTCCTTACCTTTACGATGTCTACGTGGTCGGTATTATTTAGGAATTTGGTATATTAATCGATATTTATATTTAATTTGGAATAAATAGTCACAAGATTTATCTAAATTGTTATGTTATGTTTTATTGGCATAGGACTAAGACACTTCACTTCACAGACAGTTTTAGACATTGACCGATGTTATGATGTTCGTTTAAGTATAGTTTTACTAACGTTGTTCTTATCACTAACTGTATCAATTATTATCTACGGTTTTCTAGTGATGCGTCTTACAATTATAGTCGATATCTGGCACGTTGGATGACGTAGTCTCCTTCTTGTGTAACAGATTTTGACGGTTCTATCCTACACGATTTCTCATGGCAATTTATGCAAACTTATCTAAGCTGTGTGTTTCAATAACGCCAGATGTATCGACGGGCCTTTTCTTACTAGGCACGGGACTCGTATTCTCTCAGCAGGTACAGCTCGTGATAGCAGCTTGACTCGCGTAAAAAGGCACTGCCTGGATCGACTCCGGGGTTTTTAATGCCTGGATGTCGATACAGACAGTTGTGAGATGAAGATGAGAAAGATCGCGGTAGTCCAATCAGCATTTGCCATACCAAGCGTATGCTTTGCGTCCTGGTTCGCGCGCGAGGAATGCTGACATGAAGGTCGAAGCACACACTCTGATTTTCGGCGCTCGATACATGTTGCAATCTAATTGTTCGGTCTCGGGATGTTCGTTGATGCATTATCTGCGTGTGTATCGGTTTGCCGTCACGCAGGCATCGGTCATAATCGTTTTATATGTATACATGTATTTTATGATCATGGCACATTACAATAGCAATGTTTTGAACTTTTCTGACTGTAGTTTTGCAACGTAATATACGGCTGAAGTTGAAAAGAAAAAAAGACAATTTAGACATTAAAGGGTTAAAGTGGTTTTAGTAGAATTTCTTGCAAAACCAGCAGGTGTGTGAATTTTGTCCAATTTCTGACACTGTGGGGCGCCTAGAGAACAATCCGAAAATGCAGTATATACGCGCCATGAAAGGAATATTCGCCAGCCCATATTTCGTATTTGCCACTTGACCCGACGTCGAGAATTTTCACGAGATATGGACTATGTCGAAGTTTTTTCCTTCCCAGGCACGTAATATACTATTTTCCTTCCGCTGCTAAGAGAAACAGCGTTTTTCATGCAAGTTTACAACCAGAGTTTTTCATTATCATCTGGATGGTAACTCTGTAAAAAAACTAATTATATTATTTTTTTGCTTTTAATAATATTATGAAAATTAAAAAGAGACGGTCCAAATTTTGTGCAGAAATCGCTGCAGAGATCTATGCACTGATCTCTGCACATTATTTGTAAGGGTATCTAAATTTTGTCCTCCCTCAGCACGTAATATACTATTTTATTTTACTGGTTATTATGTAAAATACGAAAATTATTCGTTTAAATTTTGCGGTCTAATACTCACTAAACTTTGACCTTGACCCCAGCTAACGCTACTCAACTATTATGATCGCCAGAGGGTGTGTTTGCCACTTTATCAGCACCTTTACTATAATTCTTTTCATAATAAAAATCTATATTATTTTAGGTTGTAGAGTTAATTGGTAAAGAAGATATCAAATTGAATAAAAAGCAACTAAATGAATTGATTGAACTTATGGAAAAAGAAGAGGTACTTGAAGTAGAAGATCAAATCCAAAAAGCCCTAACGAAAGAAAGTAAAGTTTACGAGGAAGATAAAATAGAAGACATATTCGAAACTTTTAAAAATACGTCAATTAGTACAGTTCCAGCATCAACGACTACAGAAAAAAACAGTTTGGAAAATAGAGAAGTTAAAAATAGTCTTAATAAAAACAAAAACATCGTTCAGACCTCGCTTCTAAAACATACTAATACCATTCATGACGAATCCGTTTCACCAAATACATCACCGGCATCAAAGAAAATTGAAGGATCAAAACAATTATAATGTATTTGAAAAAATATTTAAGGTTATTTTTATCATTAACTTTTTTTTAGTTCTTTTTATGTAAACGTGCATACATTGTGCAATCAGTACAAATAGTGATTATGTATTAAATACTAATTTGTCTTTACAAAAATTTATTCCAGTGAATCTTGCATTACAATTTATTTGTATAAAAATAAATTACAATTATAAAATGATTGTTATATTGTAAAAAAAATCTTAATTAAATTACTATTTATTTAGAAAAAATAATAATTACAAGTTGTAAAATCATCGCTGCATTATAAGAAAAACCCGCTGCCAAGACTTTGGCACGTAGCTTCCTTCTACATAATGTATCGCTTTGACATCGAAATTGCTTTTACTTTACATATAATTTTATCAAGTATTTGTACTCTTTTGTCGGATGAATAACATTATTTCTAATCAATTACATACACATAATCAATTATGATTCTCTCTCTTTATATATATATATATATATATATATATATCTTCTCTCTTTCTCTCGCATAGGTATAATTGTTAAATTATTGTTAATCGAAAAATCGCCATATAAGTAGCCCACATGCGTAACTGAAAATCTTGTATTTCATGAATTGGTAAAAAAACCGCTGCCAATTCTTTGGCGCGTAGCTTCCTTCAACATTATGTACCGCTTTAATATCTGAATTGTTTTTACTTCATATATAATTCTATAAAGTTTTTGTACTTTTTCGTTTGATAGATAAAATATTTCGAATTAATTATATATAAATAATCAATGCGTAAATGAAAATCTTGTTTTTAATGATTTGATAAAACATTTTTTATTTAACTAAAAATTTGTTATTTTGAAGTTCCAATAAAAAAATAACAAATTTTTAGTTTCAATAAAAAATGTTAAAATTTTGAAATTTAAAAATATTTTAAGGTGATTCTAAGGATGTTACAATTTTATTAGTTGCTACCGAATTACTATTTAGTTTTCTTTAAAAAATAATGAAACTATTCATAGGAAAAGATCTGGGATCTCTTACTTTTCGCGGCAAGAATTGAAATCTCTTATTCTTCGTGGCAAATCTGAAAACTGATGTTCTTCGTAGGGAGCGACGATATATACACGCTGCAATAAGTATATATATAGCTATACTCTCTTAATTAAATCTCTCTGCCTCTCTCTCGCCCTCTCTCTCCCCCTATCTTTCTTTAGCATAGTTAATTGTTAAACTGATCTCCAAGAGACATCACCCTCCCTTTTTTACCTAACATCTTATTTACTAACACTTTGAAATAATTTTATTTAACGTAATCTTTGTATTAATTACATTTAAATGGCATATGGCAATGAAAAAGGTCAAAAAACAGCCATAATTGATAAGCATATATATAGCTGATGAAACCAGTAAAATGTTAATCCACATTTTTGAAAAAGAAAGTAGAAGAGAAGAGCTTCAATTTGAGGGCCGAATGGTTAAAATTGACCGCTCGGATCAAAAGTTATGCAGATTTCAAAAATATGGGAAAAATCGCCGATTTTCGTAGAAAATCGAAGTTTTCATGATTTCTTTGCTATTTTCAAGCATAGACAACTTTTTACCTAGGCAACCATTTTTAACCCACCGGGGCTCAAATTACAGCTTTCTTCCGATACTTTGATCGTATTAATACACATTTTTCGATTGCGCCTCCAGACGTTGAGTACGCACAATTGAGCAATGGCTCGTTTCCGTTTATCTTTCCCATGTTAATTTCCCATAAGACAATTTAAACTGCCCGGCAAAAAAATAAGTATTTCGAAATCTCGGGAACGCAAAGTTTTTCGTGTTCTGGATGGCCTAAGGAACCCAAAAAAGTTGGTTTGGTACGCGTGCCTTCAAATTTCAAATTGTCTCTTCCAGACCCAGAGAATTTTCCACTCGGCCGCGGATTTGCACTTTTATGTTTACAAATGCGATCTAAAACATTCTTTGTTTTCCCGGCCTATAGGTGCGTAATATACTAAGTATTATTTTAATTAACTATTATTGTTTATTTAACCCACCCACCACTGTGAGGACGCTAGAGATATAAGCGATGCAGTTTTCAATTATGCAAAGTATAATATAGGGTGAGAAACAAAATTTCGAAGCTCAATATCTTTGAAACTAACTGGTATCATAAACAACCGAAAAAAATGGATCAAGATGCTATATAATACTAACTAAATCCAAAATTTTAAATTGATTATTACCTTTTTACTCCAGTTATCGCGTCACGTAAAAAAAACGATTCATAGTATACAGGGTAAGAAAAAAAAATTTTGAAGCTCAATATCTTTGAAACTAATTGGTTTCGTAAACAACCCAAACATAGGATCAAAGTGCTATATAATGCTAACTAAATCTAAAATTTGAACTTGATTAATGCTTTTTTACTCCAGTTATCGCGTCACGCAGAAAAACGACTTTTTTCAGTTTTTTAAGTTTTTCTCAGGATCCGCCTCATGAAATGACTTAAAATTGAAGTGGTGTATGGTTCTAATAACCTTCAATAATCATGTTTTTTTTTAGAAAGGTTTGACATTTAGTTTTCGAGTTATAACGATTTCAAAAAATTGCACTTTATGGTGTGTAATAAAAAAACGACGAACGGTAATATAAATTTTCCGCGGTAAAAAGATAGGTAATTTTATTCTCTTTCATGTACATATTAAGCAATTTACTTCCATCAACTTTTCCAACAACTTTATCGGAAAAAACTAAAATCGCAAAACTAAAAAATCGATTTAAAAAAAAAACGGGTCCAGAAAATGTAAAAACGGACTGTTATCCCGCCGAGTATTCGTAAAAACAAAGAAAATGAGACTTGGTTGGTTAAAATCCACTAAGTAGAAGCTGAGATAACAGGCGTATACATCCGAACACACACACACGCACACACACATACATCCATACAGACATTTTCCAAAAACACCATTTTTCGACTTAAAATGCATCAAAACATACTTCCCACACGTTTTTAGACAAACTTCAAAAATTACTATTACAAGGCTTCCTTAGGAAGGAAGCAAAACTAGCACACAACGCGTGGCCTGGTGGCCACGGTGGCTTGCCGCCTTCCATCACTTCGCAATGCAAGGCACACAAAACGCTCGCTGTCTAACGATGCGTACGTATCATTCATCGAATAATGCTGCAATATAAGAAAAAACGTAACTTCAGCAAAAAAAAACGTGGCTGTCTCGGGGACAGCCGATAGAAGTGAATACTGAAATAGGTGTTGTGTAATTTGTTTATTTTTTGAAAATAGGTGAAATAATGAAAATATGTTTATCTTTATTTGTACAGAAATTTATTTTATACAAACTTCATTCACAACTACATTTATCTACAGTTAAATCACAGGCATCTTCATTTTTTGACTCAAAAAAATTGATTTGTGGTAACTAAAATATGATACGAATGTTTTTGAATCTACCTTATATAAAAATCTTGAAAATTAGGCATCTAATGTTGTGCCATACTTAGTAGTAGATTGTTGCGCATCATTATTCATTTCTAATTGAAATTTATCTTTGAGGAATGTAATTAATGGTTGTGCACTTTCGTCAGCAAAGTTAACATTAAAATCTCCAGCTAAAATCAGTGGCACTTTGTGGTCATTTGTACCAAGCTTCCGCGATCCTACTTCACTGTATGCCGACATGATACATATTTGACCGTCTTCTAAAACGAAGTACTTATGCCATGCGTGGCGAAGAGTGCGTATAGTCGAAGCGAGAAAGAGAGAGAGAGAGAGAGAGAGAGAGAGATGTGATGAGCGGCGTACGCAGAGTGCGTAGTGGAGGGGAAGAGAGAGATATCTGCCTTGATTTCGTTACGGTCGTTCGGTCGTTCGGTTTTTTCTCGATTCACTCCCCGGGAAAAATGTGTACCTGGCGAGCCTATAGAAGTATCCAGTTCAAAACTTGAGTTTTTTCTTGGAGTTATCTTTTGTTTTTGAGACTATTCCTGCTTTTGCTCCTGCTGATTTTACTACTGTGCTGATGATATATTTTACTTGCTAGATGCTGTCTAGGTGACCATCATACGAGAATCAGAAAAATTATTGCTGTGTTCTTGTTTTTATTATTTTTATCATTTAAAATAAATATTTACTCTGCTATGTGCAGTGAAATTAGTGACTGTATGTTTGTGTGGTCAGTTTTTAAATTTGAATCAGTATTGTAATTCTGATTCCCTCTGACGGTAGCAATGTGGCATTAGTGTTGGAGGACAGAGATAATAACTATTTATCTGTAGTTGATTCGCATTGTCTAGGCAGTGTAGGTTAGCATTGCTGACTATTTGAACTACATTATGTTGTGGTGGTGCTGATTGGCGTCTCCGGATACTTCAACGTTATCTGGTAGTAGTTCTTGGTGTCTAGATGATCAAACCGTATCCGGAAACAATTCTGAAGCTGTACCCAAACTTTCTGGCTGTTTGGGATAAAGCTGGGTTTCTTTAGGGTCAATAATTCCACACTTAGATCCAATAGATGTAGCGAATGTATTGCGTAGACTTTATTGTATGATGTCGATGATTAACAGTTGTTATTGGCTAGCTGCTGCTCGCACCAAAGGTGCATCTGACTCGTACATCGATCGCTCCCGTTCTGGATCCGTCGCTACCCCCCCACTTATGGCTAATTGCCGCCTAATCCGCCGTCGATGACCGCCGAGGAGTCGCGGAGGGAGAGAGAGAGCCGCGCGAACTTGGAATTACGTCAAGAAGGGCTGCCGCCACGCCGCCTCGCACCTCAGCCGAGAACGTGCCACGGCTCGCCTTTCGGCTTCCCCGTGCAACGTGGGACCCTCAGAACCGCGGAGCAAGCTCCCTTCGGGGTCGTAGGCAGCCTCAGGGTGACAATGTCACCCTTAGCTGGGGGCTAGAAGCCACAGAACCGTCGAGATGGTTCCGCGCTATGGGAGCTCGGCCGACGCGCGTGCACCCATCATTACCGACTTCTGTCTATGGCCAGGCATTTTTGCATTCTCTCTTTGTCCGCTCCCCCTCGTCGCGGCTTTGCCTTACTTCTATCCGTAACAACACTCCCCATCGTACAAAATAGCACCTATTTTTGTACATCGTTCTCGCTGATTAGTTTTACTAATTTACGCACAGGTCTCACAAATTGACCGCTCGCTGTATCGACTTTAGCTACTCTGACTTCGCCGTCAGCGCCTTCGTATACTTCTACGACGTGGCCCTTTTTCCACGAATTTCGCGGCGCCTGTAAATCAATGATTAATACTATATCGCCCACGGCGAGCGGCGGATCTCGCTGTAACCATTTCTTTCTGGGGATTAGCGTTGGTACGTACTCTCGTAGCCATCGTTTCCAAAAGAAGTCCGCGAATGCCTGCGCGATACGCCATTGTTTTCGTAAACAAACCGATTGCGCGTCGTATTTCCCTAATTTGACTTCTCCCGATGATGTTCCGATCAGAAAATGGTTCGGAGTAAGCGCCTCCTCATCTCGTGGATCTACCGACACGTGGGTCAGCGGACGAGAGTTTACCGAATGTTCTACCTCCGTCAATAATGTGTACAAAATTCCCTCCGTGGTTACTTGTCCCTTGAGCACGGCGTTCAATGCGGTTTTTACGAATCTAATTAACCGCTCCCACGCGCCGCCCATGTGCGGTGCGTCAGGCGGATTAAACAGCCACTTCATACCGTTCTGCAACGCGTACTCCCTTTGTTCGTTCGTGTTGATTTTCGCGGTTTCGTCTTTTAGTCCTCTACACGCACCGTGGAAGTTTGTCCCGTTATCGCTGTACATAACAGACGGACAACCTCTTCTTGCGGCTACTTGTTGCAAAGCTAAAATCGCGGATCCCGCTGTTAAGGATGACGCCAATTCCAAGTGAATTGCCCTTGTTGTTAAGCACGTAAAGAGTACGCCCCACCGCTTTTCCCTGCGTCTCCCGATTTTTATCTGCATTGGTCCGAAATAATCCACGCCACAGTGGCTAAATGGTCGTATTCGGTACACTACTCGCCCAGCTGGCAGTGACGCCATCATGGGACTCTGCGGCTTGCCTCTACGAAGTTTACAAACAAGACACTTACATGTAATCGATCGCAGTGCCTTTTTCAGGCCGACAATATAACATCTTTGTCGTATTTCATTTATTACAGTTTCTCCATTCGCGTGATACATTTTTCGATGATATTCTTTTATGAAAAGCCTCGTGGCTGGATGTTCGCTTGTTAAAATTATCGGTTGGTTGTTAAACAACTCCCCCTGCAACTTAGTCGCTCGGCCTTGCGCTCTTAATAGGCCTTGATCGTCTAGAAAAGGTGTAACATTTGCGATTTTACTACTCTTGCTAATAAGTTTGCCGCTTCGTAACGCAGCTAACTCGCTTTTAAAGTAGTCATTTTGGATTACGCGAAACCAAAAATTTTCCGCGAACTCCCTTTCTTCACTCTTATCAAGTGGTTTTAAGCGATATTTGTTTACACCTTTTCCCTTACGACGCGCTACCCTTACCCTCCATCTGTCAATAACTTCCCGCACACGACGTGCTGATGCTATCAGGCTTCGCCAGCCGTAAAATTTCGCAGATGCAGGGATTTCGATTTCGTTCGCAGAGATCGCATACGCATATGTTTTTCGTGCTTCCGCTTCGTCGATAATTTTCCTTTCCTTTGCATTAGGTAACTTTTCCTTCGGCCAGTTCGCTTCCTCCATTCGCAGGAAATCAGGGCCAGCAAACCAGAGATCGTTCTCATTAATATTATCGTTCGTCCATCGCGTTGCGCAGTCGGCCGGATTTACGTTTGTCGGTACCCACCTCCATTCCGAGCTCTCCGTGAGCTCGCCTATTTCGCCTAGCCTATGCGCGCCGAAGGCTTGTTTAGTTCTCGGTTCGGATTTTATCCATCGAATGACTGTGATTGAATCAGACCATAAAACTCGCTTGCTTATTTCTAATTCGAGTTCTTCAGCGACTATCTTTATTAGCCTCGCGCTCAATAACGCGCGATAGGGGCTTTAGCGGCGCAACTCTTGATTTTGCCATGACTAATATCACATGTGTCGGTGCTTCCGGAGAAATAAAACGCGCGTAAACAGCTGCCGAATATGCTTTAAGGCTTGCGTCACAAAAAGCGTGCAGTTCGATTTGCGAAACTGAGCTCCCTTTCGGTGTAATGCACCTTGGTACGCGACAAGTGCTGACTTCTTTCAAGTATTTTACCCATTCTAGCCAACCGACCTGCTCTTTGTCCCTTAATTGCTCATCCCAGCTGATCCCGCTACGCCATATTTCTTGCATTAGAATTTTGGATTTCAAAGTAAACGGAGAAATTAAGCCGAGCGGATCGAAGACGGACATTATAGTTTTTAAGAACTCGCGCTTTGTGGGTTATCTCGAGCCCTCAATTAACTCTTTTGGAACCCGATCGATCCCCACGTTAAATCCTAGCGTGTCGGTTTTCGTATCCCAAAAAAGTCCTAATACTCGTTCTCCCCCTCGATCGCAGAGCTGCATTTTTGTTGAGCTTTTTCCGCGTGCTTCTTTTCTAACTGATTCGATGACTCGCTCGTCATTACTGGCCCACCCGTGCATCTCAAAATTTGCAGCTGCATTTATCTCGATTACGTCCCGTACTAATTTCTCGGCCTCTTCAACGGTTCTTCGACTTGTTAAAATATCGTCCGCATAACAATCCCGCTTTATGCTTTTTACCGCGTCTGGCTTGGTATCGGCAAACGAATCCGCGTTCTTATCCTTTACGTAGATATCGCTACACTGCGAAGGCTTGGCTCCGAATAACAAGCACGTCATCTCATATACCTCCGGTTCTCCTTTCCTGTCCCTCCCGCGCCAGAGAAAGCTTTGCGCTCTGCGATCCTTTTCTATAATGCTCACACGCATGTACATGTCAGCGATGTCTGCTTTTACCGCGATTGCATATAAACGAAATCTGATCATCACGCCTGGAAGCGGTTGTAATAAATCCGGGCCTTGATCCAGCTGATCGTTCATACTTTCGCCCTCGGTTTCTTCGGCTAAATCAAAAACTAATCTAATTTTGTTCGGCTTGTTTATGTTGAAAACTCCAAAATGCGACATAAACCAACGATGCAGTCTACTTTCCCCTTGAAAAACTTTTCTCGCGTATCCTAAATCGATAAGCCTTTGCATTTCTTTATAATACAACGCTCCGTAGGTCGCATTTCTGTAAATTTTCTCTCTTCCGCGTAAAGTCTCTTTAACGCAGTTTTGTACGTGTCGACTAGAGGAAAAGAATCTTTTTTTCGTAAAAGCCCCGTTTCCCAGCCTTTTTCAATACGCCTGGTTGTATTTTCCAAAATACTAATCGCTCTTTTGTGCTTGGCGCTCGGGCGGACTATTTCTTTAACCCCGAAATCGTCTATTTGAAAATATTCTTTTATTAATCTGTCTAGGCTTTTATCGCATCCGGAAGCTTCACGCGTGGCTGTGTTTACTTCTGCGCTAGCGCATGTCGTTATCTCGCGGCACGCGTTATTTACTACGCCGTGTACGACCCAGCCCAACGGAGTCAATGAAAGCGCGATCTCCGTTCCCGAGACGGTGCGAGTATCCCTTGCAGCTAACAGCTGCCAATTATCTTGGCCGATCAGAATTTCTGGATGTGCATTTTCATACGGTTGCACGAAAATACTCTCTGATCTAGCGATGTGACGTACCGTTTCCTTCGCAAGAGTCTGCGAAGGAAGACTCAAGTCCGGCACCGCGACTGCATTGAATCCCTGAAACGCCTCTGAATCTCCGCTAATTTTAAATCCTACTTTTTCACACCGCGCTGCGACCACTTCACGATCGTTTATTCCCTTTATTTCTAGATTTATCTGCGCGCCTTTGATACCCAATCTTCTTGCCGCGTCTCTATTTATCAACGTGATCGTTGAGCCGTCGTCGAGCATCGCAAAGGTCCTTATCGTTTTCGCGGGAGCCGAAACCTCTACCGCGATTATTTTTAGAAGAGCGCGCGGTAACAATAGTCACTGACTCGTATCGCTTACATCTGGGGAGCCGCTGGTTTGCTGGGCCTTTGATTCCATAGAAGCTACAATTGGCTTCTTATCTCCCTCGCCTTTGATCTCACGCGCCAATCTCGGCGTATGCAAAAGAATATGATGCTGCCGGTTACAGTTGCCGCAATTCGGCGCTTCGCATTCGGCTTGTCGGTGGCCTGATTCCAGGCATTTATAACAAAGGCTAAACTTACGAGCTAAGAATCGCCGCCTGTCAACAGTTTCGCGAATAAATCCCCTGCATTCGGCCGTCTTATGGTGA
This sequence comes from Pteromalus puparum, assembly GCA_012977825.3. Classification (NCBI taxonomy): domain Eukaryota; kingdom Metazoa; phylum Arthropoda; class Insecta; order Hymenoptera; family Pteromalidae; genus Pteromalus; species Pteromalus puparum. The sequence goes on from CM053170.1 coordinate 26,921,610, forward strand.
TCTCGCTTGCATATGACGCAACCGTACTTCTGCGAATCTTTGCCTGTCGATTCCGGCTCGACATCTACTTGCGTTGCTGCTGCGATTGCTTTGTTCGCCTTTCCTCGCGCCGGCTGTTTGTTCGGCGTGTTTGACTCGCCTGAATTTTCCGGCTCTACCGCGAAAATACCGCCTGCAACCGAGAGTTCGGCTTGCTCGTAGAGAAAATCGGCAAGTATCTCTAGCTTCGCCTTTTCCTCTTTTACTCCCGCCGCATACCCATTGTACCCAAATTTCAAGGTGGATGGCAGTTTTCGCGAGATACTTTGCACTAAATCCGGGCTTTCCAAACGTCCGGTGAGTTTGAGCGATTTAAGTGCGCATATTACGTTTTTCAGTTTCGCGGCAAAACGCGTCAAGCTGATATCTCCCGTACAAACCGACGGCATAACCATTAATTCGCCCACGAGTTTGCGCGCTACGGTCTCTTTGTTTCCGAAAAGTAACTCTAGCGTCTTTATAACTTGTTCTACGTCCCCGCCCGTCACCAATAGCGCATGCACGGCCTCACGCGCCTCTCCCTTTAGCGCTTTAAAAAGCCGGGAAACGTTTTCTTCCGGAGTGTAGCCGCCAAGTCCGGACGTCAACACGAATGCTTCCTTAAAATGCACCCACTCCAACGGATCACCCGAGAACGTTGGCAAGTCTTTCGCGGACGTTAATCTGTTGACAAGCTGCGAATTTCCCTCAGATATAGTGCTTTCGCGCACTGCACGCAATGTCGACTCTATCGGCGTCCGTTAGGCGCAACATCGGATCATTTTCAAAACTACTAACATTTTCGCCATTACTGCATCTATTGATAGTGGCAAGATTTCTACTGCGATCGATTCTATTTTGATTGATTGTTACGCCAGAATTTAACACGCCGCGATTGAAAACTTGGCCACGATCGTCATTCAGAAAACTCGTGCTATGCAAAATACGATCATTATTTGAACCGAGCATGCCACTATCAACATTTCGTCCGCCATGATCGTTGGCACTAAAATTAACGTTGCGCACGTCTCGATTATTCGTGAATTCGCGGCCATGTTCGATGACAAAACTACGTCTCGATGGACCACCGGCAAACCTGCGATTGTTACGCACGTTAAAATTGTTCGCAATCGCATTGTTTGCTAGGCCGCTGCCTTCGCTTACATCGGAATCATGCATCCACGGATTAATAGTACTATTTGGCCAAAGGCCTCTTACGCGCTCCATCGGCGAAATCCGCTGCCCGATACGTTGGCCATCCTCCTCGACTCCCGGCTCCGATGACGGCGTCTCCGACTGCTGCGCGTTCTCCCGTCCTTGGCCGGCCTGTGGCATCACCTCGTCGTAGAGTACTTGGATCACCGGAGATAGTGGGGCTCTAGGCCTCGGCGGTGGCCTGATGGATGCGTTGATTTCGGGGGCCGCAGCTCCTGCCCCCGCCGTGTCGATCGTTATGTTGGTTCCGGCAGCCGCAGCTCCTGCCTCTGCCGTGTTCGTCGCCGTAGTCTTCTTTGTCCTTGTCGTCGCCCTGGCTTTCGTCGTCTTGGTCGTCGTCTTCTTCTGAGCGCTTTTGGATCTTGCAGCGCTCGTCTTCTTTGCGGCAGGTGCCTTTGTGCCTGCCTTCTTCGTCTTCTCGCCACTTGCCGCCCTGGCTTTCTTGGCTGGCGGCCGGTTCGTGCTTGGAGGGTCAGCTTCTCTCCCTTCGTCGCTGGCTCTCGTCCTTCTTTTAGGCGGCATGGTCGTTCACGATTCGGGTCAATTTGTCAAATCCTTCTTGTCCGCTTTATCCTTTACTTTGACCCGATTTGGAATAATGTTCCCGGGTTTCGGCACCAGTTTGTTTGGGATAAAGCGGGGTTTCTTTAGGGTCAATAATTCCACACTTAGATCCAATAGATGTAGCGAATGTATTGCGTAGACTTTATTGTATGACGTCGATGATTAACAGTTATTATTGGCTAGCTGCTGCTCGCACCAAAGGTCAGAGTGCATCTGACTCGTACATCGATCGCTCCCGTTCTGGATCCGTCGCTACCCCCCACTTATGGCTAATGGCCGCCTAATCCGCCGTCGATGGCCGCCGAGGAGTCGCGGAGGGAGAGAGAGAGCCGCGCGAACTTGGAATTACGTCAAGAAGGGCTGCCGCCACGCCGCCTCGCTCCTCAGCCGAGAACGTGCCACGGTCGCCTTTCGGCTTCCCCGTGCAACGTGGGACCCTCAGAACCGCGGAGCAAGCTCCCTTCGGGGTCGTAGGCAGCCTCAGGGTGACAATGTCACCCTTAGCTGGGGGCTAGAAGCCACAGAACCGTCGAGATGGTTCCGCGCTATGGGAGCTCGGCCGACGCGCGTGCACCCGTCATTACCGACTTCTGTCTATGGCCAGGCATTTTTGCATTCTCTCTTTGTCCGCTCCCCCTCGTCGCGCCTTTGCCTTACTTCTATCTGTAACACTGGCTATCTGAACCACCTGGAAATGACCATAAAAATGTATTTTTGCTTTCTGGCAGTACTGGTTGACGTTGCTGGCTGTTTGAGCTACCTTGAAATTATCTTAGAGCTGGATTTGACTTTCTGGGAGTCTTCTTCTACATCTACACTATATTAAAACGCTTAAATCAATTATTCTGTAAAAATTCACCAGAACTAGTGAATCATTCAGGAATAATAATTATTTTAAGGCAGGGTGGTGGGCAAAGCTTTAATACATAATACTATCGAAAAAAAAAAAAAAAGTTTCAATGTACTTAATTTTTATAATAAAAGAAAATCCAAAAAAAGTGACCGGGTCATGAAACATTTTATATGAAGTAGTTATATTACGTATAGATACAAAATATATGTATATATTTATGTTTTTTTTTAGTAGTTAATTAGTAATAATGTATATCTATACATTTACCATACAACATAGCAAGATTGGTCCAGATATGTCGGATGCTGTGAATGATAATTTTCTTAGAAATAATCATAATGCGAAAAATTATTTCTGCAGATATGATCTTTTTTTAAAGCTATTTGTTAATAAATATAAAATGATGGATGCTGTATGTATCTATGTACATCACAAGATGCAATTATGTGTAGATTTGGTCCAGATGGAAGGGATGCTGCGAACAATTATTTGCGTAGATATGATCCATTTTTAAAGCTTTTTGTCATTGGATATGAAATGTTGAATGATGTATGTATTCATGCATATCTCAAGATGGAATCTGCAGATTTGGTCCAGATGAAAGGGATGCTGCAAACAATTATTTGCGTAGATATGATCCATTTTTAAAGCTTTTTGTCATTGGATATGAAATGTTGAATGATGTATGTATTCATGCATATCTCAAGATGGAATCTGCAGATTTGGTCCAGATGAAAGGGATGCTGCAAACAATTATTTGCGCAGATATGATCCATTTTTAAAGCTTTTTGTTAGTGAATATAAGATGTTAAATGCTGTATGTATCCATGCATATTTTAAGATCTAATTTGCAGATTTGGTCCAGATAAAAGGGATGTTGCAAGAAATTATTTCTGCAGATATGATCTTTTTTTAAAGCTATTTGTTAATAAATATAAAATGATGGATGCTGTATGTATCTATGTACATCACAAGATGCAATTATGTGTAGATTTGGTCCAGATGGAAGGGATGCTGCGAACAATTATTTGCGTAGATATGATCCATTTTTAAAGCTTTTTGTCATTGGATATGAAATGTTGAATGATGTATGTATTCATGCATATCTCAAGATGGAATCTGCAGATTTGGTCCAGATGAAAGGGATGCTGCAAACAATTATTTGCGCAGATATGATCCATTTTTAAAGCTTTTTGTTAGTGAATATAAGATGTTAAATGCTGTATGTATCCATGCATATTTTAAGATCTAATTTGCAGATTTGGTCCAGATAAAAGGGATGTTGCAAGAAATTATTTCTGCAGATATGATCTTTTTTTAAAGCTATTTGTTAATAAATATAAAATGATGGATGCTGTATGTATCTATGTACATCACAAGATGCAATTATGTGTAGATTTGGTCCAGATGGAAGGGATGCTGCGAACAATTATTTGCGTAGATATGATCCATTTTTAAAGCTTTTTGTCATTGGATATGAAATGTTGAATGATGTATGTATTCATGCATATCTCAAGATGGAATCTGCAGATTTGGTCCAGATGAAAGGGATGCTGCAAACAATTATTTGCGTAGATATGATCCATTTTTAAAGCTTTTTGTCATTGGATATGAAATGTTGAATGATGTATGTATTCATGCATATCTCAAGATGGAATCTGCAGATTTGGTCCAGATGAAAGGGATGCTGCAAACAATTATTTGCGCAGATATGATCCATTTTTAAAGCTTTTTGTTAGTGAATATAAGATGTTAAATGCTGTATGTATCCATGCATATTTTAAGATCTAATTTGCAGATTTGGTCCAGATAAAAGGGATGTTGCAAGAAATTATTTCTGCAGATATGATCTTTTTTTAAAGCTATTTGTTAATAAATATAAAATGATGGATGCTGTATGTATCTATGTACATCACAAGATGCAATTATGTGTAGATTTGGTCCAGATGGAAGGGATGCTGCGAACAATTATTTGCGTAGATATGATCCATTTTTAAAGCTTTTTGTCATTGGATATGAAATGTTGAATGATGTATGTATTCATGCATATCTCAAGATGGAATCTGCAGATTTGGTCCAGATGAAAGGGATGCTGCAAACAATTATTTGCGCAGATATGATCCATTTTTAAAGCTTTTTGTTAGTGAATATAAGATGTTAAATGCTGTATGTATCCATGCATATTTTAAGATCTAATTTGCAGATTTGGTCCAGATAAAAGGGATGTTGCAAGAAATTATTTCTGCAGATATGATCTTTTTTTAAAGCTATTCGTTAGTGAATATAAAATGACGGATGTTGTATGTATTCATGCCTATTATAAGATGTAATTATATGTAGATTCGGTCCTGATGAAAGGGATGCTGTAAATAATTATTTGTGTAAATCGTAGATTTCAAGATCTATAGACACGAACTATGGGTCTCGAAGGATTTCAAGCTCATTTCTATACAGAAGTTTAAAATTGCTACTATTGTAAACAATTATTGATATTGAATTATTATTAATTTGCTCTCTGCGTTTGACAGGGTGGAGACTGTCGTTAATTATTAAAATGTAACAATTTTAATATTAACGCCCGCATTACAAATTATTTGCAAATAATTATGTTTGATCAGGTTTACCAGATATAAAATTTATAATTGTGTAATAATGATGATTACACGAACTGTATGTTTACAAATAATGTTTTAATAATATATAGGGTGAAATTTAGTTGCACATTTTTATAGTAATAATATATTGTAACAAAATAAATTTGTTATTTACTTAGGCAATATTTATACAATTTACTATTTTAAGTATTTAACATGAATTTTGACTATAGTTTCCGTGGCGATTTCTCAGCCAATATTTAGTATTCCGAATTTTAAAAATACTATGTAAAATTTACATACTATTTACATTTATCGATACAATATTTAATACTCAGTTTTATATGATAATGTTAATAATGTATGTATACCGTAATAATTTGATTATTTTAT
>CM053170.1:26934483-26997017 GCA_012977825.3 Pteromalus puparum
CGACACCACGGTAGATACTTCAATAAGATCTGTAGCGCCACCTGCTAAAAAACAAGTAGTACTAAAAGAGTCTAAGCTCGGGCATATAAAATGGCAGCACCACAAAGAGTAAATGCGGAGTCATTTAGTGTGCTGGACGCACTAATCAATCGAGTGCCTTTCGAGATGCATGTACCGGGATACCAGTTTCTCGAGCCGGGCACTCATCTTGAGGAGAGACTGGCACGCGGTGAGACCGGCAGAAATCCTCTGGATAGAGCCTGTCTCGAGCACGATATCGCATATTCGCGCAATAATGGTGGTGGTGATGGTGGTGGGGGACATACTCAAGCCGATCGCCGACTGGCTGAGCGTGCTTTTTCACGTATGCTATCTGAGTCGTCGGATAGTGAGGAGAAAAGCGTTGCTTTATTAACTGTTTTGTGTATGGTCGGTAAAATCACTTTTGATAGAGTTTATCGACGATTCAGACAGGCTATAAAACGTACAAGGAGAAAGAGATCGAGATTAGTCGGTGGGAGACAGTCAACGAATGGAGAGCAAGCTTGAAAAACTGTACTATGGCTTGCCAGCTCCATCAGCATACGCTGGTGGAGACAGACTTGTACGAGCCATGCGCAAAAAATTTCGCTCGAACGAGGTGCGGGAGTGGCTCGAGAGGCAAGATGCGCACACAATGCATAAAATGGTGCGATATCGTTTTCCTCGTCGCTCTTACCGGGTTTTCAGCCCGTACGAATTGTGGGAGGCTGATTTAGCAGACTTTCGCTCTCTAAAAACGTATAATGATCAATACAGTTACTTACTGGTGGTCATTGATGTGCTTTCAAAGTATGCGTGGGTTGAGCCACTTCGTGATAAAACGACTAAAAGTGTGGTCAGTGGTCTGGAGCAGATTTTACAGCGAAACGATGGTAGACAGCCTATATACTTTCAAACGGACAAGGGCAAGGAATTCATTGGACGCGAAGTGCAGAATTTGCTGAAAAAAAGAAACATTATTTATCGTGCTGTGCGAGACCCCGACGTTAAGGCAGCAGTCGCCGAGCGTTTTATCAGAACTCTTAAAGAACGAATATGGCGCTACTTCACACATCTCAACACAAGACGCTACATTGACGTGCTGGACGGTATTGTACAGTCGTACAATAATTCGTGGCATAGTGCAATAAGAATGACGCCATCTAGTGTGAATATGTATAATGCAGCTAAAGCTCGTGAAAATTTAGCGCGGCGCTACTGTGCCAAACGACAGTCACGCTGTACCCATAAATACAATGTTCAAGACTTGGTTCGAGTTAGTCGTGCTCGGACAGCCTTTCGAAAAGCATACGAGGGTGGCTGGACTCTAGAATTATTTAGGATTACAAAGGTCGATACGACGAGACAGCCGCCCGTCTACACGCTCGAGGATCTGGAGGGAGAAAAAATTGACGGCTATTTTTACGAACAGCAGTTGAGTAGAGTGCGCAAAGATTTGTCTGGTGACGTTTTTCATATTGACCAGGTATTACGCAGTAGGGGTAAAGGAAAGAGGAAGGAGTATTTTGTGAGTTGGAAGGGTTACCCTGAAAAATTTAATTCTTGGGTGTCTGCTAAAGATCTCGTGAATCTACAAAACAATGATGATGATGATGACGGATGAATTTTACATGGTTCTGTCCAGTAGTAGTAGTAGATATGTTTTCCCCGAGAACACTACAAATCACTTTACCACACAACTCCCCCAAAATTTTTGTCTACACGGCAATTGGTGTGTCGGTCTCACTGAAATTCAGATACCTCTCACCTTTCAGCACATATCAATGAAGGAGAAAGGAGAGGGGGTTGTTTGTGTGAGAAAAAAATCTACGCGCGCCGCTTACATCAGCAATAGGTTACGCGATAGTGTTGATGATGATGGTGATAATTATGAGGAGACTTTTAGTCAAATAAAATGTGGCGTTTATGACGACCTTCTTACTCTTTTGGAGGAGATTAATAGCCTCGACAATGTGAAAGATCATCTTAAATTTGAGATTCAGTGTGGTGGCTATATTCAAGTCAGATGCATTTGCACTGAGGATGAGTGCGCCAACTATACTCACTCATTCTCTTTGTCCAAAAAGTTGTGTGAAATATTGGGTTTTAAAAGCGGCGAATTATTAACTTGTGATGGTAAAAAAGACTACTTCATTATCGGTAATAGACCAGCAAATCTTGTAAATGGTTTACCGAGTGTTCTGATGGTTTATAGTAGTATTTGCCAACCTTACGTGACAGGCGATGTTTGCTCACGATTACTACGTGCTGTGCCTCTTCAGTTATATGACTATACTTACGGTCGAACACAAATTCAGAACTTTGCCCCTCCAATGTATTTACCTCTGCTATCATCGTCTTTTCAGTCCATCGAGGTAGATATAAGGGGCGAGCATGGTCATTCTGTCCCATTTGATTACGGAACGTTGACGGTGACACTTCATTTTAAACGCACAAATTAAAAAATGTGTGACTATAGTATTTTTTTCACTCACCAAATTGGCTGTGGCGATGGTGGTGGTGGTGGTGGTGGGGATAATTACGTTGCAATTGGTCGTAGACGTTATCAGACTGGTGCGGGTATTGGTAGCTATTTGAAAGGCTTATTTCGCGGTGCTTTACCTCTTGTAAGACGTGGCGTTAAGTCTGTCGGTAAGGAAGCTGCTCGTGCTAGTGCAAAGATCATGGATGATGTGGTTAACGAGAATAGACCTTTCAGAGAGGTTTTAAGTAGCCGCATGCGCGAGAGTGGGGGTAATCTCAAGCGCAAAGCTGAACAAGTACTGAATAAAATGATGGCACCAGATGAGCAGGAGGCAGAGGTGGGGGGTGGTGGTAGTGGTGGAAAGAAGAAAGCTAAATATAAGAAGGCGCAGATGACGCAAAAAACGCAGTCAGGTTTTAGTCGTGGAGCTGGTAGGAGCGTGCCAACTACTCAGAAAAAGAAGAAAAAGAGGAAGAAATCTACAACTAAAACAGCATCGTCAGCAGTAGCTAAGGATATCTTTGTCAGCTAAAAAGTCTCTCTCTTCAAACAATATACCTACTTACTCTATACCAGGCAAAAACATGGCTTTTTTACACACTGACTCTTGTGACTCGTTGAAGTCGGAGTTGTCACTCTTTGAATTACCACCAACACAGACGGTCATTGAGGGCTCTCATTGGGTGCAGTATAAACCAATCTCGTCACTCACTGATCAAGCGCCAATAGAATTTACGATCCCTGGCAACTGTGAATATCTAGATTTAGCGCATACAATGCTGAGTCTACGTGTAAATATAACGCCAATGGCACCACTAGAGAAGGATGCGACAGCACCACCCGTCGGCCCTGTAAATAATTTTATGCATTCACTGTTCAATCAAGTGGATGTATTTTTTAATCAGAAACCTGTATCACCACCAAATAATGCCTACGCATACAGATCGTACATTGAGACGTTATTAAATTACGGACCAGCGGCAAAAAATTCACACTTGAGCAGTGTCTTGTGGTATGACGACACAGCCGGTAAAATGGATAACGCTGATGCCGGTAATGCGGGTTTCGTTAGACGGCAAGCAGTTATGACTGACAATAAAATTGATTTATTGGGTTACTTACACGTAGACGTGTTAAATATGGATAGATTGCTACTTGGTGGTGTTGAGGTACGTGTACGTCTTGTGCGCTCTCGTGACAGCTTTTGTCTAATGGATCCCAATTCTGCATATACAGTGCACATATCCGAGGCGACACTGTTTGTTCGTCGCGTAAAGGTTAACCCAGGCATTGCATTGTCTCATGAAAAAATGCTTTCTAAAACCACAGCAAAATATCCGCTCACGCATGTAGAGGTGAAAAATGTAACCCTAAACAGCGGTGTGCATGGCCAGTCGATAGATAATGTCATACTAGGTCAATTACCGAAAAGAATAATCATTGGATTTATTGAGAATAAGGCTTACAACGGCGATACAAAACTCAATCCGTTCAATTTTAAAAATTTCAATATTAATTTTTTGTGTTTGTTTGTGGACGGTGTACAAGTCCCCTCGAAACCACTACAGCCTGACTTCAAAAAAACAAAGATGTATGTGGATGCGTATCACACACTCTTCTCGGGTACGGGTGTACATTTTTCAAATGCCGGCAATTCGATATCACGCGATGCATACCCAAATGGGTACTGCCTTTTTGCATTCGATTTGACGCCTGACTTATCAGCCAACAACGATACCCATTGGAATTTAATTAGAAGAGGTAGTGTGAGGATTGATGTGAGATTTGATGACGCATTAGACAGTGTTGTGAATTGCATAATTTATGCTGAGTACGACAATCTGTTGGAAATTGACTCGTCTCGACAAGTTTTGGTCGACTACAGTGGTTGAGGTTAGATGGCGCTCCTTGAAAAACCAAATAAAACCGCTCACCAACACGGGGCTCGTGTCAGTCGATACTTGTTTCTTGAGCTGTGCAGACAAGTGAAAATGGATCTAGTTATTGATTTGCAGTTTTTCAAGGACAACAAAGGCCGTGTTGTACCGAAAGAAGCGGGCTTGGTAGTGTTAGATAAAGATATTACAGCACATTGGATTATCGCACCTACTTGTAATACGAGATTCTTAAAGAAAGATATTTTAAGAGAGAATAATTGGCTGACTCTGCATCATCATGGTCTGGATTGGTATGATGGGGATGTATCGCTGAAAAAATTTTATAAAAGTTTACACGATATTTGCAAGAGAGCGAATAAAATTTACGTGCGAGGAGAGGAGAAGGCAGAACTGCTGAATAAGATCACCACACGAGAAATCATCAATTTGGAGCGTGAGCACGAGTGTCCGACTTTTCATAGATTACCTTACAGTGAGAGGTATTGTATGCAGCACTCTATTAAACACTGCTCACTCAAGTATACCTGTGCACTCAACAACGCCTATAAGTTAAAACTTTGGTTAAACACCCGTGGTAGTGGAAGTGATATTGTTACATCAGCAGAACGCCCCTTCTCACCACCCTTCTACCTCTGTAAAAATGAATTCGCTGGATATTCTTCAGAAGTTGCGAAAAATGAGCTTTCATGCGGTTGGAGTGTATCCAGCAGATCGAATTCCGGTAACGTGGGTAAAACCAAGTGGCTTTGTGTTTAATACGGAGAGTCACAAGAGGCGTGGTTCGCATTGGGTGGCAATATATGTGTCGGAGAGTGGCGTTGGATGGTATTTTGATAGTTTTGGCAGATCGCCATACATTCCCGATCACATAAGTCGAATCCAGAGAAATTGTAAGAGTATACGGTGGAATAATATTCGATTACAAAGCAGTTTTTCTGATACTTGTGGTAAATATTGCATCATGTTTCTGTATTATATGATTAATGGCTTGGGTATGCAACGATTCCTCCAAAATTTCTCATCAAACTTGAGAAAAAATGATCAGATAGCTGAAAAATTTGCTGACAGGTTGTAATGTAATATTGTGAAAATGTTATGTGAAACGACGGTGTAACAAGATATTTTAGTTAGCATTGGTTTTCAAAAATGTCACCACAGCAGATTTCTATTGGCTCCCCACTACAGAATCAGTGATTCTATTGGTCCCCCACCACCAGATAGGCTGGTTTTAATTGGTCTCACTAACCCCACCAAAACCACCAATTTTGAATATAAGCTGAATGCGTTGCAGCACAGAGACCACAGTTCTCTCTCGCCCGTAAGAAACTAGTAAGGAAGTTTGCTCTCAGAGGAAGAAGATGGCTGGACAGAAGAGACAGCACGCTGATAGTCAGGCCCAGGAGACTCAGGTCAGCAAGTATCGCTGCCATCAAATCCTACCAATGGTGTTTGGCTTGAACAACTCCTACGGGAAAATTATTCACGTAGGACTTGAAAATACCTCCGTCGGCTCTGGCGACTTTAACCCTGTTGTCCGACTGAGTAATCAGGAGTTTTACGGTCTATCCTTGCCGCTCGCCACCTGGATACAGTTCCGGGAGCAGTTTGACGAGATTGACCGATACTTCCAGGCATACAGTGAGGAAGAAATGCTGGATCAACGAATCACCATTACTGGGTTTACCATAAGATTCATGATCAGCTACTCGGATCGGGCGTTTGAATTGGTGATGGAGGAGGCCGAGGACAGTAAGGAGCCTAAAGCAAAACGACAACGTAAGCCTTCACTTGTATTTAAAAGAGTGACCTTTGACAGATTGAAGGCATTGTCTAAAATAATAGATCATAGAATTAAGTATTTATTGAAGGTTAAAGAAGCTATAGAGATTATTGTGAGAGAGGTGGGTGACTATAGCAAAGAAAAATTGATGAATAGCGAAAATTCTCAGTACACATACTTCACCGCATATAATGTTGAGTGTGCAATGAGAAATTTTGATCAATCGCTTGTAGATAAGATAGATAAATTGTTAAAAGATAAAAATATACACTTAGCTATAGAAGATATTTATATTATTATTTATGAATTTATTAATCTACATTTATATAATCTAGTTGCGTACTTAAATACAACCGTATATAAGGATAAATGATCATAATTGTATTTAGTTTAAGTTTTCATGAATAAATATAATTGTTAAATATATAATACTTGTACTCACTTACCGTGTTACTCTAACCAACACCACCTATCCAGTAATCCTTCATATTCATTCTAGTTTTAAAACACACATACACACACATATGACACACACACACACACACACACACACACACACACACACAAAAGTGCGTTAAGGAGTGGAGAAGGGAAGGGAGGGCTCTACCCGAAATGGAAAGGGTAATATGCTGAGTATGTGCGAAGGAGGCATAGTAGTAACGGAAACCACCCCTCCCGCATCGTACACCAGTCGTCAGTCAACCGTCGGGGAAGCAACACCTCAAGAAGTCACTCCGACGCTCTCCAAAGTGTCTTGATAACTCCGAGACACTTTGGATAAAAACAGGGTAAGGTGGGGGGGGTCTCTCCAAAGTGCCTTGAACCATCAGAGGCACTTTGGATAGACAGCGAGAGTGGGGGTTCTCTCTCTCCAAAGTACAAATGGCACCATGGAGAGTAAACAATCTTGACCTTGACCTCTCACTAGCTCGGGTGGGGGGTCAAGGTCAGTTTTGTTTACTCTCCATGGTGCCGGGATACTACTGATGTTCTTTCTTGTAGACGATGTCGCGTCGACCTGGAGGTCATCCTGACACCTGGACATCGTCTACAGGAAGTCAGAAGTATTTTTCGGTATATTTCATGTATAAGTGATGCTCTTCCTTGTAGACGATGCCGCGTCGTCCTAGGGGTCATCCTGACACTACTGACTGCCTGATATCTACATAATATTAAAATTCTTTAATTTCGAAAACTATGTCTTCTGTAAATACCCTATTTTATGTATATATATCTTATAAAAATAATTTGTTTTTATTATTGTAATCTTTGTATATCAATGCGTGGATTCATCACAAAAATTAAATTTTTAAAGGATTACTTTTTATAAACATTAACGATAAAAATTAGCTAAAAAGCGTACGTACGTAAACTTTAATTGATGTATTAAAATATAATTTTTTTTTCCTATACACTTATCGAAAAAGATTATATGTATAAAAATGCTAAATAATAATTGTCAGATGTGGTCCAGATTACATGATGCTGGGGAATCATGATAATAAATATAAAAGAGACATGATATACAGATGCATATAACAATATATTTCAGTAAATAAGTTGATATTTCTAGTTTTTGTATGATATATACACCTATCGCACTCATACGTAGACGGTGTCTCGTCATCCTAGGAGTCGTCCTGACACCTGGACATCGTCTACGAGAGTTATAGAATATTTGACGGTAATTTCATCTAATATTCGGTGCCCTCATTCGTAGACGATGTCTCGTCGTCCTAAAAGTCGTCTTGGCATCTAAACGTCGTTTACAAGATGTCACAGATATTTGACGATAATCTCAATCGATATTTGGTGCTCCATCGTGAATGTCTTTATGGACCGAAAGTATATATTTTATTTTGAACTACAATAATAATTTGTGATAAATTTCAGATTATAGTATAAATGAAAATTGCTCTCTGCGTTTGACAGGGTATAGACTGACGTATATATTAGATAAAAATGTTCGGATAAAAACGCCCGCATTTCAATTTTTTATTATGATAATTAATTGATTTTTTCGTAATTCTATGTACTATATGTTACATAAATAATTGATGTCAAAAATGATGGTTTTACTTTCGTATTATCTGTTTTGCTTATTAAATTTTAATGTGAAACAAGTTTTAAAATAAGTAAATATTAAAAGTCAATATATTTTTTAATAACTCTTTTAGTATATTAGAATATTCTAACTTGATAATGGCGATAACTAAGCTAAACAATTTTAGGAATATCACAATATTTAAACTTTATAAAATAGCGATAACTCAGCGAAATAATCACTAGTATGTACGAAATTAATTTTATTCTATTTATATTTCAAAAATTTTTCAAATATACTATGTTTTTTGTATATATTTCCGTATCAACATTTAGATTACTCCGTTTTTATTTAATGTCTAATAAATCGTCATTGTGTTTATAAATAGACTCTTTAATTAGAAATAATTTTAAGTTATTTCTCGATATCGTTCTTGTTAAAGCAACATATCATTAACCATAACTTAATACTGGACTTCGTAAATAGATTCTAACTTTGTCGAAAGATTGACCTTGAGATTTGTTTATAGTCATAGCGAAACCTAATCTAATCGGAAATTGTCTTCTTTATCATACGAAAAGTTATCTCATCTAATGATGGACTTAGATCGATTCGTGGTAATAAGACGATTCCACCAGATTTTACCAGTTATGATTTGTCAAACTAGTAAATATTTTTCAATATCTTTAATTATTATTTCAATTTTACCATCACTATAAAAAACAATTTTTTTCTATCAATTTTTTCAACTATAGCTTCATTAATTTTTAATCTATCAAAATTGAAAGGTGATAAAATTACTTTATTTTTTATTGATAAATCATTTGGATCAATTTTATGACCAAAAACTTCTGTGATTATATCATTATTACAGATCAATTCTTGTGGGATCTTTCTTACATTATTTTGTAGTTCAAACGCTGTTGCATTTTTATTTTTTTCTATATCAAGAAGCCAATTTTAAAATTTGTAATCTTTATTTTGTACTCTTAAATTCTCATTTAAAGATAATCTCATGAAAGATAACCATAATTTACTCCTTTTTAGATATGATTCCATTATTTTTGTTCGATTACCATAACGTACTACAGGAAGTGTTTGTCTAAAGTCACCAGATGTAACAATAATTTTTCAACTAAAAACATTATTTTTACCACATGAATCTCGTAAAAAAGTATCTATTGCTTCAAAAGCAAGTTCAGTAGATGCCATTGATATTTCATCCAAATGATAATTTTAACAGAAATTTATTTATTTATTTTTTTTTGTTGAAAGTGTATAACTTTCTTACTACGGTGATACGAGTGTAACCTAACAAATTAATCTCAAATAAAAATTATTATTGTCTAACTCCTCTTAGCTCCTGGTGTGAGAGATTCAAAAGACATATATTTCTACATATATTGGGCTGTAGTAACATCTTGCAACATAGCGTCTAAGGAGGACTGTTAGATCCTTACTGAGGAGTCCAGTCCAACAGTCTAGGACGAAACGCTTTATAATATTGTTAGAAGAAACTCATCTTTTGAATCTCTCACACCAGGAGCTAAGAGGAGTTAGACAATAATAATTTTTATTTGAGAATAATTTGTTGTTGGGTTACACTCGTATCACCGTAGTAAGAAAGTTATACACTTTCAAAAACAAAAAAAAAATTTTCCTGTAAATTCACGAGTGTTAGATATATATATTTTGATAATTTTAACATTTTTTAAAAATATTTCATATTTCGAATTGGGAGAAATATTACTCAACAAATTTGCAACAATACCAGTCCATGCTATTGTTTTTTTTTTCGTTTATCCGGAGAGTTAGAGAAATGCTTAATGCACCATGACAGAAGCCGTGCGAGACTCCCGGTGTGTGAGACTCTCCTATCGTGGGACGGACGGACGCCAGGCATACTCACTAAAACTCCACCTCTCTTGCGGCCGCGAAAATCCCCCCGGCAGCCGCTCTCGCATTCCTTCGTGGGGTCGCCTGTCTTATGCTATTCTAGCCGTCACCTAATCTGTCAAACATCCGTCGTTGTTTTTCGCGCGGAGAACCGTCTCCACGTACGCCGTTACCTCGTCCCATTCCTGCTTGCTGTGAAGCATCGCACTAACTGCTGTCTCGGGCGTGAACGCCGCTATCATCAGCTCTAGAACTCTACGCCTATCTGTCTATCGGGGGCAGTCAAAGAACGTGTGTCTCGTGTCGACCCGGCAGTATTCCCTACTGAAAAAAATCAGCTGATTATCAAAAATTATGTAAATTTACACGCCGGTGTTGCCACCCTGTTCATCACGAACAGGTAGCTTCTAAAGTAGCCATGCCCGGAGAGGAACTGGGTAAGGTAGAAGTTCACCTCCCCTCACCTCCGCTCCGTCCATGGCCTTATCTCCGTAATCAGTGTTCTCGTCCATCTCGCCTGCTGGCATTGAGCCCATCTTTCTTGCCATTTTCGCATTGTTCTCTCGCGTTTTTCGGTAGCCAACAAAATGTTGTCCGAAATCAGGCGACCCTCGTATATCCGCTTGCGCTCGATAGTAAGCAGATCGACGGGGATCACCCCCGCAATTATCATAACCGCTTCTCCCGAAACCGTTCGGTATGAGCACGCTATTCGTAATGCCCCTCTACGTTGCACCGCCGTTATTTGCTTTCGGTATTTCTTTACTTCCATAGCGCTGGCCCACACCTCTGCTTCATATAGTAGAATGGAATTAGCGGTCGTCATTAGAAGCCGCCTAACAGTTGGTCTCGGCCCACGCACGTTGACCATTAGTCGGCTAAGCTGCGCTACTCTTATAGCCGCCTTTCCGCATACGCGATCTAAATGCGCCCCGTAATTCAGCTTCGTATCCAGCGTTACACCCAGGTACTTAGCCGCCGGTTTAGGCATAATCATTTCTTTATCTACCTTCATCGGTATAATGGTCGGTATACGCTTCCTAGTTAGGAGAACAATTTCCGTCTTGTTCAGTGCTAAGGTCAGTCCGTGGTCTGTCATCCACTTTAGTACCCTACACATTATAGCGTTTAGCTGTGCCTGTGCAGTCTCTACATTTCGTGCTGTAATCGTCTGCATACCCTACAAGTATGGCATCCTCTGCCATTTCTAGTCTAAGCAGCCCATCGTACAGAATGTCCCAGAAATCCGGTCTCAAGATCGAGTCCTGTGCCACCCCTGCCGTTATGCATCTGCTTCTTCTCCCTTCCATCATCTCGTATTTGATAACTCGATTGCTCAGATAATCTTCCACTAGTCGCATGATGTACGGTGGTACCTCAAACGACCAAAGAGCGTCTAGTATATCTACCCACCTAGCCAAGTTGAACGCGTTTTTGACGTCCAATGTCACAAGTACGACAATTGGTCTTGCCGCGTCGCAGGCTAAATCCGTTCTTTTCACCGTGTCAGTAACCTCTCTAATCGCTCCTATTGTTGACCGCCCCTTTTTGAAGCCGTATTGCTTGTCAGAAAGGTCACCTGCTTTTTGAATGGCTCCCAGTATTCGAGGTTTGACTAGGGCCTCTCCTGTCTTTCCCATTGTATCCAGGAGACTCAATGGTCGGTACGATGGGTCCGCTCCTTGTTGCCCTTTCGGTTTCTCGATAAGCACTAGTCATGCCCTTTTCCATCTTGAGCTAAATACGCCCTGCACTAGACACTGGTTATACATCTCCAGGAGCAGCTCCGGTCGCTGGATTGCAACGGCCTTGAGCACCTCTGCAGGAATTCCATCCAGTCCCGGAGCTCTGCCGCTTTTCAGGGATGAAGTTGCCGCTATTGTTAGAAAACTTATATTTAATGATATTAAATATTTAATAATAACATTGTGTAAATAACTTTTGCCACTACTACCAGGACCATCAACAAAATATAATTTATTACCAACATTATCAACTGTGCTTTTTATAATTAAATCCAATATTAGTTTTTGATCGACAGTCAAGGTATTTATCAAAGATTTCATGTTACATTGTTAACATTAGATTCAATAAACTCATCAATATCAACATAATTATATGGTATATCATCATATTCTTCTTGGATCAAGTTTTTATCATAATCTTTAATGTTGAAATCATTTAATTTCATTCCATGTGTTAACAAAACATTTTCAATATTTTTTAATGATCTATTTTTGGCTTGAATTTTTTCAAGTATTTAATTCATAAGACGAGTTTTATATTTATTTTACAATTCTGACGCATTGTGCAGATTTTGAAAGACTAATACATATAAAGCAACATGGCGGGAGCGCGGTTGCCTCCCGACAAGTGCGTTAGTAATTTTGCTTGTCACCAGCAAAAAACAAGTGCGTCAGTGTTCTGCATTATCTGTGATGCTGTGTATCATCGAAATTGTCTAGCAGAGCAACAAAACGAGTGCAAGTCTCTTACTAAAAATCTAATAATCTGTCCAGAACACGGCAACAGAAACCTAACCTCAAAAATTGAAGAGGAAAGCCTAAACGACCAAGTGAGATTATTGATTGCACAAATTAAACTAACCAAATCAAAAGATATAAGGAATGAACTCTTACTGAATACTTCAAGTCCAACACGCACGATAACAACAAAAAATGTCAAAGATAACATATATATATATATATATATATATATATATATATATTACTTTTTGCAGCTCCCGGAAAGGTAATTTCAAATTACATTTTATAAATGTCGCAGCTTCCGGAGACATCTCAGCTCGATTCCGCACGCAAAGCGGATGTCAAACATATTGTATATCTGTCTCAAGGTCCTAGGTGTAGCAGTTTTTTAAATGTATATCGCAAAGGCGACCCTCCCGTACGGACGATTTCCTCATATACTATAAAAGTTGACTATAGTGATATGCTTGAGGGCCCTTAAAAACATAATGATATAAAATTTCATGATATAAATATTCAGATGCATCATCGTTGTCTTCATTCAATTTAAACCAAGCAGTTAATGTTGTTTCTACATTTTTATTAATTCGCTTATTTTCTTTTCCTTCTATAAAATATACATATTGTTCATTTTCGTCATGCACAGCCAATCTATAAATAACATAAGATTGCTCACTTAATTTAAATTCCAAAATACGATACATAGCTTCAGGTGCGCATACATATCTTGTTGATACGTATTGTGTTATTTCATCATAATTATATGTACTTTCATGTTCATTTATGATATTTGAATCATCATCATTATGTACAGTTGTAGATTTTACTCAAGCAGTGTCAGGACCCTTATGAAAATATTTGAATAAATATTTTATAGTTTTTATTGTGCTACATATTTCTACGTTTATATGACAATCTAACAATAATAATAAATAAGGATTATATGGTACAACAAATTAATTATGTGCGATTCTACGCTTTGGATAAATAATAGATTTACTATCATTTCTTTGACGATAAGTAGGATAATCATACGGATTGTATTGTTTTTCATTAATAAATGGTATGGGAAATCTTTTGGTACAATATTTTTTGTTCTCACTCATGCATACACAATTTTTGTTCTGTAAACTACATGGACCATGAATCATATTATTTTTGATATACTATAAAATTTAGGATATTCATTTTCATCTGTTTTTTCAGCACTTATAATTGTATCAATCTAATCAGTATTTCAAAATTTGTAATCTGGATATAACCATATTAACATATGAATAAGTGGTAAGCCACGTTTTTGAAATTCTATGACATATACATTACCTTTGACTTTACCAAATATATTATTTTCTGTGAGTTCAGTTTTTAACACTTTTATTTTTTCATGAAAAACTCGTGAAATTGAATCCGGCCGATTCAGAGTAGTTTCATGAGGTAATACATTATTTTGGATTTCTTTCGAACGAGGATTACAATTCGTTGTTAAAAACCGCTGCCAAGTCATTGGCACTTAGCTTCCTCCTATTCTGCTAGTGGAAGATAATTACATGGGAAAACCAACTCATTCTTTGATTTAAATATTCGCTACTATTCGATACTAAAAGGATAGGTTTACTCGAATTCAAAATCAGAAAACATATATACACGTCCAACCTTATTACGATCGATCACGTAGTTCCAGAATTATAACAGTATACGTACGCATGCATGCACGCACGCACGCACGCACGCACGCACACACACACACCACACAGACAAAACCATCTGTACGGACATTTTATAAAACCATGAAAACTCTCAAAACATACTCAGCTTTAATTATCAATTATAATGGTTTAACAAAAATAATAATTTTCAGTCACACAGAGTATACAGGTGAGAGTTGAAGAATTTGAATCTTAAAATCTTTTAAAACTAAACAGTTTCATAAGCTACAAAAAGAACCTAGCCGAAGTGATCAAAAGATTCAATCTTTTCCTAAATTTCAACTCAATTTAAACCTTTTTACTCCCGTAAATCGTACGACATAAAAAAAAACATTTTTTTAGTTTTTGATTTTTATTCTCAAAACTAGTCGCCAAAATTGCTTAAAATTTTTACAACTAGTAGATATCGTTTGTTTTTTTTGTCATGACTTTTTCAAACATTTGACTATTTATTTTGGAGTTATATATGTTTATTCGAAAATTACCTTTTATATCATAAAAATGAACAGATAAGTCAATCTAGAAATCTTGCGGGAAAAAGTAGACAAATTTATGTCTTTTTAGATACACTAATTGTTGATATATTGATAAAATCATATCATTATAAAAAGCAAAAACATTTTTTCAAAAATAGAAAATGGCTATAATATGGCCATAAAATGTCAGAATCATAAAAAAATGACCTAAATTCAGAATTAGAAAAAATATATGCATGTTAATTTATTACGATCCTCGCCATGTTCCAAATTATGGCCGGTATCCGTACATACACCTAAACACCCACTTCGACACCACACACACACACACACACAGCCATCCGCACGGACATTTTCTAAAAACGTATGATTCGTACTCCAAACACCTCCAAATGCGTTTCCACGAAGTATTAGCAAAACTGAAAATTTTACTATCACAAAGCTTCCTCTTGAGGAGGAAGCAAAAGTACCTGGCTTACCATCAACTCGTAATTGCGTCATCGAATCTAAATAATTTTGTTGAATGGCTCTAGGACTTCCTATCAAAGTTGATGGTAATATTACCATCCTTCAAGTTTAGAATTGTCAAGATTGGCTCGATTAGACACATAATCCATTAATCCTTCATACATCACATCCGTACGTAATTGTGCTTTATGACTGTGTATATAATATAATCGACAAGCTCTAATTCTTGTCCGAACATCGACAATAAATTGTTGTGATAAATTTTGCTTCCTCCTAAAGAAAGCTTTGTAATAGTAAAATTTTTAGCTTCGCTAAAACTTCATAGAAACATGTTTTGAAATCCCTTATGGTTCTTAAGATATCACGGTTAAAATTTTGTGATTTCTTATATTTCTGAAACAAAATTTGATTTGGTTATTCACCATAAACAAAGCTATCTGCTGTTAAATTTTTTAACGATTTTGTTTAGCAGTTCTCAAGTAAAAAGCTGAAATGTAAAAACTGATTTTTCTTAAAAATTTTGCTTTCTCTTTTAGGGGTGTCGTCGCATGTTGTCAAAGTCTCTCCCTATCAATTTATGTCATACTGATATTTAAGAAAAATTTATTTGTAAACATTTAAAAGGCATAAATATACTGTATATTAAAACAATATCTTATTTATTGGAACTATAAATTTAGTTGGAGGAAGCTACGTGCCAATGAATTGGCAGCGGTTTTTTAAATTCAAACATGGATTAAATTTATTGCGCTTACTCAATTTATATGAATAATATTGTAATGTAGATATGTTAGTCTTTTTATTTTCGTCTTTCGAATTTTTCATGTAAGGTTGCCATCCTGATTCACCAAAAGGAAACATTAAAGGATATATTATCGAATCAAGATGTTTACTAAGAATATTTATTCTTTGTGGTTCATCTGATTTTGGGTAAATGGAAATGTCACGATCTACAGGTGGGACACCATCATCACCTACACACAACAGCAACTTCATTACATGTAGCAAAATGTGATTTATTTTTAGTACAATCATCACGAGTTAATAACATTACTATTTGTTGAGGTGTTGTATTATTTTTATGAGCTTTTGTATTCTCTTCCTCTTCTACTCTATACATCATTTTGCAAGCCTCAGCATGAAGATTATTACAAGATATTAATTTTTCTAAATATTCTATTGAACTTATATAAATTCCATTAGTCTTACACTCGTTTATTCTATATTTATTTGCAATTTCATTGTCTTTAATATATAACTGCTCATATTTTGGATTATTATTATTATTATTAGGATGTAATGAGTATGAATTATGATACACCTGACCGCATATTTTGAATACTTGTGGTCCAACTGTATTAAAATGTATTAATTTAGATCCAAAACTTGCAAAAGTCAAAGAATTATTATAAATTCGTATATTTTTTAAATATTTTTATTAATTTTGAATTTTTATTAAATAATAAAGTATTTAATTCGATTGGATATGCTGTTTTAATGACAACAACTCATATATGTTTTATTATCTGTCGTCATTTCTCTTTTAAAATATTTTGCTTTACAAAATGAACATCGTCGTAATAGTGTTTTCATCAAATTCTACATTTGCTATTAAACCAATTGATAGAACATAAGGATTAGTTGTATGTAAAACATTTATTACATCAGATTTTTTTTATTGTATTTGTATCTTTCAAATTGTTATTTATTTATTTATTTTCTTTTTTTTATATTTACACTATTTTCTTGTTCCATATCATCTTGTTCTCTTTTCTGGTTTTTCTATTCTCACGTAATCTATATACTTCTTTTGCCTTTTAAACGGAAGTTACATTTACGACTCTATTACGACGTGCTCTTATTGTTTCATTAACTTTAGATTTAATTGACATATTTTTTCTGTATTTATGTAATCTATTTGCTTCTTTTGCCTTTGAATAAGATGTTGCATTTAATCTATTTAAACAAACGTAATCTACATTTTTCACAAAATTTTAACTCTGATAATATGTTTTTGCTATATTTGCATAATCTTTTTGTTTCATTTATTTTCGAATCAAATGTTGTTTTTATTCTATTTTTACGTAATTTTGCTGCTTTTTTAGTTTTTAATTCTAATGACATGTTTTTCCAATATCCACGTATTTTAACTGCTTTTTTAGATTTTATTTCTTTTGAAATATTTTTTCTGTATTCATCAATTATTTGTTTAAATTATTTACTATTACAAATCTTATTATTTTGTAAAAATAATAAACATCATCATTTTTGAAATCAATGAAAATCAACTTGAAACTTCCAAAACTTTATTAAAATATATAATGTATTTTTAACAAACATAAATGCATCAAACTTAACAAAATTTTTTTCATAAAGTTCTGCAAATCTATTAAATCATAATTTTTAATTACTACAATATAATTGACAATGACAATTATAATAATATATACCTATATGAATGTCATCAACCAAATAATGACAAAAAAAGTATAATTTAAAATACCAATACTTCTAATGTTGACCATCTTATTACAAAATTAAAATTTTAAAACTTAAATTCATAGTTTTTTTATTATAAACTATATAACAATAACAGTATAAAATTTTATTATAACAATAATTGTTTTCTTTATAAATTTTTTAAAAATCACTAAAAAAAGAATCAAATTTAATGTAATAATCGGTAAAAAAACTGTACAAACAACTTTACTAAAATCTATGCACAAAACTTTACAGATTTCTATTATAACAATTATACTTATACCAAAAAAAAAAATTTATTTACCTTCCCTTACGAAAATAATGTGCAGAGATCTGTGCATAGATCTCTGCAGAGATTTCTGCACAGATCTCTGCATAGATCTCTGCTCAACATTTGGACCGTTTTTTTTCAATTTCCAGAATATTATTAGAAGCAAAAAAATAATATAATGAGTGCCTATATAGGTGTTACCATCCAGATGATAGCAAAAAAACTCTGGTTGTGAACTCCAAAATTTTTATTTTTCATGATATTAAAAATTTTTTGTTTGAATCAATTCATTTAAAAATAAAAATTTTGGAGTTCACAACCAGAGTTTTTTGCTATCATCTGGATGGTAACATCTATATGGGCGATTCTGCCGTAACTGGCTCAAAACGGGCACACAAATGTTCTATACTAAAATCTACTATTTTTAACTTGCCGGACGGTTATTCTAACTGGAATTACATACAAAACAAGTCCCTAAAGCTAAACCACAACATATTACTTTTATAACAAGTTATGTGAAGAATCCATATTTGACTAGGTTACGGAACTGACATTTTTGTAATTCGCGCTACTAAAACTTCAGTAAATTTTAATTTAACTTGGTAAAAAAAAAATTAAATCGTCTAAGATATATATATCTATCTATCTATCTATATGTATATGTATATTCACTCAATATTTGACAGCCTGTTCGTTTATTCACGAAGATCGCAATATCGTTAAATGACGAATTATTTAAAAAAAATTAGACTCTTATTAGACGTTTCCTTGTAACTGGAGCCATTTAAATACTAAAAAAGCAATGATTAGGACATTATTAATGTATTAATGATACTTACTGTATTATGTGTTACAGAACTGACGGTTACGGAATTGACATTTAGGCGTTTATCAGCTCGCATAGTCTAGCGTAATTATTATAAACAATTCTTTGCACATATATTCGAAAATACTTACTATTTACTCGAGAAAAACGCCCTATATGTTTACATACATTGTTGCTAAGTAGTAGTTTACTAGCGTTACGGAACTGACAGGTTGTGCTTTTTTCGAAATTTCTGATGAAAAATCAGCTCTCACTTCCACAATTTTGAATTTTGGAACCATGCTACGGTTGGATTTCATAAATAGTAGTATATAGTTTGAAATTCTACTGATAGGCGGCGCTATATGACACACTAGAACGCTTTTAACGTAAGATAATGTAGAGGGTACCTTTTTAATGCAAAAACGGGCGTCAAAGAGTAAGCGCCCAGCTTTAATATTAAATAATTAATTTTAATCCCAGAACCATGAAAAATATATTTAAATAGGTCTATAGTTCATACTATATATAATGGAATTTTTTTTACATGTCGTACTTGTGGTGTACATAACTAATTCCAATTAAGGTTTTTTTTATTTTACAAAATATTTAAATTAAATACATTTTATAAGAACACAAACAAAAATTGTATCATTAATTTTATTTTTAACATAACTATTTACCCAAACACATAAATTGTATTCTAAAATCATAACATAATTTTTATATACTAGAAAATCTAAGTGCGCTTCGCGCACATATTATTATACCATCAATTATATCTTATTCCAGAATGACTTTAAATTTTACTGAACACGAACAGTTCAAAGTGTTCGTAGGTTATGTAATAATATTCGCCTTTCTGATTCGCGTTCCTAAATTCTTGTAGCAGGACTGGACATCAATTAAATGCTTCACATCACTTTTTTAAGAGAGGATATGTTTTAATAAAATCTCCCAACCCGTGCAACTACGCACCCCTAGCTCATATAAATTATTAAACTATACCCGTCATTATTTAATAATAATTAAAACTTATTTTTGACAATTTTTTTTATAAGAATATTTTTTGATCAATACATATATTTTGATTTGATTACTCTATTGATATTCATATTTTTTATTCTTTATGTATCATAATTACATATACTTTAATGATTTAATTATTAGTATTATATTATTACTAAACTGTGCGTCCAGAGCGGACGGGTGGGTGCCTATCACCACTACACAGCGCGTCCTCAGGTTGCGGATAGAGGAACGGCTCCTGAGAAAGAGGTTAGCTGCGAATAAATCGAATAAGCAGCCGCGGACAGCCGATAGGCCCGGGCGTGGGTGTGACGAGCCCGCACTGGCGATCGAACGCATTCATCTAGAAACACTACGCAAGCACCACAACAACGACCACTCAAAAATATTTCTTATTTCACTTTCTCTTCATACCTAACTATGTCTACCCTGGTAGAAAAGCGCCTATTTAAAATGGTGGTAAAGGCAGAAACTGGCTAATTAAACTGTAAAAAAACTAGACATTTTAAATTCCTCAAAAGTAGCGATATCTTGTGTATTTTTCATGGGTGAGAATTATATTTCATGAAAGTATCAATAAATCAATTAGTTTTTTGGATGCAAGATACAAAATTATTAATATTTAGGCGTAAGCTGAATAATTTTAATAATTTAAACGTATGGCGAAGCTCGTAGGGCTTGTGTGGAAGAACGTCTGCGTGGCCCAGTCGGTTAAGACGCACGACCGTACTTATTTGTCCTCGTGCAGGGCGTGAGTTCAAATCCCCGGTCAGACATAATTTTTTCAGATGTAAATAATTATTCTATACTTTCCTATTACCAAAAAACTCGAATCGAAGCCTGCTAGCCACGTCTTTTCAATTCTAACCTCGAACCGCGATAAGCCACGTGTAACTCAGCTGTGTAACTTGACCAAGTATAATGGGCAGTTTGTACATAAAAACAAGGTACGCAGATTGAATCCAAGAACTGCCCATTAAGTGGGAAAAAATGCGTTACATTCTGCCTAAGAAATGACAAATAAAACTGTCTAGTTCTTAGATTCTATGCCAAGAACTGGCCATTAAGTGGGTTACCGATTCTACCAGGGTATAATCTATCTCTCTTAGCACACATTACAAAAATCCTGCTGTCGTGGAGAATGCGGGAGCGATGACAACTGCCCCGAAAGAGGATGTGTAGAAGATTCGCCACCTGGTTTTACACTGCAACGAAGCCAGCGAAGACGTGCTACCTTGCAGGGGGGCGTTAGGATACGAGCGTGATTCCGTAGTGTGACCGACGATGAGCTAACTCCGTCCTCATCAAAGTCGAAAAGCTCTCATACTTAGTTCTAGAGATGTATGGGAGTTATCACCTCTAGAACGGATGATTCACCTGCGATCGGAAACAGGATCCAAAACGCGTAGGTTTCACTTACTATCATGGCTCAAAAAAACCAAAACCAAACCAAAATCAATAGGGACTTAAAGGTAGGAACGTGGAATGTGCGCAGTTTATACAGAGCAGGCGCGTACCGGGAAATCTTAAAAGAAGCTGACGGGTACAATCAGATAGCGGTATGTTAGGAAACGAAAACTTCACCTTTATGTACGGGGGCACGAGCGGACATTCCCTAGGTACCGGATACCTGATTAACAAAAGAATTATACGCGCGGTTAAAAGTTTCAAATTCGTAAACGACAGACTCTCGTATATCACCATCGAAGGAGCGTGGTACAATTACGTGGTTATTAACGTGCATTGTCCTACGAAGGACAAAGAGGAAGAAGTGAAGGATCTTTATTACGAAGCCTTGGAGCAATTAATCGACCAATTCGCGTCTTACGACACCAAAATAGTAGTGGGCGATTTCAACGCTAAAATAGGGAAAGAGGAAATGTTAAGGCCCACTATAGGCAAGGAAAGTCTGCACGAAACCAGCAACGATAACGGTATTAGAGTCATAAATCTCGCGGCGGCAAAAGATCTTATAGTAAAGAGTACGTGCTTTAAGCACAAGGATATACACAAAGTAACGTGGACATCGCCGGACGGAGCCACGAAAAATCAAATCGATCACTTTCTTATCGATAAGAGGCGCCACACGAACGTACTTGACGTAAGAGCCTATAGGGGGGCGGATTGCGACTCGGATCTTTTTCTAGTAGTGGCCAAATTAAGAGCCAAATTAGTAGCTGGGCAGAATAGTAAACAGGCGAACAAAGTAGAAACGTTCGATATTGACGGATGCACCGACGGAGGTAGATGACGACCCGAACAGTCTATGGGGGGATATCGAAAAAACGATAAAAGAGGCCGCGAATAAAGTGCTAGGTAGAAAGAAAAAGCCAAAGAGCAAACCATGGTTTGACGAAGAGTGCGAACTCTGGTTTGAAAGGCGTAAAAAGGCCAAATTAGACAGCGTACACAATGGAGGCGATAGGGCCGCAGAAGAGTACCACGAAATAAGAAGGCAAGTGGGGGCGATTTACAGGAACAAAAAACGCGAGTATCAAAAAATTTTTGGTGCTGCCGAGCCAGCACCCAAAAATGAAATCCGCTTTTGGCTTAAAAATGGCAGTATTTTATATTTTTATTTATCTATATCGACTGCGCTTGTCACGCGCAGATGGCACCCGACATAATGAATGAGCTATAATAACTCCATTAATTAATAAATAATATATTTTTATTATCAGTCAGACGGGTGCTGAAATATGGTTCCGGTTTCACATTCCGCCATTTCAATATTATGTTTCGCTAGGGAGAGTTCGCGAGAGTGCATCTGGCGTCTGCTTGCAGTGACTCATAGTAGCGAGAGTACCTGTTGCATTGGTTTTTAATTACTTATTATGAAGTTTCTTACATAATAAAATAATAAATCTGGGACATGACTTGGTGCCTATACCCTTTACGGCCCTTCAGAAGAGAAAAAGTATTGTCTATCTGCCGCTACTTATTATTGAGATTGGAAACTGAGAATTAGTGAGGTTAAAAAGTTCATATCTTGATGGTACATACAAGTATAATGCCTGAATCATCAAAATGTCACCTGAATCAGTAGTTAATAAAGATCAAATTTTTAATGTTTTAAAAGAATTATCAATATTTGATGAAAACTATGACTTAAAAAAAGAAAAGAATCCAGTTTGGAGTACTGCAGTGAAACTATTGCATCCCATGAAGACACATAACTTATATTTGTATGTACAACAAAATCGTTGGAACATTCAAGAGCAGCTTATTGAATACTAATTTCAAGGAATTAGAGTGAAAAGAAAAATTCCAAAAGTGACATCAAAAAAAGAAAAAAAACATGCAAAAGTGAACGACAAACAGGATGAGGAAAATAATAACAATGATGAAACGAATGATATACCGTTAGGAAAAAATAATTCAATAGATAATAAATGTCATGATGATTATGAAGAATTAATAAAGCTGTATTATAGTGTGCAATTTTATGGTGTCATACAACAAATAAGTGTTCGTCCATTCAGCAGTATGTACTGGTTACCAGAACAAGTAGATCTTTATAAAGATTTGGCGAAAGCTGATTCACCTTCTTCTTTTGAAGTGCATCAGGGATTTTTAACTCGTGCCCAAATTATAAACCATAAAAGTGAAACTCTTTTCTTGTTTAGTCTTGCTTATAGCTTTGACTCAATAACTATTGGGCTAGCACAAGCATTAACTGAATCATTAAGTAGTTCAGAACTTTTGTTTAGAGTTTGTGAAAAATGGCATATGATTACCTGCAAACATGAACATTGGATACCATCGTAATATAAATGGAGTTTCTCAGGCGTTTAACACATGTTCATTTAACAATTTCACCTTAAAGTGTTATCAAAATTGTGTTCAAAATATTGATGATTTAATGCCACCTGTTATAATATATGTAGACATAATTAGCATTCTACAAGTACTTTCTAAAGCAAACTGCTTTGAAGAAAAATCAAATGTTGTAAAGGCATTTTATTTGAAATGCATTATTTACTTAAGCACCACAAATCATCTAAACGAATTTGAAGAAACCGTTATACAGATGCTATCATTAATCATGAATCCTTTTGAAGAATCAAAAGCTTAGTTCAGAAAGGTTGAGCATATGTTAAGTCCATAAAAAAACGTAAAATAAAGTCCTTTATCACTTGTTATGCCTTAATATGGAGGAAAATTGGATGGGAAAAGCAGCATGTCACAAAGAAAATGTCGATGAAAGCAGTGAACATGAACTTAGTATAGAACAAGCAGAAACAAATCAACCAATTCAATAAAAAATAAAAGATTCTAAATTAATAGGTGAATGCGACAAGGTAATGAACACGAATCAAAGCTAAAAATATAAAAAACTACAATTCCAATGATTTAATTTATAATAATAATAATAATAATAATAATGTTTTATTGCATGAAACTTTTCGTTTTTACAATAATCTTTACATATAAAAATATAAAAAATAATAATATCTTTATACGGTCATTCGCTTTTCTTTGTACCGCGATTTTTCTCTTCTAGCTTCTTCTAGCCTTCTATCTTCACCCTTAGGTTATTTTCCCTAGAAGGTGATCAGGTCCTGCTCCTCCTTCTTTCTTCTTGACTCTCTTTCGTCCTCTCTCTCTTTGCCTTCTCTCTCTTCCACCTTTTTTATTCTTCCATCCTTCTCTCTCCACTCAAACTCCTTTCCTTCCACTGTAACTCTGAAGTTCTCTCCGCTGTAGGTTTTCCCCTCTCTCTTTGCTTCTTCCTTCCTTCTCTCTCTTTCCGACATTGCCTCTCTCCTCGCTTTTCTCTCCTCCCAATCATCTCCATGTCTTTCAGTTCCCTGAATATTATTTTTTTTGTTTCCTTGTTATACGTGTCCTCTACTTCCCATTCTGTCCCTGCCAGGAAGACTTCAAGCCACTCATTGAGGTCCTCTGCGTCATTCCATCTCGCCCCTTTGTGGATAATTATTCCCCTTTCGTGTACTTTTGGACGTTCTTCCTCTGCTCTCTTCCTCTTGCTCGTGCTCACCAGTCCTATCACGCTTTTTATTTTCTTCTCCTCTTCTCTGCCTTGCTTCTCCTTTTCCCTCCTCTGTCTTGCTTCTGCTCTCTTGGCTATTTCCCTTATCTCTCCTATCACTCTGTTTATCTTCTCTCTCTCTCTTCTTTCCTCTTTGATTTTCCCTTTCAATATTTCAACGTCACTCTCCAAATCGGTCATCTTTCTCTCCGCTGCTTCTCTCTTCCCCCTTTCAATCTGTAGTTTCACTTTCCATTCTTTCATTTCTTCTCTCATCTCTCTCATCTCTCTCTCTAGTCTTCTCTCCGTAATGGACATCTCGCTTTCCTTTTTCACCTTTTTCTCCTTTCTCTCCAGCTGCACTTTTCACTTTTCTTTGCTCTGCTTCTTCTGTCTCTCTGCTGTATCGTTTAACCTCCAATTCTGTTTTGCATATGCAAACACGTGCTCCCTCTCGTTCCTTTTCCTGGTTTTCTTCCTTGTTCCTTTCTGCTCTACCTTATCGATCTCTCCTAGGGACTTCTTATTCCTCGATCCTATCCTGGGGACTTTTCCTTTCTCTTCTCCCCTATGCATTTAGCGCGCCTTTTTTGAATGTCCTGCTGTCTCGACTTTCTCTCTCATTCTTCTTCTCTTGCATTTTCCTTGTTCTTCCTTTTCCAGATGATTTTATTTAAGTATCCTACTTGCGTCTTCTTCCCTCCGCATACTTCTTGCCATTTTTTCCCTGTTATTTTTGTCTCGTCGCACTTTTCGAATACGTGTTTCAGCGTTTCCTCTTCTCTTCCGCACATCCTACATTTCCTTTCTTCTTCCGTTTTCCAATATTTATTTCCTCTTATCTCACTACCTAACCTGAATCTTGCCGTGATCCCTAGGGATCCTCTTCTGTGTTCTCCTACTTCCAGCAGGTACTCCGGTGTTTCTCCTTGTTCTTTCAGGATTTCCTTTATCTCGCTAGCGTATCCCGATTCCCTTATCTCCTCACTCCATTTCTGCCACTGCGTGTCCTTGTTTATTCTTTCGATTGTCTCTTCCATCTTTTCACCCTCTTCTAGTCTTCTAATGTAATCTGCGCTTGAAATTCCACATCTCTCCAGCTCGTGTCTCCTTATGTCTTTGCCTCTTCCCCTCCATTCTCCTCTTTCTCCTTCTGTCTTCAGCAGTCTCCAGCATTCTCCTAATAACGTGTTTTCCTTTGCTTTACTCAGTTTTCCTTCGTACTTTATCGCTCTTTTCCTTGCTCTCGTCTCTAGTTTGAACCGTTTGGTTTCCCAGTGGATCACGTGCGCCGGTGTGGTCCTCTCTAGCTTCATTACCCATTTTATGTACCTTCTTTGCATCTTCTCTAGTTCTTCTTGGCACTTCCATCCCCATATCTCCGCTCCGTACTCCATCACGCTCTGAACCAGTGTCTCAAAAAGCCTCATTCTCATTTTCCAGTTTTCTCTGAATGTTGATTCGCCTAATCCCCATACTGTGCTTATCAGTGAGCTCGCCTTCTCCTTCATTTTTTTAATCTGTTCTTCTTCTTTCCCGTTTTCTTTCAATGTGTATCCCAGATATTCAAATTTTTTCACCACTTCTATATCTTCTTCTCCCCAGTTGAACCTCTCTTCCTTCTTCCTTCTACCTCCGTTTTTGAAGATCATTATCTTTGTTTTCTCGGTGTTCAGTTCCAGCCCTTTTCTTTCCATTATCTTCTTGAATCTTCTCAGCATCTGCTTCAGTCCTCCTGCGTTTGTCGCCAGTAACACCACATCGTCCGCGTATGACACTGACCATATTTTCTTCCTCCCTATCACTACTCCTCCTTCCTGTATCTTGCTCATCTCTCCTTCCAGATCCGCCATTGCTACGTTGAATAGTAGCGGGCTTAGCGGGCATCCTTGCCTCACACCTTTTTGTGTCTCAAAACTGCCTGCCGTCCTCTCTCCTATCTTCACTTCGCATTCCGTTCCCTCGTATATTTCCTTTACCCTGTCTCCTATCTTCCTGCTCACTTCCAGTTTTTCCATCATTCTCCATACCTCTTCTCTTCTTATTTTGTCGAACGCTGCTCTCATGTCTGCAAAGCATGCGAACACCTTTCCTCCTTTCTTCCTTAACTCCAGTTCTACAGCTTTGCTTACCACGTATATTGCGTCCGTCGTTCCTCTCCCCTTTCTGAATCCCATCTGTGTGTCGCTAAGCCTTTCCTCCTCTTCAAGTTTGCTCTCCATCCTTCCTCTTATGAGTTCTGCATATATTTTGTATCCCGTGTCCATCAGTGTTATCCCTCTGTAGTTCTTGCACTCTCCTTTGTCTCCTTTTTTGTAAATTGGTGTTACAGTCCCCTTCTTCCATTCCTTCGGTAATCCTTCGCCATTCCATATCTTTCCTAGTATTTCTGTAAGTTCATCCAGCAGCAGTTCTTCCCCGTGTTTCCATGCCTCGTTCTGGATTCCGTCTTCTCCTGGCGCTTTCCTCTCCTTCATTTTTCTTATGATCTTTCTCACCTCCTCTCTGTCAATCTTATTGTCTTCTCCGGTCTCGTTTCTAGGTTCCTCCTCCATTTCGCTTGTTCTTCTTTCTCTTCGCTCTTCTTTCTCTCCTAGTTGTCCTTTGAAGAATTCTATCCACTTCACGTCCTCTATCCCTTTATCTACTTTTATCCTCTTCCCTTTCCTCCTTTTTTTCACCATGCTCCAGAATTTTTTCCCTGATCGGTCTTCTCTCGCTTCATCTATCTCTCTTCTCAATCCTTTCTCTTTTTTCCTCCTGTAGAGGTTCCTTAACTCTTTCTTTGCTTGCAGGTATCTTCTGTTGCATTTATTTCCTCTCTTAAGTTTTCCCTTTTCTCTCCTCATCTCTGCCTTCTTTTTCCTACATTCCTCGTCCCACCATCCTCCTTTCTCTCCCCTTTTTTTCTTCACTTTTCTAGTTTGCATCGCGTTCTTTATTTTTGTTTTTAGGTCTTTCCAGCTCTTCGCTATCCCTCCTCTTTCTAGCCACTTCCTATATTCTTTTATTGCTTTTCCCGTCCAGGCCGTCCTGTACCTTTCCTCCTCATTATCGTCAGCTTCTCTTTCCGTGTCTATCTCTATCTCTATGGCCCCATGGTCTGATTCATACTTATCCCTGATTTTCATAGTTTTAATTTTCCTTCTTCCTTCCTCGTTGGTTATCCCGTAGTCTATTACCGAGCTCCCCATACCCCCTATATACGTGAGTTCCCCCTCCTCGTCCCCTTCTATATTTCCGTTAAGTATGCTCATTCCCAGCTCTCTAATCCTATCTAAAAGTTCTTCTCCTTCCCTATTTATTGTCTCGTCTCTGGATATCCTTTTCTCCTCATTTCCCTCCGCGTCCCAGCCGCCCCCTTCTACTCCCGTTCTCGCGTTCATATCCCCACACCATAAAATTTTTCCTCCTCCTGCCTCTTCGACTAGATCTTCTATCTCTTCATAATTTTTCCTTCTCTCCTCTCTCATATAAGTCGAGCCTATCCACCAATTTTCTCCCTTTATCTGTACCTTTCCTCCTATGAATTCTCCCGAGCTGCTTTTTAGCCACTCTACCTTATCTCCCTTACTTGCTATTTTTAATGCCATTAGCAATCCCCCCTTTAGCCTACCTCTATGTCCCCCTCTTTTTGCCTCTCTTACCTCCACTTCATATCCTTGTAGCCTCTTCTTCATTTTTTCCTCTTCTTCCCCTTCCATCCATGTTTCTTGTAGACATACTACGTCGAAGCTTTTGATGTACCTCCATTCCTCCTCTTCTATCCCTTTCAGACCTGCGACATTCCAGCTTAGCACTCTCACGCTTTCCTTCGTTCTCTCCGCTTCCTTCTTCTTCCTCCCTTCTCTTTGCTCTTTTTCATTCTCCTTCCTAATCTCTTCGAAAGAACTGCCCCTCTTTCTCATTCCATCTATATTCTCTGTCGTCTACCATTAGCCTGTTTCTTCCTATTTTCACCATGTGGCCTTTTTTCCTCCACTCCTTCGCCGTCTCAATAAACTTCTCTCTTGTTCTCCTCTCTTTCCACGTGGTGTCATGATCGATGTAGATCTTGGTTCCCTTCAATTTCTTTTTGGCTTCCATTATTTTCTCTTTCTCATCTCTATCTCTGCACTCCGCTCCTACTCTATTTTTCTTTTTACCTCTGATGCTCCATACGCTCCTTAGCTCTACGTCCACCCCTAATTGACCCTTAATCCACTTTTCCAGTTTTTGTTTGTCCCAATCTTCTTCTTGTAGTCCTGTCCACACCACGTTGTTCCTTTTCCTTTCCCTTTCTCCCTCTTCTATTCTCCATTCGAGTTCTTTCATCTGTCTTAAGTCCCCTTCTTTTTCTTCATAGTCCCTCTCCTCTCTGTTTCTTCCGTCTTCTGAAGTTGAAGGCCCTATCCTGATCTTCTCCTCTAAATCCTTCGCCTTTCTCTCTAATTCCTTTTTGAGTTCCTCTCTTTTTTCGCCTTCCTTCTCTGCCTCTCTCCTTAACCTCTCCTCCATCTTGGACCTCTCCCCTCTCTCCTCTTCCAACTGATTTTTCAGTTCTTTCAACTCGTTGTTGATCTTATTCTCCATCTCTAACCATTTTCTCTCCCATCTTTTTTCCCACTCTTCCATCATCTCCTTCCTTTCTTTTCTTTCTTGCTCCATCATCTCGCACATCCGATCCAGCGTCTGCTGTACTTTGTCCATGTCTCCCTCTTCTTTATCTGTCTTGTCTTCCACTTCCTTCTCTTCTTCGCTCTCCGTTTTTCCTCTCTCTGCTGCTTTCTCTTCTCCTCTCTTTACCTCCTCCTTTTTCTCCTTCTTCTTCTTTTCCTCCTCTTCTGGGCTTCTTACTTTTCTCTTGCCTCCTCTTGATTCTTCCAGTCTGAAGCTTTCCTCTAAATTTAGCTGTTTTAGCTTTTGTTTTCCTCCTTTCTCTCCTTTTACCGCGCTTCTTCTCACTCCTGACGGAATCCCCTCTAGAGACGTTTCAAATCCTCGCGGGGTTCCGTATTCCTCGTTCCGCTCGTCCAACTTGGCCCCTACGATTTCTTCTATCCTCTCTATACTAGGGTTCATGTTCCGCGGCCTTGCCGCTCTCTCCTTCTCTCTCTCCTGTATCTCTATCCTTCTCTACTGAACCTAACCTCTCACCGCTATCCAGTCTTTCTCTGCCCTGTATTTTTCTCCCTGTTCACTCCTCCGCTTTGAATATTTATCTACTTCTAACCGTATCTCTTCCTCTCTCACTCTCTTCTCAAACTTTATCACTTTTCTGCCTCACACTCTCTAAATCGCGGTACAAATCTCGCACCTCCCTCAACTACGTCTGACGCTGTTAATGGCGCCAAACGACCTCGATTTATGCATCGGTGGTTCAGTGATTTAATTTATATAATAATTTAAATTACAGGATGAACGTAATGCTGTACCATTTTTTGAAGAAAATGAACCGATTTTTGTAAAAGATAGATGTTTATGTTTATGTTCATGTTCTTCATGTTCTTCAGATTAATGAACAATGATCTATGAACAAAAAAGAAACCAGAATTTAACAGTACAAAGTCCAGAAAAATGTGAAGAAAATATGATTGAATAAGACGAGATGTTTGAAAAATGTGATTTAAAGAAAATTATCATTGATCCGTGCCAAACTTTATTTCAAGCTGTATCAGGATACGAAGTATGTAACAATATTATATTTATATCTATGAAAATGTAATTGTAACACAGTGTTGTTATTCTAAATTGCAGGTTGAATGTGAAACTAAGGAGTATTCGCAAAAAGTTAATCAATCAGAATTTAACGATAAAGAAGTGATTTTATTGGAAATTGTAACAACAGAAAAAGTAAGTACTAACTTAAAGAATTAAAATTTAATGCGCTAATCTACAATAATCCGAATTAAAGGTTGAATGCAAAGCTGTTCAGAACTTTAAAGGAAACTAGCAAAATGTATGTAGTGTAGAAAAAACCGAAGAAAAAAATACTGATAATGTGCCAGAGATAAATAATTTGGAAGTGTTCTGTATACAGCCACCTGAATATGAAATTGTATCAATATCTGCACTAAACGTAAGTTAAATTTTAAGGACACTATATAAATCTAATTTATTTTGTGATAATTTTTATACAAATATTGCAGGATGAAAAGAACAGCATACACAAAAAAGAGGAAAAAACTCCGTGATTCAAAACGAAGTTATTTCAGCTAATAATACTGATAAATTACAATGGAATGAGTCTCGAGTATTAAATGAACAAAAAACAGAATTTCGGAGCTTACCCAATGATAACAACCTTAGCGCAGAAGTTGTGTTTGAGCAGGATGAGGTATTTATTGTATGCTTATCTGTTACTCATATATATATATATATATATATATATATATATATAGTTTCATGAAATTCAAATCTGTAGATAGTACATAATAATAATTAAAATCATTTTTAAAATAGGAATTTAGCATCGATCAAAATTCTTTATTGCCAGCACACTCTACTCCTACTTCGATGACAGTGCCTATGTTAGATACAAAACACATATCAAAGCAAGTGATTCTTGAACACAGCTATTTTTCTAACTTAAAAGAAGAAAAGAATAAAAATATTATATCTGGCACTAATATAAAAAAAAGAAATATGTCACACCTTGCCCTAGCATGACAATGATTCACGAGCAAACTGCTGCCAAAGGAAAGAAAACTACTTCAAAAAAGAAAGAATCTTTGATACGTAATGCCACTTTAAGTACTATGCTTAGCCTATAAATGGAAAAAAGTACAAAATTGAAAATTCGTCAATATTTGATAGCATAGCGGAAATAATGGCAGTTGCCTGCAAAAATATTAAAGATTTTACAGATTATTGTGATGATAAATGTTTGATTAGTCATAAAAATTGTTTTCTCAAAATTGTAAAAGACTATTGTAAATCGGAAACTTTAGCAACCTTTTACAAAGAAAGGGCGCATTTCTTGTTTGCATACGGATATATTGAAAATGATGCTATTTCTATTCGCGACAATTTAGGTGATTTCTTTGTTAAAATCATGCAATATAAACTTACTCATATAAAATCAGTATCTATTGCGTATATTGTAATCACATATCATATGTCTATTATAGTAGCATAAAATTATTATTTGCAAAGTCAGAACACATTTGCGATTTAAAAAATAAAATAAAAAATTATTTTACAAGTCTCCGAGCGAATTGTTACACCTGCAAAGACCTGGGGATCTCATCTCCTCAATTAGGTTCTTATTTGTGTATTAACTTAGAGTCATTCATGTAAATTGTGCGATGTGCCCGTAAGCGTAGAGTTAAAAAACGAAGATGGAATTATTAATAAATATGTTCTCGTTGGAATTGTAAGCGAACAAGAAGCCGATGAAGCTCAACGTGTAGCTTATTGTCGATTAATTACAGGATATTGGGATAAACGCAAAAATATTGCAGAACGTATATGTACTGTAAAAAAGCTACCAGAAGTAAAACTTCTATTATTAATTTATGTACGAATAAATTCTTGCCCTGATATTAATAGGTAGTAAGCTACACATTAAGACCGGCGATGGCTCCGGTGGTAAACCACCTGCCTCCCGGTCAAGGGGTCGTGGGTTCGAGCCCCCATCAGCGCGATCAGTTTTTTCAGATCCGATGGAAATCTTACTCATGACACCGGGTTTGAGAAAGGCGTAGGTGTGATGAGCCTACCCTGGAAACTTTCGAACGCTAAAATTAATCTAGAAACACAACACGATACGTTGTGAGGCCATGAACTTTCGAGTTCGAAAAAGCCACCCATTTATTTTTTATTTATTTATAAGCTACACATTATTTTATTGGTTCCAAATTAATTTAACATAGCTTAAAGACTGAAATGGACGACAAAAGATTTTATTATTGTAAAAGTTTTCATTAGTTTTTACATTACAACAAAACTTTGTGATCAAACTTGTTAAGAGACATTCCATGTGTTATCTGTTATTGCCTTTAACAGATCAATAAATTTCTTCAAGTTTTTTTTTAAATAAATGTGTATTTCAACAAATTCCATTTAATCCCTTTCCGTATAATGCTTGTAGCAGGTGATGCAGGTATCGGTGGCGGGAGCGAGAAGGCAAAGACCTCGTGGTCGTCGAGTTTGACCTTGAGCCCGGGACCGAGGCCCAAGGAGCCGATGTCCAAGCCAAGATTGCCGAGGTTCGTTACAGCATTGGGCGCTATGTGCGGTGGTACCGCGCTCGTATTGTTCAGCGTCTTGGTGTAGATCTCGTTTGCCGAGGCGATTATGGGACTCTTGCAGTGGTTCTCGTCAGGCACCATCAGCTGGTAATGCGGGTGTGTTACGGCTGCCGCCACAGGGATAGACACCGGACCTGCTGCAGTGGGACCGATACCGTCATCGGCGGCAGGGCTGGTACAGCTGCTGCCTTAACGTTCAGCTTGTCCCCGCTGTTGCTGAGGGTGGCCTCTTGCATTTATTCGGCCTGGACTTGGATTTGGTGGGCCTCGAACTCGTCGCCGTTGTCGCGCCTTCTTTAGTTGGGACTCCTAAGCTCGGCGATAGTAGTTAATAGTGGTCTCGCTTCCTCGCGTGTTCCGGACAGAGCGGCAACTCGTGTGCCACGTCAAACACAAGTATGCAACATTGAGTGTTGTTGCTGAACTTAGCCGTGCAGTGTTCGAACAATAGCATGATGTGGCGAGAACAGTGTCGGGTGCAGGGAAGCGAGTTTTGTTGACAGCCGTTCGCTCCGCAGCCATCCGCTCCGCATACATTGTAGGAGGAGAACTTCCATATTTCAATACCATACTTTATGAAGGACGAGCAGGTGGAGCCTGCCGAGAGGTCGTTAGTGAAAAGCATTTTTATCAATCTTCATTTTGTTCGGCATCATTAACTCTGGACCTGCGCAAAGAATAATAAAAACGGGGTTAATTTTTTGAAAGACAAATAAAAGCTGTTACATGTAATTCAATATACGCTACGTACTCAGAACAGAATTCACAAATTTTAGTGAGCTTTCTTGAAGTTCTCGTTATGCAATTTTTGTGAGCCCATCTATCGCAACTTTTGCAAGGAATCTTTTCTTTTATTCTAGTATTATAGCATTACAAACACATATCCTTTCTTGACCTTTGGCTAAAACATCCATATAATACATGACATAGATGCCACAATTATAGCTATCAGTTTGTTTTGGTAGAGTGGTAATTGATTCTCTGAACTTCCATTTTATTTGGCATAGATTATTCTTCAAAGCTGGATCACAGTCATGCAAAAAATTTACAAAAGCTGTGATGGCCCGATCCAAATCCAAAGGATCGAAATGCTGAATGGTGTGATCATCCACATTTAGCATTGTAATGTCCCACGTTTATACACAGGAAATAAGTATATGTATAACGCCTGTGCGATGGCATTCATGCACACGCACAGACGACGTCTACCAAAACAGACTGCGACATTACAAAACCGATCGCCGAAAATCGGAGCAGTGATTGACCTGCGAGTCAGCACTGCTCGCGCGCGGTTAATTACAACACCTGCATGCGTGTATCCTCGTAGTGGCAGATGCTGATTGGTCGCGTAGTGCCTTCTCAATAAAATCATGTCAATTGCGTGTATCGACACCGAGGCTTTATAAGCTCCGGGATCGATCCACGCAGTGCCTTTTCACGTATACTCTTCCTACCGACAACTGGACCTGGTGATTGAATACGAGTGCTGTATTCCTGCTCGCATCGCTTATTGAGTGCCTAGAACCCACTCAAACTCTGTGGGTAGAATATAGTATAACTCTTCGTTGCTAGACGTGAGTTGAACGTAGTACAGTAATAGCGAAGGACCGCCGAGTGGCATCTCCGGCGAAAGCAAGTGAAGTAACCTTCATCTGTGCAGTAGGCCAATCTTACTCATTATTGCCACGAGTAATCGTGTAGATTAAGAACAAATAGCACCTGCCACGAACGAGTGATTAGAGCCATTTCTAGTGCGCAGAGCAACAATAATTGTAAGTCCACAATTGTATAATTATTAGATTAAACTATCAAACATCCTGTATTAAATTGTGTAACATCAGCTGAGTTCCGGGTTGTCTCCAATAAAGAAACTATAACAATTAATCAGATTCTATAATAATAATTATTATTATTATAAGCGTATCCTTAAAACAACCTAAACAACTAAGAATAAAGGAACAAAGTAAGCTTGCCAGCATCATCAAGACCGAAGGTAAGAACGAGCAATTCACTTGCGGACATTCCATCGTCCGAGCATTTGCAGCGTGATATACTATTGTCCGTGATTCAATTCATCGCGACTGCGGACACACCAACAGCGTCCGCCCGAAAGAACCGGTCCACGCAAGAATAGAAAGTGGACAGACTACTGTCCGCGCACGAGCGTCCGCGTAGCAGACCCATCACCGCGATAGTCACGTGCCACTTGTCCACGTAGATTGTAGATTCAACACCTCTAGTAACAATAAGGCTCACGAGCCTATGCTAGTTTCCGCGAATAAAATAATTATTTGTACGACTCGCGCAGCCCGTATTCATACTAAATACGGTCTTTACAGCATTATAAGACACCAATGACGTCCATAGCAATAATGTATAAATACTTTACTATGAAATTCCATATTAATTTTATACATTTTCCATTCCTTTGATGATCTCTATATGATTGGGATCCAACCATAAAATTAGCCTGACTGGTTGGAAAAAAGAACACATTTTTTCATTCACTAATTGATTTTGAGATCATGTAAGCGTCGATAACTGCACCATCCACGTATACTTTTGGTTTCAATGTTTGAAATTCGCTTAATAGTAAAATTAGATCCTTTTCCATGAGAAAACTCATTTCTTCATTATA
The DNA here is from genome assembly GCA_012977825.3 of Pteromalus puparum. Taxonomy (NCBI): domain Eukaryota; kingdom Metazoa; phylum Arthropoda; class Insecta; order Hymenoptera; family Pteromalidae; genus Pteromalus; species Pteromalus puparum. The sequence continues at coordinate 26,970,192 of CM053170.1, forward strand.
ACGATACAGAGCCATATTTATATCATATTTATATGGTCCCATATTACAGAGTAGCTGAACATAAGTTTTTAAACTTGTTGCATTGTTAAGTGTGAGGTATTACTATTTGTAATGCTTATTTTCTCTTGTAGCAGTTTTTCCAGTGATTCAACTTCATTTGAGTCTTTTGGCTGATTCTGAATATCTGTATTAAGACCTAAAGAAATTTTTAATTTGTTCAGAGCATTTATTCCTAGTTTTGTGGCTCCATCGATTAAAGACAAATGAAGAAGAATGAATCTGTTCAAAGAGATTTGATTAGTGAAACCATACTCTCTTCTCATTATCCGATAATAGCACATGTGCGAGAAAGCTGAACAGCAACAAGATTTTCATAAAAAATCGCACAACTATGGAAGTTTGGTTGAGCAATATATGCTTCACAACCATAGCGACCTTCCCATTTATTTGCCATTTATTTACCAGCTTTACATTGTCTCTCTTGCGCTCATTCTCCATGGTTTTACCATACTCTGCATTATTGAAGAGCTTGAAAAGCATTTTCTCAAATTCATTTTTCGCGTTTTTCCTCAGCTCGCTGTTAAGATCGATGTATGGTTTCAACCATGGCTTCTGGTTGAATTCGATGGCTCGATGAATCTTCTTCAATCGAAGACCATATTTAAGAGCTTGTTTGAGTGCTCTATAATGTAAGATATACCGCTCCTTATTGTTCAATGTTGTAAGTAATTTTTTCTGCCTCAAGCCTGGAGGTGCAACATGCTCCGGACATAATGGCAGATCCTTGTGGGTATCATGTAGAGTTTCCGGATACTCGAGGTCGAATTCCAGGATATAACGGATTGGAGCATCATCAGACACGTTAAAGAAGTCATTACTGAGGTCTTCTACCCACTTGAAACCATTGTAAGGCAAGGATTGAGTCATTGCCCTAGAAATAAATGATATATTAGTATATCATTATTAATATATAAATTTATTCAAATAGAAAAGTGTTCTTACCATCCGTACAAGTTGTTGACGTCATAGTACATCAGATACTTTGACTCTTCATCCTGGTTGTATCCTGATTCCATATAGCGATTGTTGGCCTTGGCATATCTGTTGCAGCACTGGCTTATACCACCACGGATGCCTCGCTCGACAAAAAGCAGCATGTCTATGTCAGTCAAAAGCTGGAGCTTGATACCAGTAAATTTTAACATAGCATCCCAAGTGAGACCTGGAGTAATATAATAGTGTGCAGGATCTAGCTGATAGGTATCAATGCACATGGTTCTAAAGTCTTCGAATACATTGGCAAGAAGAAGTACATCTGTTTAAGGTAGAGGTCCGAGTACTCGCCGAGAGTTTTGATGTTGCATGTATTCCAGACAATTTGCGCATGGTTATAGTCCTCATCTGATATATTACTATCATACAGACTGCTATAGAAACTCTCTTTATCTGGGAGTGAAGTTTCATTCAAGACATCAAAGGATTTGATTTGATCATAAGGAAACACATCTTTCCTTCTAAGCAATTGTATTTGATAATCATTAAACTTCTTTTTAAACTCTTTTTCAAGAATTTCCAACTTCCAAATATGAGGCGAGTTTATCAAGCGAATATGGCATAAAGCAGAATGAATCAATGAATCTAAAGTTAATATCACTTCCATCGATATACTTTATGAATGAGATGTATTTTACTTTGTTTTGTGGAATAATTGAGACTCGACCTTTGAAGCTATTAGCAAGCTGTTTTATAAACAAATGTGAATCATAACCACTTAAGTTGTGGAAGACGACGGGAATACTTCTTGAATCCTCATACTGAAGATTACAGTTGTTGTGAGCCGCGCCACGATATCTAAAATATGAAAGGTATAGAAGGTATAAAGAAAGATAAGAAGCATGTGTATGTAAATATATAAGAATAATATCAAACTTACACCCCCGTGAGATGGCAATGATCTCGGACTTTCCAATCTTTTTCATCGAAAGAGCTACCGCAAATATGACAGGTTGTAGCCAAATCAAATAATTTTTTATCTTCATCCTTCATAGATATCGGATTCTTGTGTATGCTTTCAAGTTCTTCAGCTAGTTTATGAAGCTGTGAGACAAACCATTTTGCAGGATTTTCGTCATGTTCTGCTTCTCTTCTATAGCACATATATTGACTCTTGGTTTCATTATGTCTGTATTTTATATAGAATCCAACACTGAATGGTTCATGTTCTTGGAGAACTTGATCATTATCTTTTACAGGTTTTAGAATACATTCAAAGTCTGCATATACAACTATTGGAACTTTCTCCTTGTTCTTAAAGTTTTTAAATTCCAACAAACTGTCTTCAGCATTTTTAGGCAACAAAACTTTACACTTATTCACTTGCATACAATTTATTTCATGAGCTCTTAATTTATCTTTATTATTGAAATAGTGAAGGCAACGATCACAGATATGTTTTGCTTCCTTCCTAAGGAAGCCTTGTAATAGTAATTTTTGGAGTTTGTGTAAAAACATGTGGGAAGTGTGTTTTGATGAATTTCTAGTCGAAAAATGGTGTTTTTAGAAAATGTCCATACGGATGTATGTGTGTGTGAGTGTGTGTGTGTGTGTGTGTGTGTGTGTGTGTGCGTATGTATACGCCTGTATCTCAGCTTCTACTTGGTGGATTTTAACCCACCAAGTCTCATTTTCTTTGTTTTTGCTAGAAGATAGTGGGACGAAAGTCCGTTTTGACAATTTATATACGCGTTTTTTTTATAGTGATTTTTTAGTTTTGAGATTTCAGTTTTTGCCAACAAAGTTATTGAAAAAGTTAATAAAAGTAAATTGCTTATGAAATGCACATGAAAGAGAATAAAATTACCTATCGTTTTACCGTGAAAAATTTATATTATCGTTCGTCGATCTTTTCTTATACACCATACAGTGCAATTTTATTAAATCGTTATAACTCAAAAACTAAATAGCGAATCATTCTAAAAAAATATATGATTATTGAAGGTAATTAGAACTATATACCACTTAAATTTTAAGTCATTTCATGGGGCAGATCCTGAGAAAAACATCAAAAACTGAAAAAAATCGTTTTTCTACGTGACGCGATAACTGGAGTAAAAAGGCAATAATCAAGTTCAAATTTTGGATTTAGTTAGCATTATATAGCACAATGATCCCTTTCTTTGGGATTTTTATAAAACCAGTTAGTTTCAAAGATATTGAGCTTCAAACTTTTGTTTTTTCACCCTGTATACTATGAGTCGTTTTTTCTACGTGATGCGATAACTGGAGTAAAAAGGCAATAATCAATTTAAAATTTTGGATTTAGTTAGCATTATATAGCACCTTTATCTCTTTCTTTGGGTTGTTTATGATACCAGTTAGTTTTAAAGATATTAAGCTTCAAAATTTTGTTTTCTTACCCTGTATACTTTATATAATTGAAAACTGTATCGCTTCGATCTCAGTTTCTATTAATGGATTTTAATCTATACTTAGACTCGTTTTTTGCTGTTTTTGTTTTACTAATTCGTTAAAAATAAGATTTTCAGTTACGCATGTGCGTATATTAATGGCGATTTTTCGATCACTAGTGATTTTAGATACGTCCCGCGAACTATATCCTTATCATTATATCTCGGAAACTAAATTTTGAACTTTTCGTTAAAACATTATGATTATCGAATGTTATTCTATAGACTACTTTAATTTGAAGTAGTATCATTCATTTCTACATGTAAATCTCATTAAATGGAGAGATATGAAACTTTGTTTTAAGGAAATGTAAAAGAAAATCAAAAATTAATTCAACTTCGTATAGAAAAATGTTAAGATAAGAAAACTATTAAATTTCCTTAAAAAAAAAAAACGCGCCGAGATATCTACCGCTAGGTGGTGAGGAAACGATACCATCAAAATGTAATAAATACCAAGAATACGTTAAATAACATTCTATAAAGTTTCTAAGTAAATAAGACATATAATGGCAGACACACACACACACGCCGAAGTGCCCGGAATTCTTAAACCGGGTCGTGACTACACTGTTCCCCGGACAATGGGATGAGACAGGTGTTACTGAAGCATGGACAAACCAAGAAGATATCCCCAAGATAACGACGGAGGAGCTGCAAATGGCCTGCAAAAGAGTAGGAAACAACAAGGCTCCGGGGCTGGATGGCATACCCAATATTGCACTGAAGCATGCTATACACGCATACCTGGAGACCTTCGTAGACTTGTACAACACATGTATCGAGGAAGGGATATTTCCCACTAACTGGAAGAAACAGCGCCTAGTGCTATTGCCAAAGGGAAAGAAGGCACCTGACGACGCTACGTCATACAGACCACTCTGCATGCTGGACACCCCGGGCAAGATCCTGGAACGTATAATCTGCGTCAGAATGGATCAAGCTATAGAAATATCAGAAGGACTTTCAGAACACCAGTACGGATTCCGGAGGCAACGCTCTACACTGGACGCAGTTAGCCTAGCGATTCACACTGCCCGAAAAGCGGTGGAGGGAACAAGATGGAAAGGAGGCAAAAAGGAGTACTGCGCTATTGCTACACTGGACGTAAAAAATGCGTTCAACTCGGCTAAATGGAGCAAAATACATGAGGCACTCCGAAAGAAAGATGTACCTTTGTACATAAGGAGGATGATGTCCGACTACCTAAAGGACAGAATCTTGCTGTATGATACTGAGAACGGCACTAAGTCCTATAAAGTCACAGGAGGCGTCCCCCAAGGTTCGGTACTTGGTCCACCGCTTTGGAACATCATGTACGATGGAGTACTACGCCTACCACTACCCCAAGGGGCAATGGTCATAGGATTCGCGGACGACATAGCAGTAGTAGTTGTAGCGAAACACATCGAAGATGTGAAAGAAATAGCGGACGAGGCAATTCGTATAATACACGAATAACTAATAGAAACAGGCCTACAGCTAGCCAGCCACAAGACCGGAGCTATCCTTATCACCTCTAGGAAAAAACTAGAGTCAATAACATTGACAGTAGATGGGCATGAGATTGTCTCCCAACCAACGATCAAATATCTAGGCATAACCATCGATGCGAGACTTACCTTCAAGCAGCATTTGGAAGCAGTGAGCGATAAGGCAGCAAATGTTGGCGCTGCTTTATCGCGATTGATGCCAAACGTAGGAGGGTCTGTCCAGAGGATGACCGGACGATGGTGCACGAAGTAGACGACCGGGCGATGCAGCTGGAAGAAGACGGTTGGATGAGGCAGAAAGAAAAAGACGAGATAAAAGACTACATCAACAGAAGTGGGCAGTAGCCATGCGCATATCGGAGAAAGAGGCAGGTCTAACTTACCTAGGGTCGGTAAGGAGGACGGAGAGGATTCGTTGCTGTTAGAAGTTAAAAACTAACAGTAGCGAAGGGTTTAGTGGGTGAGAGTCCCACACAGGTGGTACCAGTCGGTGCCATATCGTCCATAATGGATTTGCCTTTAACCTGTCTTCTCTTATAAGAAACACCACATTCACACACACACACACACACACACACACACACACACACATATATATATATATATATATCAACTATTAGAACTAAAACCCTGTTTTCTACGTGAAAGGATAACTGAAGTAAAAAGACAATAATCAATTTATAATTTTGGATTTAGTTAGCATTTTATAGCACCTTAATCCCTTTCTTTGGGCTGTTTATGAAACCAAATGGTTTCAAAGATATTGAGCTTCAAAATTTCGTTTTCTCACCCTGTATATTGTATACTCTATATAACTGAAAACTGCATCGCTTAGATCTTATTAGCTTCTATTTGATGGATTTTAATCTATACCTTGGCTAGTTTTTTTCTGTTTTTTGTTTTATTAAATCGTTAAAAACAATATTTTCAGTTACGCATTGATTATGTAATATAATTATTTCGAAATAATTTTATCCATCAAACGAAAAAGCATAAAAACTTTATAGAATTATATATGAAGTAAAAACAATTTAGATATTAAAGCGATACATAAGGTTGAAGGAAGCTACGTGCCAAAGAATTGGCAGCGGTTTTTATGAAATTTCTACGATAATTGTGAAGAGACAAGATGAGATGAATCTTTAATCCACATATAATGGAATTGCGGAACTTGAAAGTATTCTTGGTGTTTATTGTCAGTTTCATCTATATAAGTATCTTGCACAAGCAGTAGATTCACGTGTTTAACTTTCTTTGAAGTCGTCAAGTGACACGGAGACACATCAAATGTATTACCTTTCTTTTTGAGCATGAATACATTTACAGATACATTATTCTGTTTCTCAAACTTTGGTATTTATGTGATAGATACTGGAAAATCAATATCATTGAAGTTCAATTCGTTCACATAAGCTTCATATTTTGAAACTCGCTGTACATCCTTATCTACGGGATGTAAAGCTGATAGAATAGCCCATTTAAAGCATTCATTATCTTGATTTTGAACGTTGACACACGCTTTCCTGTTTCGAATGAGCTTTGGCAGTTCAATGTACGAAGCAGCTTTCATAGGATTTAATTTATTCATATTTACAGTTAAGTTGAGAATAGCTTTTAAAGTCCAACCAGAGCCTCGTTCTTGAACCACTCTGTCAAGTAGTCGTATAGATTGAAGCACTAACAATAACACTGGTTTTAAGATTGTTTTTAAATGCAGATTTCGCATCGTCCCACATAACTCGTGAAATATTCTCTTGGAGACCAGAACCAACTTTCAATAGAGAATCATTTAACAATCGCCGTATACTATATAATTGTCCGCAAGAGGTTTGACAAGTCTTTTTCTTACGAATATCCAAGCTTGGGGAATCAATCAATTCATTTAGTTCAATAATAGTTTTAGAGGCTAAATCAATCCATCTCTGCAAGATTCCGCAACCACATCACGTACATTCTTTACACAATGCCACAACTCTTTTACAGTGTCCACAAAATACATTGTTTGATCCATACTAAGTCAAAATTATTTTCAATAAGCTGTAATGGGGGGTCTTGCAAAAATATTAAATACATAGGAAGATATATATATATTCTTCCTATATATATTGTTCATTTTGGCAGAGACTCCCCCCCACCACCCCCACTGCCCCCGCCACCCCCACCAATAACGTAAAATTGTTTCGTTTTTATGTGATTTTGAAATATCCAAAGCCCCCACCCCACCACAACCCCGCCACCGCCCACCAACTGCCCCCACCAACCCACCGCCTGCCCCCCACCAAATTATTGCTATTATTAACCTTACTCAAATGTATAAAGTTTAGATATTTGTGTGTGTGCGTGTGTGTATATAATTATATCTTTCGAATATTATTGTTCATTTTTGGCAATACCCCCCCCCCCCACCGCCCCCCACATGCCCCACCACAGAATACACGTAAAATTGTTCTTCATTTGTATGTGATTTGGAGTTACTCCAAAGCCTCCCCCCACTCACAGCCCCCCCAAACTCTGCGCCGGGCCACCACACGCCCTCACAAATTATGGCTATTAGTATCTTACTCACACATGTATAAATTTAGAAGTGTTAATGTTTAAGTGTTAAATTTCTTACTATATCAGTAATGTCTCTTCAGATGCTCTCTGCCTGATACATAGCATTGGTCCATGAGAAAATACGGTTTTTTATAAAGTATATTTTCTACATTAATCGAAACTTTGCCTTGAGATTTAATAATAGTCATAGCAAACGCTAGATTAAACGGAAATTGTTTTCTGATAAAATAATTGGTAATGAAGATAAATTTGCCGGTATTAAAGTAATTTCTAGGTATGAAAACTGTTATTTCCAATATTTTCCCCAGTTATAATTTCAGCTTCAATGTTATACTTGAATAATTTGGTAACTTTTAATCGTGTGCCATTACACAAACCGTCTGTTATACTCAAGTTTCTTATTAACATAATAATTGCTCCAATTTTTAAATTAAGTTCATGAGGTGGCAATCCTTTGCGAATGCTATTTAATATTTCGATTGGAAAATTTATGTAAATATTAACGTCAGATTTATCAACACCTTCATAGTTTGCAGTATCAACACTGTAATACGTTTTTGCCTCATATTATTCATTTTTAAAGCAACAAATAAAAAAAAGATAAGTAAAAAATAGTTTAATAATAAACGAATATTTTTAAATTTATGTAAATAAATTATATTTTTCTTCGAATGAATCTTTGTTTACACAATATAGTAAATTGTGTGAAGTCAATAATTTTGTCTGGCAAAAAGATTTAGAGGCAATAGATACGACCAGAAGAATTAAATTAATTTTAAATTATATATAAATTGAAATGATAAATTTCTGAAGCTCTAAATAAACAACTTTTTAAAATATATGCCATTAACAGTAGATGTAAACAGTACTTGTACTTCCAGTAAAGAATTTTCTTTTTATTTTCTTAATTTGGACAAATATTTAATCTTTTGTTATAATCTATAAATTTTATATAGAATATAAGTTTAAAATAAAAATAAAACAGAAACTGAAATGGGGGGTTGGCGAGCGGAGCGAGCAGGGGGGCGAAGCCCCACTAGTATATATATATGCTTACAATATCTGATACATTAGGAGAAGAAGGCGCGTACCCTTAGCCCATCGCGACTTTTTTACTCCCGCATAGCGCCGTTTTAGATGTTTCACATCAAAAAATCATGATCAGATGTTATGAAGCCAAGATAGACGTTATGAGATTGGCTTATGTAGCGCGTATGCGTCTAAGTTCAGAACGTCGAATCTAAAATTTTACTAGGTTAGGGCGCGCTCAGCACGCAGTTCAAAGTCTAATATTATTAAAACGAGGGGCTCACTTTTTGTTTATCACTTTGTGAGAAAATTTTGAGTACTACACTTTTGATACTCAAAACCGTCCTACTTCACTATTGAGCACCACCTACTGGCGGGTTCTCAAACTATACGTTATGTTATACCAAAAGCATCTGATTGGAGCTTCCGAAATTTTTAAATTTCCAAATGCGAGCTGCTCTGTTTTTCCAAAGCTTAAGAAAAAGCACAACAAGACAGTTCCGTACCTCTACTGAACGACTGTTTAGAGATACTATATATGAAAATAAGATGAGATTTTATCGATTAAATAGTAAGCACATTGAAATCTATAAACGGAAAAATTGTATACTCAATTTGATTAGGCTGTACGAGCGAATAATCACTCAAATGCCAGTTCCGCAACCAAACATGTAAATTGTACATGGGTTAGATATGCAAATTTTAAAAATTATTTAATTGAGCTTTTCGGTTTAGTTACTTGTTTTATATATTTATTTTTATATAATATTTTTATATAATATATTTATTTTAGTTAAGAAAACCGATCCAGTAGTTGTAAATAATTGATTTTGTTATATGAACATTTTGAGGTCAGTTTTGAAAAAGTTACGCCGAAATCAACTATGTGTTTATGTTAAATCATACTATTATAATAATTTGTTTAAGCCTTAACTAAATAAAAATGATTTATAAAATAATGACTTCTATATCTGTTTGATTTTAAACAATCAGTCATGTATGAGTATAAATGATTTACTAGTTTAATAAAAACAGCATCAACGTAAACTTTTTATACAAGAATATAAAATAACATATAATAATTTATATGTCACTACAATCACAAATGTTTAGTTGAAGATATAAGCACTCATAGTTAAATCAGGCTAGAAAGTGAATGTAAGTCTTTTATATATGTATGGACTGGATAGCTTTTTTGTAATACGTTTTTAATAAAGATTGACTCTTACAACAATAGCTTATTACTTGCATAGCAAAAGACATATGTAGACTTTGTTTATGCTGTTACTGCATTGGCAACAAACAAGCTCTATACGTGTAATCAAGTAAACTAGTTTAAAGAATGAGAAATGTAGGATAGTTTTGAAAATTTATGAAAGTAAAATTAATATTTTACCTGATATTCTGCTTATTCCAATTTTTTTGAACTTGCAATATTCTGACTAAACTTATAATCCGTAAAAACCAACTGAAGCGCATTCTCCCTGTGAAACGGCTTAAATATTATAAAATCTGGAAGAGTGGGGATATGTTTACTACTAGGGTGTAGTACGACTTTCGAAGACTTTCGAAATTCTGTGCTCTTGATGTACAGCTAGCAACTCTGATTACTTGCTTCATTCTTGACTACGATAGATCGCAAGTAGAGCCTTCGTGGGGACTATGGAAAACGCATTTAAAAGTACTAGAGAAAGGGTAGCTGAGAGCTAGAGAATCGGTGCAATACGCTAGAGTGGGGACTATGGGAAACGTATTTAAAAGTACGAGAGAGAGGGTAGCTTGTTGCATTGATGCTTTGAGGATTTCAACGAATAGAAATGTATGCGGACCACAGCATTTTAGCTGCATTTTAACGTAGAGTGGGGACTATGGAAACATATGTGAAAGTGTAAGAGAGAGGATACCTACCGATACACTTACAAGTGTGTGTGAACGAATCGAAAAGCTTCGTATGTAAAAGAAAGTCTACAATATTTAGTATATTTAAGTAGTGTGCTTAGATTTTTTCATGCATTAGTCGTTGATTTAACATATTTTCACGTTTGTTGGCGTTAGAATAACCGTTGTCCTTTTTTAATAGATATCTTTTCTTTAAATTTATAAAAAAGTTATTGTTTGATGTCAACACCGTAAATTATTACAAATTTTACGCATTTTTGCTCGAAATATGAAAAATTGAGCTAAAGTTATTATAGAAATGTTTGCTATTTTGTTTCTCACCTATACGTAAAACAAGACCACTACATGTTTAAAACTGGAGGAACAAGTGTTTTCAATATAAAACTGAGTGCTCTAGTGTGTCAACAACAAAATGAATATCGCTAAATATATTATGTCGAGAGAACAAGGACAGAAGACAGAAGAGGACGTGCCCTTTATAGCACGTTTGTTGTTGTTACGTGAATTTGTATGTTCATATGACCAAGGCATTATGCGGGACTATATAAAAAACAGTGATGTAATTAAAGTATATATTACTTTCATCGAAGTGACAGACTCAATTAACTGTAAAGCTGCATTTATGGCTTGGGCAACAAAACATATGATTAGTGATTTGATGGTTTTCAACGAAGCTCCAACATTTTTGGACATTAATTATGATATACGCTTGGACCTTGAAGTTAAAATGTCGACCATTCTTGGATATTTTGAAGAGATGAGTGATGTTACGTTTCTTTACATCGTAAACGAAAGCGACCATTGTATTAGAAAAAATGTAGTCGAAAGAGATTTAAATTCGTATTTCTTATCAAACAGAGACAAATTATTGGAAATGAAAAAACAACATGAGCAATTCAGTTTCGCCAATAATATAAAGACAATGCAAAAGATAGGCTGCAAACAATAGAAGCATCGAATATTGCAATGAGTCACATCGATATTTCCTTAGAGTGGGATATGGAAGTCAAGATGAAGAAAGAATTAATTAGGGATTTAGAAGATGGATTAAATACTGCTTTGGACGAAATTTTAACATTAAAAAAATCTCATTTTTCTACTTAGGTTTATTTTAATATGTACATATTTTATACATTTTTGTAAATTACTTAACATTAATAAATTCATAAATTATTTTTAAATCAGTTAATTCAAGGGTTTCGTCAGTATAGACCTTTGGATGACTGAGGGCAGGTTTCCTGATGACTGATGACGGCGGCGGCGACTCAGGGCTTAACGGTTTTGCTGGAGCAGGTCTTCGAATAACTACGTCTGGTGATGACAAGTACGTTGACGGCGGTGACTCTGGGCTTGTCGGTTCCACTGGTGCAGGAGAGTCGTTGAAATCAATGAATTCAGGCTCCTCTTCTATTGCTACCCAGTAATTATATTGTGGCCGCGGAGCTGATCATTCTTGCAGCGATGCAGGCTGCTTCTCTAAAGCCCAACCGTTCTCATCCATTGGTACGTCCGGGGTGCTGTATTTCGTCCCGGCTATGGTCCCCTCTCTGTTAAACAGCATACTATAAAGCTCAGTCGTCAGCATTTTTCTGAAAAATTATGTTATAATTTAAATATTATATTTAAATTATTATCATTGTTATTATTATTATTATCATTATTATTATTTAAATATTTACTTCTTCAATGAAAGAGTGACTACCGTGTACTTTTTTGCATAGATTTAGTTTACTTGCCCTGTAAAATAGATATTTATGAGATGTATAAAAAAAGAGATATCTACTAGAGGTAAGAGGGAAATATGTCTATCAGAGTGAGCGAGATGTCATACAAGAGAGTCTGCAACATATAAGAGAGAGAGAGAAAGAGAGAGAACGAGAGAGATGTTTGTGTGAGAGATGGCTGCAGCGTCGTAAAAGCGGTGTGTGTGTACGTTGGGTGTGCGTAAGAGCGAGTGAGAGAGAGAGAGAGAGAGAGAGAGAGAGAGAGAGAGAGAGAGAGAGAGAGAGAGAGAGAGAACGATGTCATATCTGCATGAGGGTTAACATCAAGACAAATAAAGTGAAAAGTATAACAATGTATTAACAATGTGTTATCCAAAATATTATTTATACTTTCTCTCATTCTAAAGTTATTGTTTTGAGAAATATTTGAATAAGCAATAAAAGTGTCGAGTTCTGTTTAAAATTCTCTTATATAGTAATTATCATAATATATCAACACTGGTAAGTTGTACGCTAAACATCAATTAAATACTAGCAAACCATTAAACTCTAGCAAAACGTTATGTCAGAAAATTATACTATTTGTGTAATTATGTATATTTATTAACAGAGCATTTCTTTAATTTTTTCTACACTTTTTGTAATATTTTATATATTTTGTATATGAATTTATTTGAAACTGTATATAAGAGAACGAATTACTGTTTATTAATGAGAAAAATAATTAAATTATATTTGCGGAGGAAGTGGTCCTCAGCGTGAAGTTATCCCTCGGTAGCAATTTAGGAAGGGTTGACGGTTGCTATCGGTCGAAACTGCCTCGGAGAGATCGATAGCAACCGTCAACCCTTCCAAAAATAATTAAACTTACCTTATTTTTTTAAAAATGATTATCTGATTATAATGCTTAGCAAATTACAGATTTCCTTTGCTTACAAATTTTGTTATATAAACACTATATTTAGTTATTTAAATTCTTTTTCAAACTTTTGATACTTTTCACTACTCACATTTGTGATGTTACTTTAGTGAGAGTCACGGTTTGAATGGTCTCCGCAGGTCAGCAAGTGTTCGAAGAGCTTCCCTCTGCACATGTGGATGCAATAAACTAGCTTTATCATTTTCGAGGAATGAAAAGGGTAGGGACAACTGAAATATATTGAAAATTGTAAGGGTGGGGGATGTGTGCTGCTCTTAGCTTGCGAGTGGCAACCTTTGCTGAACCGCACGCTGTGTCTAGTGTGCATGCAGAAGATCAGTGCATTAGTGTGTAAACTGGAGACTATGGGAAACATATGGAAAAGACTGAGAGTGAGGGTCGTTTTTCACTGCATCATTGCCGAGAGTGTCGGTTTTGTCACTCGAAGAAATGTATGCAGACCGTAGCGTTTTAGCCCTGCAGAGGATCTGTGTCTAGCTACATTTTTACGTAGAATGGGGACGATGAGAAATGAATTTACACGCAGAAATTAAGGATTTTTTACATCTTATGATATAATAATAAAGATTTTATTAAAATATTTATTATGCGCTGATTATCACAAAATAAGAATGTTAAAGTTGCAAATATTTTTTCCTTAAATAGATTATTTATATAATGTATTGTAGACCGGCGATGGCTCCGTGGTAAACCACCTGCCTCCCGGTCAAGGGGTCGTGGGTTCGAGCCCCCATCAGGGCGATCTGTTTTCTTACTCACGACACCGGGTTTGAGAAAGGCGTAGGTGTGATGAGCCTACCCTGGAAACTTTCGAACGCTAAAATTCATCTAGAAACACAACACGATACGTTGTGAGGCCATGAACTTTCGAGTTCGAAAAAGCTACCCATTTTTTTTTTTTTTTTTTTTTTATAATGTATTAGTTTATAAGACGTGTTGAATGCATTAGTTTGTAAGATACATACATCTTATATGAGTATGGTAATATGTTAACGTCAAATTTATTCTAATAATAATTATTGATTTATGAAAGGTAACCATTTAAAAACAGTTTGTATTGTTTAGTTATTATAATTAAGAGTTTTTGTGTGTTTCAGTTGGAGGATGGCGTAGCGCAGTTGGAGGATGGCGTAGCGCAGTTAAAGGACGGCGTAGCGCAGTTGGAGGATGGCGTAGCGCAGTTGGAGGACGGCGTAGCGCAGTTGGAGGACGGCGTAGCGCCAACTGCGCCAGAACCGGCATAGTTCACCTACATTTGAAAATGAAAAAATGCAAAGAACAAAGTATCTGCACTTTTGATTTAAAACTGATTGTAGCATACGAGAATAGAAAGATACTTTCTACCAAAATAGAATGAAAATAGTAATAGTGAATGAGTGAGGTTAATAGGTTACGTTAGGCATCCGAATATACTTTTAAATATCTCAAAAAACTTATCTGATGTAATATCCTTATGCGCCGGAGTTCAAATATTTTTTTGACATTAATTGCAATGTAACAGTCTCATTATAAAGAAAGTAACCTATTAACCTCACTCTTTTGCTATTTCCATTCTCTTTCTTTTTCAATCGGTATCTTTATTCCCGTATGTTAATGCAACTCTAAATTAAAGGTTTAGATACTTTGTTTTTGATTTTCATCATTTTCAGGTAACCGCTCGCAGATCAACAAGGTAGCGCAGCCACAGCGGAAAACGCACTGCCGCCGCTCGACGCCTAAGACATCACCGCTCTCTACTACAGCTATTCTCTGCTACCTAAATGCTCAGAATCGGAGGACAAAACTGACCTGCTGGAATATCCAAGTCTGGCTTGCTTTTTCCAGTCTTCTCGCCAGATTAATAACAATAGTCTGGGATTTTTAAGTCTGGGACTTTCCCAGACTTAAATAGTACAAATCAGAAGTCTGGGAAATAAGTCTGGGATTTTCCCAGACTTAAATAGTCAAAATCCGAAGTCTGGGGAATAAGTCTGGGATTTTCCCACTAGCAAGACTTCAGCCAGACTATTCAAGTAAGACGATTGCAAGATTTTATCTAGACTTGGCCCAGACTAATTTTTTTACACGGGAAGGTTCAGATTTTTACCGAGGGTGCGTTTACTGCCCGAGCGAAGCGAAAAATTCAATGTAACTTTCAAATTAGAAGCAAAAAAATTCGATTAAGGTAATAATTCAAAGAAAATGATTCAATTTGATTCAAAATAAAACAAAAATTATACATTTTTATGGATTTTCCTTCGTTATTTCCGAATAGTGATTAGAGTTAGAGTATTGGTTATAAAAAAAATCAAGTCTTCAAAAAATATCTACTTACAGTTTAACAGTATTATTCATACAGATTAATATATCGACCACATATCTGTACATATGGTTAAACATAATTTAAAAATAAAATAATGGGGTTGGCGAGGAGCGAGCAGGGGGGGGGGGTACTTGGAGAAATATTGATTCATTTAGTCAATTGCTTATATCAAATATTCAATGTTCTTTTTTTCGTTGTTAGCGTATTTCTATATACACAGAAAGAAATTTGGAAGTGTTACAGCACTCATCAGCTTTGCACAA
This sequence comes from Pteromalus puparum, assembly GCA_012977825.3. Classification (NCBI taxonomy): domain Eukaryota; kingdom Metazoa; phylum Arthropoda; class Insecta; order Hymenoptera; family Pteromalidae; genus Pteromalus; species Pteromalus puparum. The sequence goes on from CM053170.1 coordinate 26,985,865, forward strand.
CTTGCATTTGGAGTGCATGTATACACCATCAGCTAACGACTATACTATATAAACCATACTACCGTCTCTACAAGTCTTACGGCGAATATTAATTCGAATAGTCGTCAGCTGATATCTGTATACACTGCTTTGAAAAATATTAATTTCTTTATAAATGAATGTTGTATATAATATTCATAAATGTGGGAATCATGGATTACGTAGGACAGGATTTACGAATGAAACGACATCACAAAGGTTAAACTAATAATAATATGTATTTAACAAACACACTCGATGTCTAGGGTATGATAGTTGTTGCTCTCGTCGTTGCTCCGTAGAGACTCANGTAGGACAGGATTTACGAAAGAAACGACATCACAAAGGTTAAACTAATAATAATATGTATTTAACAAACACACTCGATGTCTAGGGTATGATAGTTGTTGCTCTCGTCGTTGCTCCGTAGAGACTCATAACTCCATATAGGCTGGTGCCTCAGCATAGACTGATCCATCCGACGCTCTCCCTCTGCCTCAGTATAGGGTCCGAGCGGTGGGCCGCTTTCTCCCCTCTCACGACCTCTAAGGGCTCGGAGTGTCAGCTGGCTCTCTTTGGGTAACTCCGGCTAATTCCGTCGGGATAGCGACGCTGTGGGACTTTCTCCCTGACGCGCATCGGCCATGTCCGAAGGTAAGCGTCCCTCGCCGCCGTATGCAGCGGGAAAGCGTTGCTTACTTCTAACTTGCGGGAAGCTCGGAAAAACCTTCCCACATAAATGAGAAGAAAATTTGAAATAATTAATAAAACTTATTACTTATTAAGTGATTTATGGGATCATCTTAATCGGTTCTAATCTCCGATTATTATTAGATCACTTAATTTTAAAAATAATTTTTGTAATTTATTGTAGTTTTTCATTTTTGAATTTTTTAATAACAATTGAGATGCCCTATACCGAATGCCCAAGAAACTTGTGTCAATAGTTGATAGCTACTATATAGGGACGACTAATGGAATCAATTCCCAAGAAAAATCAGCTGATCGCGATTACATAGGGGCGACTAAAGGAATCAATACAAAAAAAAAATTATAGTCTTATACGAAATATTTGATTACGGGAAAATCAAAAAAACTTTTTAATCCATTGTATGTTGATCCATTCCGACAAATTATAGATTATAGTAAAAAGCGTTCACAATACTGATTACTATTCCAATGTGTACATACAACTATCATAACAAGAAATTAACTCCAATAGTCGCATGCGGAAAATTGACTCCAATAGTCGCACGTAGGAAATTGACTCCAATAATCGCTCTAAGTTTCACTGCGTGTAAATTCATCCACGAAAAACTGTTCGTCTCAATATACCGCATAAAGCATGGCAAGATATTATTTTCGTTAGTCGCGCGCATTCTTGGTCGAGCCTGTAGTACGTTTATTGTAATATGCAGTGTGACGTAAGCCGAAATCACGTGGTCACGTGATTGAATGCATTCGCGCTAAATTCAAATTATAATTAAAATTGGATATATTAAAATATACATGCTGGTTACGCATTTCGTAAAATCATTCAAATAGAGAAAGTAAAAGCATTTCTGTTGTGTAGCTGGTCACTCAATGCGCTAGGATAAATAGAAAGGCTCGTAAATTAGGGAACCTCTCGAGTTCTCGAGAACTCGAGAGGGTTTTATAGACGTACGTGCTCGAACAGCTCGCTCAGAGCTTAAAACAAAAACGCGGCTATTGTGCGAGTCTCGGGACACTCAGTTTTTATGAGTTATAAAAATTGAGGACCAAGACGACCGAGAGCTCGGGTGTGCAACACGTGTGCGCAAAGTGCGTCATCGCGTGCTCGCTTGCTTTTCGAATTTTCACCACCACGTAGGCCCAGCTGATCTACGCTGATTCGAGCTCTTAGTTCCGAAAGTCCGCGCGGAGTCGTTTCGATTCGTTAACGCTTCATCCCTCCAACTCAAGGTCACGCCCTCAACACCAGCAGCAGAGGCCCAGCAGCATCATCACCGACCGGAGAGCGTCAGTCAGAGTCGCGTAGTCATAGAGTACTTAGCATAGCTCATACTTACTTGTATTCTCAATCTTTGGTTTTGACAATATATATAAGTCTTTTGGAGGCTATCCTAAAGACTTTTAAACTTAAACTCAAAATCTTGTTCATTTACAAATCATCACCTATAAATAAAACGATTGAGAAAGCATTTCAATGCTCAATTCGAATCACCCGCGTTTATAGTAAAATCACTGCAGTTAGTGGACGAAGTAATGAGTTGATATCGGTGTTGTGTATTTGATTGAGAAACTGTGTTTTCTTTACCCCGGCACAAGAGTTATAAAATAATTAAATTTTTATTTATTTTGTATTAATCTGTGTAACAAATGCTGTTATTACGAAACGAGTTTACTTTGCTTTTAGACGCATACATTTTTCAAGATGAGTCGAAGAAAACACGCAAAGGTACGATAAAAAAATAACCTATAAAAATTTTATTTTTCATTCAAAAACATTGTAAGATTTGTTTTTTGTATTTTTCTTCTTGCTTCACTACTAAATGTTATGTCTCATAGGTTGAGGACAAAAAATTAGAAGAAAAGTTTCAAATCAACAAAGTTCCCTTTGGAAAGAATCCTACTGGAAATGAAAATTGTACCAGGTCGTGCTAAACTGTGCTATACTGTGTTAGCACTATGCCAATTCGGACAGTTTGGCATAGTTTGGCATAGCTTGGCATAGTTTGGCACGGTGTGGCACAGTATAGCACGGTATGGCATAATGTAACGAATTTTGCAAATAATGAAAATATTTTTTCCGCTTTATGTCGTATATGTACATGGGGTCTCTAATATCCAATTTCATCGGGTAGTGAAGTCAGATTTTCGATTTTGAGGTAAGGAGTGCGTTTTTCGCCAATAACTCGTCTAGTTAAGATTTTCGTAAAAAACGGACAAAATTTTCGCCCATGTATGATTTTAGTCTTATAGTTTATAAAAAAGCGAGATAGTTATATTAGGTACTATTTAAAAGGAAGATTTTTTTATGTGTCTTGGCTAATTCTTGGTTCTTCTTTAAATTGTTATTTTTTATCCTGAAAATGGCGCTTAATTTATATGTATATCTTGTTAAATAATACAAATTATAGAAATACAAATATGTGTACTGTATTATATGTACGAAATAAAAACAATTTGAAAGCAAGCGGAGGAGACGGTGGAGGAGACGGTGGAGGAGATGGTGGAGGAGATGGTGGAGGAGGGTGGAGGAGGGTGGAGGAGACCAAAATAATGTAAATATTGAAACAATTTTACGTTATTAAGTGGAGGAGGGTGGAGGAGGGTGGAGGAGAAAATTTCCATCAAATCACGCTTACAACTATATAATATAGGGAGAAATTTTACGTTATTAAGTGGAGGAGGGTGGAGGAGAAAATTTCCATCAAATCACGCTTACAACTATATAATATAGGGAGATATATATATACCATATATATATACCATATATATATATATATAAATTACTTAATATATCAAAACTCGACAAAATGAAATATTGCAGATGTAAATTATATATCTATACATATAGAAATTATTCAAATTATATATATCAGACTTGACAAAATTAATTATTACAGAGGTAAATTATATATCTGCGTAAACATATAAATTATTCAATATATCAAAACTTGAAAAAAAAAACTTTTAAACTAGTAAGAATAGTTGCTAATAAGCTATAGTTTGTGTAAAAAATAGTTGTTTGCAAAAAATTTTAATTTTGACCTTTAAATAACCTTGAAGTGACCATTTCAAAGCTAATGGGTCGAAATGGTCACCGGATGTCGATACCACAAAACTCGATTTATTGATTTCCCTGACGTGATGGAGACAAACAGATCCCGGATTCGGATTCAGCGATCCAAAGAAACGTACACATACGTTTTTCAGATTTGTTTACGGACTTCTGTCAATTTGACCTCCAAATGACCTTGACCCTGACGTGATAGAGACAAGCGGACCCCGGATTCGGATTCAGCGACCCGAAAACACGTACACATGCGNTCCAAAGAAACGTACACATGCGTTTTTCAGATTTGTTTACGGACTTTTGTCAATTTGACCTCCAAATGACCTTGACCCTGACGTGATAGAGACAAGCGGACCCCGGATTCGGATTCAGTGACCCAAAAAACATATAAATTCACCCACGGGGTCTATAAAAACAATTTTTTTTTCAAACAAGAGAGCAGAAAATGTACATTTTTATACAAACTAGGGGGGTAACCCCCCTGCTCGCTTCGCTCACCAACCCCCACGTTCGTTTTTGTCGTAGTGTAAATAAAAGCGTATGGATAAAGATAAAGCGTAGCGTACACGCGCTACAATCATGAGCGATGTCATCAAACTTTAGTTTCATTTTCATAGATTTTATTGAGTAGATGTTAATATATAATGTATTACATTTGCCATAGAAACAAAATATTTCATGAAATTTCGATTATTATTCATGATAACACTTAGTAAACGTTTATTAATTTTTACTTGAAATTTGAAAATATTCAAAATATTTTATCGTTTGGTATCTGATCAAAATCAGTAAACGTTTTAGATTTATTATTATTTTTTCTATTTAAATTTATTTTGTCATATAACTGTTTAATTTTTTGTTCTTCCGACTCTTGTAACATTGATTCGTATAAATTTAGTAAATATTCTTCATATTCTTGCTCAGATTGTATATAGTCATCTAAAATTTGTTGATCAAAATTTGATTGTTCGTCATCTGCATTCGCTTCAAGTATTATATTTAGATGAGGTTCCATCTTAATAAAATTCTGCAACGAAAATAATAATTTAATAATTATGAAACAATAGTTATAATAAGCATTGAAATATTATATTATGATATAAGTGATTTAAGTAAAACTTTTTCGCACGTTGTAAGGTTAAGGCGTGAAGTCGTAATTAGGCCGTGCACACGTTTTACTTAGGTCACTAATATCTATTCGCTACGTTCGTACATTTTGCGATACAAAGTAGGACTGATTATGATACGGCTAAGCGTGACCTATGTGCCGACTTAGGTCATATAAAGACCATAAAATTATTTTTGGGCTATAAAAATTATTATTAATATACTTTTGTATTACAAAATATTCTATGACCTAATTCCTTTTCCTTAATTTCCAGAATTCCTCAATGACCTGGCCATATTCCGATTATTGCCGATTAGCAGTGAAGCATTCCCTCATTCTGGCTCGAACTTATGAATTTAACTTATGAATATGAAGAGTAAAAAAAGATATTCTGTAATAAAAACTGAAATAAAAACCAACTTTCATGTGTAATCAAATCAAAAATTTGAAAAATTTATTAAGTCGTAATAATGTACATTCGATGGCAATCATATAAATAATAGCTTTAATAGCTTAAAATCTTTCTTATAATCCCTTGCTCTGACGATAGTGAGACCACAAAAAAGAGAGACTTGAACTATGATGATGATGAAAATATAGTTTCAAAGAATGTCCTTTCATCCAAAATATAAGGGAAAGTTATCAGAAAAAGAATACCTTCTCTTGATTTCATTCTTGAATTTCATGTGTTTCTTTTTTTTCAGTCTGTATAAAAATCCAAATTTAATGTTAGTTTAAATACAATAAAAATTAAAAATAATGACATTCATACTTCTATAAGTAATATTTCTGTGCCCAAAATAAGATCTTCTAACTCCATTGGGTCATCGTTAAGAATTTTGTAATGATCTTCATTTTTTGCTTTTAAAATATATGTGTTACCTTGTGAATATAAATATATACAAATGTAAAATCATTTTTTGAAGCAATTCACATTGGAAATATATAGAAGTTATATTTACCATTTTCTTGAAGATCACCTATAATTTCTAGTTTAGTTCCTTTCTCAATATTTAAATTTAAATTATCGCCTATATTTATTGATACATCTAATTTGTATCGTCAGTAGTATATAGACAGTTATGGCGAGACACAACAAATGACGTCATCACAGACGCCTTCTTATCTTATCATGTAAACAAACCATTAAGATAAGATAAGATAAGGTATCATGTTTATATAAACAAGTAATTAACATTATCTTTATTACTTGTAAACAAATAATAATAATAATCTTAATTACTTGTATGTATAAATAAACATAATATCTTATCTTAATTGTTTGTTTACGTGATAAGATAAGAAGATGTCGGTAATGACATCATTTGTTGTGCATAGCCATACCGACTTAGTAAAAAAAAAAAAAATTACATTGTATTATAAAAAAATCATTTATTATAAAAAAATAGTTATAATCCATTATTGTTACACACCTGTGTACACAAACGTACACATTTGCGCGCGCACACACACACACACACACACACACACACACGCTCACACACACACACACACACACACACACACACACACACACACACACACACATGCTCTGTCCCTCTCTTTCACGCACACGTTCGCTCGCTCTCTGTCTCTCGCGCGTACGCTATATCTCTCTCTCTCTCTCTCTCTCTCAAGCACACGATTGCTCCCTCTCTCACGCATACGCTCTTCCTTTCTCTCTCTCTCTCTCTCTCTCTCTCTCTCNTTCAAGGCGCAGGCTAGACAATACTTTTTCGCTCAAGAAGAACCGAATGGAAACAACTGAGCTCGCAACATTCTCTCACACACTTTCACAAACAATAGTAACTATCACACAAACACCTCATGCATAACTTTTCGCTATCTCATCTCACCACCATTATTTAACATACTTCATATCATCTATCGCTCAAACCTATAATTAATCTGTAAATATTTTCTGTAATATTATTTGTACAACATAATGTACAGCAATAAACACATAAAATCTAAATCTAAATCTCCCCCATGAATACGCTCACACAAGCGCACACACACACACACACACGCACACACGCGCGCGCACACACACACACACACACACACACACGCACGCATATAATCAATAATAAAAACTTACGCGTTCACACACTATACACTATGCACTATACACTCACACACATTAAACACACTACGTCGACTGTCTCCTCCTCGGCGCTTTCTTCTGCTTTGATGACGACTGGTTCTCCTCGGTCAGCAGGGTCACTGGGAGATGTAGGGGAGTAATATTGTAAAAACTCCTCCCCTACATCGATCTCCGATGAGATCTCCATATCACCCTCCTGCTGTATCATTCTCCCGGCAGCCTCCTGCTGCATCATCTCCTCGGCATACACCACCTGCTGAAAAAAAATATGAAAAAAATGTTTTGTCATATAAATAAAAAATTATTTATAAAATAAAAAAACTAGCTTACCTGTCGCTGCACCTGTTCCACGGGAGCCTCAAACTTCTCCTTCTTCGGAAGCTGTGGGCTGCAGCACCACACCTCCTTCCTGCTGCACGTTGTGCAGCGTAGCGCCGTGCAGTGGGTGCAGCAGGTCCACTGCGTTCGGATCGTCATCCGCTTCATCCTCCGGCTACACACGCTGCACACATCCCCGATCTTGGGGATGAAGTTGGCGACAGGAACGACAATAGTTGGGCCTCGAAACACCTCTATTGCCCGTTTTACTTCTTCACTCTCTTCGTAAAGCTCGTCGTACGTGTCGCGGTGCTGTTGGATCAGCCGCGACTCGCGTTCCATGCGAGCTTTAAGAAGAGAGCATTTCTCCTCTAGTTTTCGAATTATATTGCACTGCACCGACATCTTTCTAGCTGAACAAACGTCTTGGAACTGACGACTGTAGGCCAAGCGTTCATCTGTAGGGCTTAGAAGAAGAAAAAGGAAGGAGAAAAATTTACACTTATACCGATAAATTTTCGATAGCGCACGTGTGCTCGTACACCCGATACTCTAACGAACTGTTTGACGCGTTATGCAGCGAAATGCTTGACGGACACGGGATACTTTTTTTTACGAGCGCGAGAGAGCGTAAGTTTTGGCTCTCGAGTGCTTTTCACAGGATGTTGATATTTTTTATTACCCACTTGTAGCCATGAGTCTTAGCAGACGATACCTATGCAGTTGTGACAAAACAACTACACGTAGCTGATACTGCTCGATGCTTGACTGATACAAGATACTTTTTACGAGCGTAAGAGGGAGCATAATCTGTGACTCTCGACTGCTCTGTGCGTGAACTTGATATTTTTAATAACCTCGCGTCAGCATGAGTCTTTACAGTTGATACCTCCGCAACGAAATTGTATCGCTGTGACAATATGTCGCTCCAGAGCTGTAATCTCAAAAGTAATTAGCACGTGGATTCTCAGAACCACACGCTTCATACCGTACGTGAGAGAATCGGTCTGGTTATCACTTGCACAGGATGTCGGATACTATTAAACATGATTTATTTTAGACGTATGAGACGGAGCATTGATTTTCGCCGCCTTGTACGAGTTTCGTCGGTGGTATCGTCATTTCAGATTGTGTTACATCTTGGACGAAGGCAAAGGTAATATAATACCCATGAATTAGACGATTCTCTTAACGTGTAAGAGACGTGCGGCCTGATTTTTATACTCGGTAATGATAACGCTAAGACAAAACTTATCACAGGATGTTATTTTTTCGCGATATATAGAGCAGTGTGAGTGTATATCCCCCACTAAAAAGACCTTTTTCTCGCACTATATAAACCCTGCGCTGACCCCATGAGCTCAGTAGTCATGAGAGTAGTTGCATCTAATCAAGAGCTCGCAAACATGTACAACGCAGCCGAGGACTCTTTTCGCGGTGTATTGCTACGCGTCGCCGGTAATCTTCAAGCGTGCAGTGCCATTCGACGCAGGTGTACAAAATCCTGGCGCTTACGTGTGAACCGCATGGTGGCGTGTCAACTAGTTCGCGAGTTTTCACGTCTCTTACGATGCTGTGGGCCACGAAAAATTGCACAGCTTCACCGTTTCATTTTTAAAAAATGTAATTTAGCTGTACGATGTGCAGCAGAATTTTGTATGCAACAGAATATTGCACATCTTCCTGTGCTAACACATCTGATGACTGCATTCGAAGAAAATAATGGTGAGTACATTTTTTATTAATTATATTTTCTCTATGCTGCGACATATGCCTTATCATTAGTAAAATAAACAAACAGTCCTTATATACGGTAACGATGTAAATGGTACGACAGCTGATAGTGTCGTCAGCTGTTACTTACTACGTTACTACAAACTCTGTTTCATTCATACACACACGCGAGCGCGAGCGCGGGCGCGTGCGCGTACACACATCCACGGTTGAGTGTGTCATCCGATCCTGCTGTAGATAGCGTCGTCTGCTACTCATACTGGCTAGTGTTCATGGCGTCTGTTGTTTTCAAGTCTTCTGCTACCGCGCGCGCGCGAGAGATTAGCTTCTTACATCGGTTATATTATGTAGCACTCGATACACAACTGTCTCATAGCACCAATTTATAAAATCGGAGAATATACAGTTGTTATATACCGCAACAATGCTTTTGTAACACATGTAGTATACATCAGTATCTTTGAATACGTTTAATGTTTATCAAATTAATAAACAGTAAGCGATGTATATTAGCATAAAATTTGTTTACATTTCAGCGTTAGAGAATTTATTAGCTGACATAAGCACCGAAGAAGATGATGATGAACATACATCAAGTTCTGAAGCTACGTCATCGTATTAAAAAGAAGAGGAGATGGAAGGAGAAGAAAGAGAGAATGCAGCGCAAGCGGAGGATGATTACCAGCTGTACAGTTTGTACCGTCTGAAATGGTAGTGGTGGAGGGGGCTGACGATGCAGACGAAGAAGAGATGCAGGCGGTGGGTGCTGAGAACGAAGTCGGAACGATAGAAGCAGCGGAGGGGGAGCATGCGTATTTTTTTGCATCCAGAGAAGAGTCCGATGATGTGCGTCGGCAAGCGGCAGCAGCGCTACTCGAATTACGGCCTACACTGGATGTAGTGGCGGGTGCTCATGATGCGTCGCAAGCAGTAGCAGCACCGGAACATCTCCAGGCGAATGAAGGGACGGCGAGTGGCGATGGCGGCGAAAGAGAGCTAGAGGCTGAAGATCCGCCTGTAAATGAAGATCTTCAGCGTATGTCTAATGTTGAGCACCTTTTAGCCACGTGCCGAGAACCAACAACAGCTGCTAATAATATTTTACAACGCTTGATGGAGCGTGCAGCTGATGAGAGCACAAATATTATTGAATATGCGCAACATCCATGTGTCAAAAGACGTCAGCAAATTCTTGATTTTTTGGCCAGACCGATCGAACCCGAGGAAATGAGGTACACGCGAAGCGCTGGAGGAATGGTCACCGAGCATTTTTTCAATCAAGGAAATCCAAGAGATCGACAAATAAATGAACGTAAGTCTAATGTTGTATTTTAAATTTACACCTTTCTTAAAAATTAAATCTTATTTTATAAATATTATTTAAGTTATTCGACGTGGTCTCGAGGGATTCTCCAAGTACCCCAAGGCTTTAAAACAAGATATTATGCGTATCATGTACGTTAGAAGAGCACAAGAAATACGATGGTTTTTCAATGTATGTAAAGATAACGAGAATTCTGTACTGTTAAACACTGACAATTTACCTGAAATGTTTAAGCGCTTGGGTCAGAGTTTTTCAGGACCACCGGAAGAATAATTTAAAAAACTTGTAATTACTTTGTTTAAATAAAATGTAAAAAATTTTTCAGAATGTATCGACTCTGATGCTTCAGCTTCTTCTTCTTCCATATCCGTTTTTCCCTTATCTACATCATCATCTTCATACAGTAATAGTACTGTAGATTCTGTAGATTATGAGGCGGATGAAAGCGACGAATCTATGCAAGTTGGTGGAGGTCGAGAAAGTCACGATGAAGATTCAAACCAGGATGGTTTTTCCGAGGCGGGCGAAGAGGAGGAGGAGAAGGAGGAAACAGTCAATGGCGAAGAGGAGGAGGAGGAGCCGACTGACGAAGAGGCGGTGAATCATAGAGATGACGAAGAAATGGATGTCGAGCAAAATGACGATATTCTACCGCCCGGTGAGCGTTTTATTATACACGGTCATGAGAATCATTACGTAGCCAAGTATAGATTGGATGGCAGGCGACTTTTGTTAAAAATACGTCCGCCGCCAGAGCACAATA
>CM053170.1:26998528-27010079 GCA_012977825.3 Pteromalus puparum
CTCCCACGCTGTCCAAGATTTATCTTCCCGCGCTACGTCCAGACGTGCGGCGCTTGCTTGCACTCTTTAGCCTACGGGAACCCTGGCCAACGCCCGTCAACGCCCGAACTGCAATCGCGCATCGGCACGCGGCGATAGTATCCGTCGGGGGCAAGGGTGTTGTAGCTCAGCGCAGATTCTGCGGTCCTTTGATATTTTAGTGGCCTTGATACCTCGGCTATGCTTTTATTATGCTGGAACGTCCTTCGAAGCGTATGTTCGACAATGAGAATTCTCTGTAATAATAGTTCGAGAGATAGTTCACTAACATAAATAATAACTGGATTTTTGTAAAGAGTTTTAAAAGTGAAGTATGTATTTTTAAAATTGAAAATTTTACCTTCTTTCTTAGATATCGGTGTCACTTTTTCAGCCTTGAATTTTATTTGTAGTAACCCAGCATCTCGATTAAGAAAAGTCCTAAATTTCAGATATTCTAACAGTAACTGGCCGCTCGCATTTTTCCTTTTACGGTTAATTCCGTCCTCCCATATCACTTGTGAACGTTTATAATAAACAGCCTCTTTTTCGGTTGGAAATAACTCGACGATGGCTGCAGCGATTTCTTCTAGTTGCGAAGCATTTAGCCTATGGAAATGTATTCATTTATAAATACGTTTACAGAAGTATTAACAAATATGAGAATATATATCTACATAGGAAACAATATGTATGCCCACAAGCAAGCCATAATACAATGCAGTATGTTATTCGTGCAATTCATGCGATTTAAAAAGTACATGTAATTAACGCAATAATTATCATTAAATGCCATGTCAAGCTTGTTACTTGTATGAGTTGCAAAATTTTATTAAAAAAAATTTTATTTTTGTCAAGTTCTACAAAATTTTTTGTAAATTTTAGTATTATGTCTATTTATTATTTATATTAGCTAAATTCAACGCGCTATACAGAATATAATAAATTATATAAAATAAATCTAATATGATATCATCTTACGTATAAGAGATGTGAGTTTTCAATTAATTTTTCATTTCATGTGCGATGATTATTGAGCTCAAGCATTCCCGTAAAACAGTTTGTGTTTGGGAATATTTGAAAAGAACTATTTGTCCTCTATGGTCAGGCGTTTCATGCAAAAGCTTGTACAAAGATTTGTTTTTTTGTACTGCAAAACAGAATCAATATGATATTTCATTAACATTATATAGTGGCTGAAAAATTATATGTTGTATATTGACGCGGTTAATGGAAATCGATTAAACATACGAACAACATTAATGAGAATTAATAAAAATTAAAGAATAACTTAATCCGTTTTTTATATAGCCAACTTGTATATATTAAAATATTTTTAATGAGTCTAGCAAATTTTGTATTTAGTTAACTTTAAAAAATTCAAATAATTACATAAAATGAAAATTGATTATTAAGCAGGTAAATACTTAAAAAGATAATAAATCCTATAAAAATCAATTGAGAGTTTAGAGCTTCATATATAATACAAATAAATATTTACATTGAGTATAAAATGTGTCATAATTTTGCAACTTTAACACAACATTAGGGTCTTCAACTACTTCGTTGTCTGCGTTTTCTGATTCCGTCTGTCTGTCTGTAGAATCTGAATTGGGTTTAGCAAGATCAGCAGGTACTTTATCATTTTTAAGATCCTCACCAGTTGCACTGGTATTACTATCATCTAATGATAAATTAACTTCATCGGAATTTGCTATTATTATTGGTACATCTGCAGAAATAATGTTCTCATGTGTTCCTGAAGGCGCACACGCTGAATTTTGTTTGAAATTCTGTTCATGTAGTTGTGAAATCTGCATTGGATTCGAAATTTCAATGTTCGGCAAATTTGGAGTGAAAAGCTGGAAACTATTGCCTCGGTTGGGCATGAAATTAAAATTTGTGGAGCTTTCAATCAATTGTGGAAAATTGCCATTATTTAGAGGATTATGACTAGCACTCATCGAAATCGTTGCAACGTTTCTATTAATAATTCCTGCTTTTCCATTACTATTCATTACTTCTTGAAATGTCTTAAAACGTAACAGAAATTGATCTCTTTTAACGAACTCAACTGATAATAACAGTGCGATTTCATACACGTTCATGGTTTTAAACTTTTCCTCATTTACTCCGTAAACTAGAATTTAATTGTAAATAACCTTAAAATTTCTCATTATATAAATAAAAAATTATTTAGAAAATACTAATGTAATAAGCATTTATTTATGTTCAATCATGCTATTATACGCTCATATAGCTTGGAAAGATTTAAAAGAGCAGATGGTAGACTTTGCTCTGAACTAGATGCGACAATCTAAAATTGTTATAAAAAAGTAGAGCTAGTGCTCTTAGAAAAAAAACCAAACCACAAGAACATCGTAAACCAACCCCTGCGTTGACATGTCCCAAGTTTCAAATTTGTTCCATTAAGCATATTCTTTAACTATGGCACTAGGTGTAAGATTTTTAATTGAAAAGATTGATATCTTTTCACCGGAGCCCTGTACAAAGTTAAAAACGAATACAGGTTCCTTGGGGATGTATTTCATGGTGCTGGTAAAGTTTGGTCAATTTACACCAAGCTTAAGATCTACTTTGCTCTGAAACAGAGGCGTCGTCGTGCCATTATTTAAGAAAAGTTGATCTTCTACTTTTAGAAGACTTACCAAACTTTAGAAACATCATGAACTGAACCCCAAGGAGTGTACCAAGTTTCAGGATTGGTCGATCAACCCATCTTTAACTTGGCACTAAGTGCAAGAGTTTTTTAGAAAAAATTTATATAATTTCACCTGGGCTCTGTACAAAGTTGAAAATTGATACAGGTTTTTATAAATGTATCACAACTCACACGCATATGCAAGCTCATCTCATCCCAGTTTAAATTAAACACTATGTGCAAATTACAGTAGCAAAAATACTTTTATGAACATAAACATGTTATGATGATTTCAAGATTATGTAGGGTTATGTGCAAATAATTGGTAATTACCTTCTAGAATAGGAGTCAACTCCAGACAATCCCAGAATTTCAGAATACTTCTCACGTATTGGTCAGCCATCATTAATTATTAACATTAAATTATTAACAAATCCTCTTTCGGAACTCGGATCACACAACGACACAACTCGAAACAATGATTCGTGTACACCGCATGCATGACACCGCGAATCACCGTGCACGTCACGTTGATGCGAGGTGAACGCGCATGGAGTGTCAGCATGAAGAGATGGCACTACGAATCGCGATGCAGTTCACTGCTAAACATCAGTTCCTCCGTGTATGTCGTCGCTCGCTGTGTCGATAAAGCAGGGAACAAAAGTTTTCTGTAGAAATTTCGAATGACTTTAGTTTTTTGAAATTATTGATTTTTTACTTTATGCGCGCAAATAGTGTACAGGGTGTACGGGGTATTACATCTTTGCACAAAATTCATCGTTTTAGGAACGGAATAGAATTTGCTTTGTTAAGCGTGACGTCACAGCTTACATATAAACTAATGTATTTTCCACTAATAGGATAGTTCTGAATATTATGGAATTTCGCGGGTATAATTTGAATTAAAGTACTATCAAAAGATAATTTTTTTAAATATTACGAATAATGGGTTTTTAATCATATTCAAAATAAATTCCGTTGTGATGAGGAATATTTGTAAAAACATTATGGTATACGAAAAAGATAAAAAAGTGAGCCGTCACGGGACGCCTGGCAGATGTGAAACATTGGAATTTATAGTTATTGAAAGAAGTTTATATAAAATAAAGTAAATAAATATTTTTTGTTTTGTAACATAAAAACTGAGTTTTATGAAGGTATGTAATGGAAAGGATGTTGTATTGGAGGAAGTGTAAAATGAAAGTAACAAGTATTAATATTTTTGTTTAGAAATATATTACAAATATTTACACTTCTGCAATACTGTTAAATATTGTCAGATGTATCATCAGTTATTTCTGTAATACTAGCAGTCAATGTTTGTGATGGTATTACAGTGACGATTGGCCGATGATAACTAAAATATGCGACGAAAGTGTTAGACATAACATCATCAAGGTATCTTATAAATACTGCATCGATTGTAAGCGTCGAACGCCAAATGTACAGCACGAGACGATGCCGTGTACACAAGTAAAGCGACTATAGCGCGCGCCGTATACTGCAAGCACTCACCGATAGGCACAGTCACGCATAAACACACTCTATAGTTCTAGACCCATCGCTGTCTAAAGCGCACTCACAGATACGCACACGCATACATACGCTTCCTCTCTCTCTCTCTCTCTCTCTCTCTCTCTTTGGTCGACGCGCGCACGCCTGTCCCAACGCTGTGTATAGCACACTCACAGATACGCACACGCATACATACTCTTCCTCTGTCTCTCTCCCTCTCTCTCTCTCTCTGGTCGACGCGCGCACGCATGTATATTTCTCTTCTGTCTCTCTCTCTCTCTCTCTCTGTCTCTCTCTCTCCAGTATAGAGGAGCGCGCTATAGAGGCGGAGAGGTGAGCGCGCTGTAGAGGCAAGAGAGAGAGGCGGAGAGGGGAGCGCACTGTAGAGGCACGAGAGGGGAAAGCGTCACGACAAAACGATTCGGTTGAACCCCCGAGCCGCGCCATTAGATGTTTCACATCAAAAATTAATGTTTTTTTTCTATAATTAGATAACAAAGGTCAGACGGCGAGCGCGCAGTGCGAGCACCATTGTGCATGGCGAGCGCGAAGCGCGAGCATCGGCGGTCGTGCCTTATGCGCAAAACGCGAAGCGATGCAAGGCGGCAAGTTAATTTTAAGGCACGCTAGTTTTAAGTATATTCATGCATTATCAAAACTTTGCCTTGAGATTTATTAATAGTCATAGTAAACGCTAAGACTAAAGGAAATTGTTTTCTGTATAAAATAATTGGCAATGAAGATAAATTTCCGGTATTTAAAGTAATTCTTGGTATGAAAACTTTATTTCCAATTTTTTACCCAGTTATAATTTCAGCTTCAATGTTATACTTGAATAATTTGGTAACTTTTAATCGTGTGCCATTACACACACCGTCTGTTATACTCAAGTTTCTTATTAACATAATAACAGCTCAAATTTTTAAATTAAGTTCATGAGGTGGCAACCCTTTGCGAATGCTATTTAATATTTCGATCGGATAATTTATGTAAATATTATCGTCAGATTTATCAACACCTTGATAGGTTGCAGTATCAACACTGTAATACGTTTTTGCCTCATATTATTCATTTTTAAAGCAACAAATAAAAAAAACATAAGTAAAAAATAGTTGAATAATAAACGAATCTTTTTAAATTTATGTAAATAAATTATATTTTACTTACGATTCAATACTTTTCTTGGATGAATCTTTATTTACACAATGTAGTAAATTGTGTGAAGTCAATAATTTTGTCTGGCAAAAAGATTTAGAGGCAATAGATACGACCAGAAGAATTAAATTTATTTTAAATTATATATAAATTGAAATGATAAATTTCTGAAGCTCTATATAAACAACTTTTTAAAATGCCATTAACAATAGATGTTAAACAGTACTTTTACTTCCAGTAACGAATTTTCTTTTTATTTTCTTAATTTGGGCAATATTTAATCTTTTTTTATAATCTATAAATTTTATATAGAATATAATTTTAAAATAAAAATAAAACAGAAACTGAAATGGGAGGTTGGCGAGCAGAGCGAGCAGGGGGTCGAAGCCCCCTAGTATCTATATATATGGGGCATTCTTTTTGAACACTTTCACTTAAGCGTTTTTACCTAACCTACAAAAACACCCCAAACCAGCAGTTATATGTAGTTTCTAATCGTAAGATTGAGGTGGTAAAAGAATTAGACGGACTTAGTGTGTATATTCCTGAAATCAAAACTAGTCGGTTATTTTGGCAAGTATAAAAATGGACTTAGTTAGATATCGGGTAAAAAACTTAGTCTTATTTCGAGAAAAAAGGACTAAGAAAAATTTTGAATAAAAAAGGATAATAAAAAATAAAAATAACCGGAAACCTCAACAACACGAGTGGGTGCTGTTGAACGGACTCGGGGAGGTACTGCAGTGGCTCTGATACTGCAGTGGAATTTATCACCGTGTTGATTGACCCTCCTGGGTTATGAGTGTGTCGGGCTCCTCGCGCCCTTCCACGCACTCAAAACCCAACGGGTCAACTCGGGCTGACCACGGTTTTTTTATTGATCTCTCACAAAAGTATAAATAACCTAAAACCCCAACAACACCGACTCGGGGCGGTACAGCAGAGGCTCTGTTACCGCAGTGGTTCGATTACCGTGTCAGATGACCCTCCTAGGTTATGAGTGTGTCGGGCGCTTCGCGCCCATCCACACTCAAAACCCAGCGGGTAAACTTGGGTTGACCACGGCTTTTTATTGATCTCTCACAAAAATAAAAATAACCTAAAACCCCAACAACACCGACTCTAAGAGGTACAGCAGAGGCTCTGCTACCGCAGTGATTCTATCACCGTGTTGGTTGACCCTCCTGGGTTATGAGTGTGTCGGGCGCCTCGCGCCCTTCCACGCACTCAAAACCCAACGGGTCAACTCGGGCTGACCACGGTTTTTTTATTGATCTCTCACAAAAGTATAAATAACCTAAAACCCCAACAACACCGACTCGGGGAGGTACAGCAGAGGCTCTGTTACCGCAGTGGTTCGATTACCGTGTCAGTTGACCCTCCTAGGTTATGAGTGTGCCGGGCGCTTCGCGCCTATCCACACTCAAAACCCAGCGGGTAAACTCGGGTTGACCACGGCTTTTTATTGATCTCTCACAAAAATAAAAATAACCTAAAACCCCAACAACACCGACTCTAAGAGGTACAGCAGAGGCTCTGCTACCGCAGTGATTCTATTACCGTGTCGGTTGACCCTCCTGGGTTATGAGTGTGTCTGGCGTTAAAAACTACGTTAAAAACTACATACAACTGCTGTTTTGGGGTGTTTTTGTAGGTTAGGTAAAAACGGTTAAGTGATTAACCAGAAATGAGAACAGAATCGTGTCAGCGGAATGAGATAAATATAAATAGGCTTTGTTCCTAATTTTCTCACTACGTCTGCAGTTGGAAATCACGTAAAACTGATGTTTTGGGGTGTTTTTGAGGTTATGTAGGAATGTTTTAGTGATTAACCAGAAATAAGTGTAGATATACGTTCAGCGGAACAAAATGCATAAGAATAGGAGTTCTTCCTAAATTTTGTATAATATCTGCGATTGGGAATTACGTAAATATGTGGTTTCGGAGTATTTTTTGAGGTTATGTATGAACGCTTAAATGATAAACTATAAATAAGTTGAAATTCGTGTTTAAAGGGTTAAAATACATAAAGGAAAGCTATGTCAATAATTTCTTAACCACCTACACGAATATCAAACTCAATAACTGCTTGCTCGTTATGACGTCTTCGTGCTGTTGTGGCCAGAGAGGTTAGAATAACAATAATTACAAAAATTTGCCACTCGGTAATAAAAAGTAGAGGTTCTAAGCTTTCATTTGCATCCTCGCTCGATTTTTTAGGATGAAATGAATTTTGGGGAGCATGGGGTCTCCCGTTCAAAAAGAATGCCCCATATATATATATATATTTTTCTTGTATTTTTCACTTTTCAGCTTTTCGTATAGTACTACTTCGGAGGCATTAAGTCTTCTGAAGGTTAACTATACACATTTTTAATTTTAAATAGAACATCTTCGAGGTATTATGTCCTTTGAGAAAGCTCTATTAAGGAGAGTATTTCAAACAGCAATACGTCTGTTTGGGAGAAATTCTTAAAACATTTTCTAATGTTTTAAGAATTTCTTAAGCAGCTTCTTTTGTAACGCCATCTGTATACAGGGTTTTGATGTATATCACTGTAAATCGTCAGTTACCGCTGACTCGCTCTTATAGCCATATGGGTAACTTTTATCTAATCTCACAAATCTTCGTTTGCCATATACAGGCTTGTAGTTTTGGTCTCATCCTGTATAATAACGTCATAAAATACCGTTCTACGTATAGCGCTATTAGTCAGCACTATTTGCATGTTTGGAGAAGTTATCATCGCTCGAATCGTGTCAAAATTGACTAGCTGACTATTCGTGTAGTTCAGACGAATACCTTTTACTTTGCACACACAGTCCTCTTCATCGTTTGGTCTAACTCGTCCATCAAACTACCCAATGACGTACCAATTGGTAACTCATACTCGCCACTTTTTCCTTTGCTAACATAAAATACTGAATCAGTGTCATAATAGATGGCTCGGGGTTCCAAAGCATGCAGATATTCGAACAGATTGAGACGTGCTTGTGCCATTGTAAAGGCAGCGAGGACCACGTTTGTCATCGACGGTGATAGCGAAGATGTCAGAGCCTCGTCTCTGTAGCACCAATTGACGTAGAGGGTTTCGTCATTAATAGGTAAAATACCGTTAACCTCTACCTCAGCACTGGTAAGTAAATTTATCAAAGTCTCTCGATTGTTTACAACAAGTGTTCTTGTCAAGTTCTCACGCTGACCAAACTTTCCCTACAGAGAATTTATACAGAGTTTTGCCACGGATCGTAATCCGGCATTTAAGCTTATATCATCTTTATTCAAACTTTTTCCGTCTTCATGTTCTAATTCTTTGATGTAGCGCTCCTTGTCTTCCTCTGTGATGCAGTCTGATGGGTATCCCGACGCTGCAACCTTTTGAGTAAAGAACTCGTTGATGTATTCGGCAAAAATACCACCTTGACGTTCCCTCTGGTTGTACCGAGTCATTTCGTATTGCTGAATTTCATAAACAGCTTTGACAACGTAACCCAATGTGACAGCTACTTTTACTTCCTCCGATACCCATGTTCCTCGCAAAAGACGCTCTTCATGATCTTGATGAGGACAGTCTTCTTGAACCATTTGTTCGCAATATGTTCAGCACAATGGGAATATCAATTTACCATGCATTTTTACCGGTAATAAAGGATGCTATAAATTTTGCGGTGGTAATATATCGCATGCAATCAATCAATCCATTAACTCGTGAAATGTCGTTTCACGAGTTAATTATAGGGGTCCCATACTCATAGCCGTAACTAAAATAAAGTTTTACGCATTATTTAAATAATATTATATGCGCTATGCGCTTGACACGTGCAATTATTATTTCACAAGAATAATGACTCATAAACCAGCTGCATGGTTATACTAGAGATGTGCACGTGTGAATGTCTTGGGCAGTATCGTTGCCGAATTTCTTTTCTCTGCTGGCCAGCGAAAAAGAGTATGACTAAGAATATGCACCTGCACGAATATACAGAGAAAAGGATGAGTAAGAAGACGCAGCTGCATAGTACATACTCTAATGCACGTGCAAATGTCTTGCGACTCGGGCATTGTTCCCGAATTTTTGGAGCATCAGCTAAAAGAGAGTGAGTAAGATGTGAGCGTGGGATCGCATGTGTTTCGGGGCTAACAAAGTGTCGCACCATCATACCTCTGGAAGAGAGCATGCATCAGTGTCTACCTAACTCTCTCCGGGTAATCATGAGAGATTGCAGAGGCAAGTTTACCGATCGTGAAGTCAAGGGTGTATACTCTACTGCATTGTGCGACGAATTATCGGGCTACGAGGCGATTTTATCGGCAATTTTATCGGCAGGAGAGAAAACAGTCCGTACGCTGGAGCTACAATTTAAAATTCCAAATTCGGATGTGTCCATGCTGCTTAATTAAAAAAAAAGAACAAAGATTATCAGCAGCAGGTTTAGTTTAAAAATTTATCGTGACAGTTATTAGTGTAATTTTTTTTGTTAAATCTGTGTTGTACTGTGTGTGTTGTCTAAAAATTATGCTACCGGACGAAGCAAAAATAGCTACTGCTGTCGATCTCGAGATTGACGAAGTGCCGATCGAGCAGCAGGTACCGGCGTCGAGTACCACCACTTTCAGACTTGCTAAGGCGGCAATTAATTGCTCGTTCGCCACTCGCGTCTGATGGGCCAAATTCTACATCGTGGAACTTAAATTTTCGTGCTATTGAGGTATTGATGTGGCCGCATCATTATCGTATGTATCTGCTACATCCAATACCTTTCGATAGAGCCTAAACTTTGTTTAAATCGCCAGCCAACAAACAGATAATTTGGCGTTAAAAACATTTAACAACTCCTAAATTAAAAAGTGGACGGAAAGCGAAGTACGTTGTGTTGTATCTAAGTGTGACTGCATGGTGTATTCTACAAACGACAGATTTGAGGGCCAAGGAGCAAGAGCGTAAAAGGCGTTTTATCTACCGCGATTAGAGGTAAATAATGTTATTTATTAAATAATTATATATATTTATATGTATTTTTTATTAAAAAATTAAAAATTAATGTGTGTCTGAATGTTTTGGAATATGTATGGGGGATAAAGGTATAACTAACTCCCCCACTCCCCCGACCCACCACACCGCCCTCGAAATTAAATCCCCCCTCCACTCCCCGAACTATGGCGCGTGGACAGCCAACCTCACCATGGGCAGATGGTGGGGGTTTGTTTTGACGAGCCATAGTCCGAGGTATACTACTATCTGTATAACGAAAAATCCAGAAACGACCAATGAACTCAGAAATTTATGACAAAAATATCGAAAAGTATTCTATAAGAAACCAGGTAGATAAGCAGCATACGAGTATAAAATTAAAATAAAAAATCCTGAACCATTTTTTATCCCTCCATATCCTGTAGAAACTAATATGAAAAGTAAACTCGGGGAAAAAATAGGGAGAACGTTGGATTGGAAAATCATACGTCGGTCAAGTAGTAATTTTATAAGTCAGATTGTTCCGGTATTTAAAAAAGACGGGTAAATTCGTTTATATCTAGACGCACGTAAAGTAAACGTGCGACGTTGCAAACGTCGCAGCCACGCAAAACGTGTGTTGCTGTTTTGCGCGGCAAATTCTCCTTAACGCATAAGGCCGAGAAAGAGACAGTCGGCGTGTGCGAAGCCCGCGTTTCTCGGACGTGAGCTTTCGCGGAAATTGCCAGCCGTCATGAGCTCTGGGAAGAAGTTCGCCGGTCCGAGCTGGCGCGAGACGAGCAGCCAATCAGCCCGTCTCGCGCCTCGCTTGGCCAATCGGACTACGTTATCGGCCGGGCCCTAACGGTCGGGGGAGTGTCGCCGAGCGCGAGAACGCAGCGTGACTCGGCAGTTCTCGTCTGGATCCCGTCGACGCGACACGTCGACGAGAGAGAGAATCGCACGCGAGTGTTAAGCGTGCGAGTGTGTGGAGAGAGAGTGTGTGAGGAGAGCAGCAGCAGCATCACGACCTGGACCGCCATCCCGAGGAAGGAGTCCATCCCCGGAGACGACCATCCAGACGCCCGCCACTGCTGCAATCCAGAGTCGTCACTGCCCGGCTGCCATCTTCTGTCGAGCAGGCACGAGAGGAAGGGAGCCAGAACGGGAGGAAGGACGTCGGCAGGAGAGCCTTTGCCGTCCCGTCGCCATCCGCCGTCGAGCAGGCACGAGAGGAAGGACGACGGAA
>CM053170.1:27018326-27045908 GCA_012977825.3 Pteromalus puparum
GCAACAATAGTGTGTTCTAAATAGAACATAAATTTGTCTATTTTTCCCGGAGATTTTCTAGGATTGACTTGATCTGTTCATTTTTTTTATGATATAAAAAAGTAATTTCGAAAAACATATATATCTCAAAAAATAAATAGTTAATATGTTTTAAAAAAATTCATGACATAATAAAACAACGATAGTCTACTGTTGAATATATTGTATAAATCATATCATTTAAAAAAAGCAAAAGTATTTTTTCAAAAATAGAAAAATGTCTATAATATGGCCATAAAATGGTCAGAATCATAAAACAAAAAATGACCTAAATTCAGAATTAGAAAAAATATATGCATGTCAAATTTTATTACGATCCGTCGCATGGTTCCAAAATTATGGCGGTATACGTACATACACACACACACACACACACACACACACACACACACACACACACACACACACGCACACACACACACACACAGCCATCCACACGGACATTTTCTAAAGACGTATGATTCGTACTCCAAACACCTCCAAATGCGTTTCCACGAAGTATTAGCAAAACTGAAAATTTTACTATTACAAAGCTTCCTCTTGAGGAGGAAGCAAAAGAAAGCTACGAATAAATCATAACCTAATAAATAATTGATTATGTACAATAAATAATCAACGTAATATATTGCCTAATATTATTTTATACGTTAACTAACCTAAATCAATCTTTAACATAATCAAAATAGTGTTCTCTCATATATATAGTACTAATAGAGATTTCAGTAATTAATATATATGTGGCGGTCCCTACCGAGCGCCACCATTGGTCCGACGCGCCGCCTGCCGGCCACGACACGACCACCACTGTCGTGGCGATAGCGAGGCGAGCTTGTCCGACAGTTCCGGCCTGGCCGCCGATCGGAACAGACCTGTCAGTCTATTGTTAATTCTTTAGTCATACAATATAATTTAGTCGTAATCTAGTACCGAGTGTTATCATGGACTTAACCTAGTCTGTCCCCATATCCTTCTTACATAATAGCTGGTACCAACCTTCACGCAACCAGCAAAGTGATGACCCCGCCCGATTTTCGACGCCACGCGACATTTTGTGTAGCCTTTACAGCAAGCTCGCTCGGCTTTACGCTCGGCGGCCAGCAGCCTTTTGCTCAATTCGAGCTTTTAGCTTTTCGTCGGCCTTACACTGACTCATCCATCGTCTCACGCCGGTATCTTACAGCCGCGCGACGACAATTTCACTTTTCTGTCGACGTCGACATCGACAATTCCACATCTACATCTAAACTACGTAGACGCTTTTAGCCCACCTCTTGCATTGGTCTTCTACACCACGTAGACGCTTTTATCCCACGTCTTGCGCTGGCCACGTACACCACGCAGACGCTTTTACTTTTCTCACTGACTTTCTCTTTTCGTCGTCTCGCGTCGGCCATTTTCGGCCGCCAAGAACGACTTTCTCCGGCCCATCTACAGCCGTCAAGACCAGCAAATTCTGGCCCGTTTACGGCCACGGATCCAGCGAGCGACAGCCCACGGCACCGGACACCAGCAGCGCCTCGCCATCGGGCATATCCAGCGCATCATTACCGGCGACTCCGCTCCACCAGCTTCCATCATCGCGCCGAGCTACACACATCATCGCCGAGCTGCGCATTTCATCACTGCCGCCCCCGGCGCCCCACAACCGACATCTTTATCAGGACAGGAAATTACCGTTAAATATTCTATACCTCTCGTAGACAATGTCTAGAGGTCAGGACGACTCCCAGGACAACGAGACATCGTCTACGAATGAGTGCGCTAGGTGTATATATCTTACAAAAACCAGAAATATCAACTTATTTACTAAAATAAATTGTTATATACATATATATATATATCATCTCTTGTATATTTATTATCATGATTATCCCCCGCATCATGTAATCTGACAATTTTTATTTAGCATTTTTATACATATAATCTTGTTCAATTAGTGTATGATAAAAAAAATTATATTTTTTTACATCAATCAAAAGTTTTTCATGTTTGTACGTACGCACGTACGTACGCTTTTTAGCTAATGTTTATCGTTGATGTTTATAAAAACTAATCATTTAAAAATTCAATTTTTGTGATGAATCTACGTATTGATATACAAAGATTACAATAATTTAAAAAAAAAACTATTTTTATAAGATATATCTACATAAGATAGGGATGTTTGCAGAAGACATAGTTTTCGAAATTAAAGTATTTTAATATTATGTAGAAGATTATGAGGAGCTGAAACTACAGAATTTATAGAAAAATTTTAATTAATATTGCTATAAATTTTGTCACAAACATCGTTAGTTTTATAAAATTGAGGTATGTTGAAAGGATTAATTTTATCTTCTCCTGAATTTAACAATAATGATGAGAATATACATCAATACAAAATATTCATCAATAATACATAAATATGCTTTATCACGTGGTGAACGTAGAGCTAGAAGCAGCCGCGCAGACGTTAGCTGCGTGCTATGCGACTACTGTAAGCTGAAGCCACCTCGTAATAATCGAGACTACGTCTCGTTTCCTCGAGTTTGGAAGGTTCGCATTAGACCTGCCGAGGTCACGTTTGGCTAGTTGCAGATGTTGCTGCGCGCAAATCGAAAAGCGATACGCGTGCCCGCGGAGGCGTCGGGGTGCTTTGTCCGTAAGGAAAGGGAAAACGGAGTCGTAGCGGTAAAAAACACAGTAATCCAGTAGAAAGATTAGATGTATTATATTATAAGAGCAAAGTAAAGGTGCAGCGTAAATAGAGATCGGGAGAGCACTGGTGAAAGAGAGAGAGAGATTCAGATTTAGATTTAGATTTATACATGTTTATTACTGTACATTGTGTTGTACAAAAGAGTATTACAGAAAATAATTGCGTAGTAAGAGGTGAGAGATTTAAGATATGAAGAGTAATGGTGGTGAGATGAGAAAGCGAGAGATTGTGAATGAGGTGTATGTGTACTTATTGCTATTGTTTGCGGAGTTATGTTACAAATTAACGTTACTATTATTGTCTTCCAGAGAGAAAAAGTGTTGCCTAGCCTGTGTTTTGAAGTAAGAAATTGAACTATTGTTGCGTAGGTGAAATGGTAGGGAATTCCAGAGATATGAGGCGCTGATGTGGAATGATTTCCTCAGTGTCTTCGTTGCGAAGGGGGGGATGTCTAGTGGAGTCACCTCACCCCTCACTGGGCGGAGGGCGACGTGGAAGTTAAAATAGGCCATGATGTAGGATGGTACAGCAGTATTAAACAGTTTTCTTAGAAAACAGGCCATAAAATACTTCCTACGTCCGGCGGTGGTGAGCCAGCCAAGCTCGCGTCTGTAAGGAGTGGTGTGCTCATCCCTTCTTACACCATAGATATAACGGATTCCTGTATTGACCAGTCTCTGTAGTTTAAGGTCTAGTTCTTTAGTCAAGTCACAGTATACCAGTGAACAGTAGTCAATGATGGGAAACAGGAGAGCCTGCACGAGATGTTGACGTCGGCATGGAAGGTCAGTGCTTTTTCTAAAAAGTAAAGACGATACATTAAGAGTGAGCAGTGCTTGCATAGATTCTTGACGTGCTCTTTCCAGGATAGCTTTGAGTCTAGCACTAGCCCGAGACTGCGCACAGATGATTGATACTCGACCTGGGCTCCTCCTATGTTTTATGTAGGTGTTAGCTACAGTTGGTAAAGCATTTATATAGTAAGAGGAGCCCAGGACGATCGCCTGAGTTTTGCTAACGTTTAACTTCAGGCGATTTGTGCTGCGCCAGCTGAAATCCTCTCGGCGTTAGCTGTCATCCTCACGGAACAGGAATCTAGCTCCTCGAGGGGGCATTGCAGTAGATCTGGAGGTCATCCCAATCAAATGAGATGATAAGTGTCTGAGTAGAAGGGGCAAAAGAAGCTGATAGTCATGATGTATAAACGAGAATAGCAAGGGCCCAGGACGGACCCCTGTGGGACACCGTGGTTGGAGAGGGCGAAAAGTGTAGAGAGCTGTCCTTTTCATCAATGGACAGCGCGTGCGTCATGCCTGTAAGATATGATGCAAGCCCAGCGGTATGACGGCTGCTTCGAGAAACCACGGATTAAGAGGTTACGTTTTGGTGAGTGCAAGTTTTTGACGTCGACGAAACATGTTCGAACGCGACTTAGCTAAATCGAGAGGAGGAGAAGTGTTAACTGATCTTTTGTTTATCGCCTACTACTGATATCTCGAGGGAGGAGGAGAGTAGAGATTGAGAGATGAGAGAATTTTTAGAAATTTATTTTCATGGGGTACATTATGTTGTACAAAGTTATTGGATAGCAGGTAGTTGAAAGTTTGATTAGCTGTTTTCATTGATGAAGTCGGTGTATGAGTATGAGAGTAAGTGGAGGGCGAAGAAATGTGGTGACGAATGCTGCATGAAGAGAGGTTATAGAGCCTCTTGTGCGAGGAGTAGCGCTTAGCTATCGCGTTTTGAACTGAGTGAAGATCTATTGTCAGCGAAGATGAGATGGTGGAGGTTCAGATATTGAGACTGATATGGATGATTTCGCTCAGTTGTCGTCAGTTCGTTTAGCCGAAGGGGGGATGTCCAGGGAGTCACACTCACTCCTCACTAGGACGGCATTGGCAACGGGGAATCAGTTAGCAAGGCTTCAAGTTTATTACGATGGTGTTGGCATTGTTGTTTGAAAAGTATTCTGAGAAAACAGGCCACAAAATACTTTCCTACGGTCCCGCGGTGGGTGAGGCCATTGCAGTTACGTCTGTAGGGTGTGGATGTGCGTCGTTTCTTTCCTTAAGGCCAAAGATGGTATACGTATTCCTGTGGGGTCACCAGCTCTCGGTGTAGTTATTAGTGTCAAGTTCTTGAGTAAGGTCACAGTATACTATGAGAGGCATTATTCCTATGGTTGGGAAACTAAGCTAGGGGGCTTGCACGAGATGACTCTGCGCATCTCTTGGTTGGTTTGCTCCTTCTGAGAGAAAGTTTATTTGCCTAGTTTTCTTTTAGTGAATTGAGCACGTTACAACAGTGTGTGCTGTTCAATTTAGAGATCGAGCACCCACTCTCAGACAGTTGCGCACAGAACGATTGGTATTCGACCTGGGCCTGCCCCCTAGGTATTGATAGAGGTGTTACTGACCAGTGCTTTTTGTAGAATTATGCGTTAGAGGAGTGGGTTTGGGCACTCAGGACGATCGCTTCTGAGTTAAGAAAGCGTTTAGCGTTTAGAATGATTTTGTGCAGCCCAAACCTGTATCTCTCGGCGTTGCTGACATCTTCGCGGAACAAGAGTCGAGCTCCTCAAGGTGGCATTGGTGTAGATTGCAAGTTCATGCCGCGTAGAGTAGATGTGATACATCGGGGTCCGAGGCAGAAACTAATGTCGTTGAATGTACAGGGAGAATAGCAGAGGACCCAGACAGACCCTGCGGTCTTCCGTGCTTAGAGGACGGAAAGGTGGAAAGCTCGCCGTCGATCACCACACAGACTGCCTGTTTTCTGGCTGTGATATACTGAGGCAACCCAGCAGATAACTTGCTTAGAGAGAACAGAAGTGTGTTAGGCTTCGAGAAGCTTGACGTGACATAGCAGTGGTCAAAGAGCTTTACTGAAATCGAAAGAGAAGGAGAGAAGAGTTTACCTTCTTGTTATAATGCCACGCCTAACCTCATCCGTTAGCTTGAAGTAGGCCGGACTGAGTGCGTGGCCAGTGCGAAAAACCAGTTTGCAAGTCGCCCCAGAAATAGCCTGGACTCAAGGTCTCAGGAGATTTGCTTATGGCAAACCAGCCCACTCAGTGCCTTTGACAGGAAGCATGAAAGAGAGATCCGAACGATAGTCTGGTTAAAGATGTAGGAGAGCTGACTTTTGTTAATCGCGTGCACTAAGGACTATTTTTCCAGTCAGGGGGGAAGCAACGACTCGCTCAATGACAGGTTAAATAGACGAAGATGGGTACGATACTGGCAGGGCCTTCTGAATAACAACCTGTGGGATGCCGTCGCTACCTCTGGCTTGGGAGTCAAAGTGCGTTATTGCAGCTAAAACGTCCGACTCCGTAATTTCCCTGAAACTGAAGTGTTCAGGGAAATTCAGACTCTCGAGGGTACGCAGATAATCCTCAACAGCAGGAGCTTGCGGGTTGTTGGAAATGCCGCTGAAATGCATATTGAGGTCTTCGTTTGAGAAGCGAGAAGGTGGTTTTAGCTTGGAAGATGTTATTCCAAGCTTCTCTAGCTCTCTCCAGATCTCGCCGACATCTGTCAGGGAGGACAGGCGTGAATGATAATAGTTCAGCCTAGCCTCCTCAACGTGTCTGTGAGCATCATCCCTGGCGAGTCTATAAAAAAATAGATCCAACGGGAGACGTGATCTGCGAAATCGCCTGTAGAGTCTGTCTCGTTCTTTCACAAGTCCACGAAGAGCCGTGGTGAACCACGGGTGGCGTTTCTGTCCAGGTGTCACTGTGCGTAATGGGGCGAGATGATTTACAGCGTTAGTTAAGTTGGTGTTGAGTACAGCAATGCATTCGTCGAGTGATGAAGTGGCGAGGGATGATCAGTCACATGCCGACAAAGATGGGAGATACTCCCTTGGCAGAGATCTCGCAGAAGAGATACTCCGGCTTCCCCGGCCTGTCAGACCATGCACCGTCGGATGATGCAATGATGGTAGCAGTCAAAGTGTTATGTATGTAGAGGGCCACAGAGAGAGAGAGAGAGAGAGAGAGAGAGAGAGAGAGAGAGAGAGAGAGAGAGAGAGAGAGAGAGAGAGAGAGAGAGAGAGATTGATTGATTGATTGATTGATTGATGGGGCTTTATTCGCCATTACGGCAAAATAGAAAATACATATAATAAATGTGAACGAGACAGTGCAAGTTATACATCATACAAGAAAATTAAATACATAAATAAATAGATACAATATACATAAATAAGAAAATACACAATTATCACAGTTTTTATCACAGTAGTCGGGTAGTTATCACTAGCTTATCACTAACATTTTTAAAAACAATTTCATCTTAATAGCCCCATGAGAGTGATAACACCTTCGTCATAGTATTAAGTGAAAAATATAAAATATAAAATATTTGCACAATAGATCTTTGGCTTCGTCAATAGTGAATAGATATAACTTCGAAAAATGAGATTAAGGGTCTGCGTCGAAGAGATATCGACGCATCGCACCCTTAAATGCCGCAAGCGACGGCAGGTGGCGCACGGAGGGAGGGAGAGAGTTCCAGAGCCGATCACCCTGAACCTGGAAGGATCCTTCGCTCGTTCTAGGGATGTTAAGCTCCTGCGGCACTCCCCTAGCCGTCGGTCTGGGCTTATGCTTCGTGAATAGATCGGCGAGGTAACACGGCTCTCGCATGTTGATGATTTTATACATTAAAAGGGCTGTAAAGTACAGCCTGCGAGAGTCGGAACGAAGCCAGCCCAGACGTTTCCGGTAAGGAGTGATATGTTCATCCCTCCTAACCCCGCAGATGTACCTCACACATGCATTGCTGAGTCTCTGTAATCGAGTACGCTGTTCGTTAGTCGCGTCCAAACACACCACTGAGCAGTAGTCGAGATGGGGTTGTACTAGAGTCTCGACTAGCCTTTTGCGGAGCGCCTCACTAGTACAGGCCCTAATGAACCTCAGACTGTAGAGGGCTCTATTTACTTTCTTTGTTACTTTGTCAATCTGAGGCTTCCACGTTAGTTTACTGTCCAGTGTGACGCCAAGACTCACAACCTCACCGCTGAATGGGACGAGCACCCCTTTCTGCAACTCAATGCCGGGTAACTCTAATGAGTTTAACTCATTGACTTTGATATTGGAGCCGAAAAAAATGGTTTTGGTCTTGCCGGCATTAAGGCTCAGCCCACCCAGCCACCAGCTGTGCCGCATCAGACAGCCGAGACACGGCCTCCTGAAGCCCATCCATGGTGGTGTCAAGATAAATCTGAAGGTCGTCTGCATAGAATAAGTGTTTGATGTCCTGTCCGTCCAGAATGTCACGCAGGTCATTCACATAGAGACAGAAGAGAAGCGGGCCCAGGACAGATCCCTGTGGGACTCCCAGATTGGTTTCTAGGTACTCAGACCCACCAGTCTTTTGTGAGATAACCATCTGGGAGCGACCCTGTAAATACGACTTTATCCACAGTAGAGCCGTCCTGGAAAAACCCAGCTGTTGAAGCTTTTTAAGAAGTTTTGATGGCGAGATTGAATCAAAGGCCTTACTAAAGTCAAACAATAGTAGTAGGGTAATCTTCCTCTTGTAAGTGGCCGTACGTATGTCGTCTGTTAGTTTAAGGAGTGCTGTCTGCGTACTATGGTGCTCTCGGAAACCTGCCTGGAGGGGATCAAAAAGCTTGTTTAAGTTTAGATACTCCGTGATTTGGATATGAGCAATCTTCTCGAGAACTTTGGAGAGGAAGCAAAGCAGAGCGATAGGTCGAAAGTCTGAGGCGTCTGACGGCGAAGCATGTTTTTTGAGCGCGATAAGCTGCGCCTGCTTCCAAGCCCCCGGGAAGACACCCAGAGCAAAAGAGGAGTTAAAAATTTCTACTAAAAATTCTCCGATCACCGGGAGAGCCCTGGCGACCACCTGTTGGGGAATGCCGTCGACCCCTCTTGCCTGCGAGGAAAAGTGCGAAATAGCAAGGACAACGTCACAATAATTAATAGGCTTGAAATTAAAACCCGCCTCACTTGCAGTCATAATCAGGTCCGTTGCATCGTCAATATTCTCAAAAGGGGAGGACGAGATCCCGGCGAAGTAACCGTTCAGTGAATCCGGTGAAAAACCATGTAAATCCTCCTCTTTTCTCTTTGGGAGAAGGCCGAGGTTGCGCATTTCTTTCCAAATATTTTTGTTGTTATCTAGAGCACTCGAGAGATGTTGCTGCATATACAAATTGCGCTCCTCTATCAAGCGCTCATCGACCTCCTGTCTGAGTCGAAGAAACTCAGTGAGAAGCTCAGCTCGGCCAGTGCGTTGATAACGCCTGTGCGTAGCATTACTCTTATCAATGAGTTGCCTCAACTCAGGCCCAATCCAAGGAGCATATTTTTTATTTGGGCAAACCTTTTTAAGAGGTGCCAGTTCATTTATTGCTGAGTTAATATTTTCATTTAAAGTATGCAAAGCTCCCTCCAGGTCGGCTCTGGCAAAACCAATGGCTGACCAGTCGCAGCCGGAAAGCAGGCCATTTAAGGCTTCAGGACTAATGCTGCTAAAGTTCCTGTACGAGAACGAATCTAGCACAGGTGCCATCGAAAAAATGTCAATAGTCACGCTCAAGATATTATGCTTTCCAAAACTGGACAGCCATTCGTTCTTGGAGTCCAGCACAGTGTCATTCGTGTCTGCCAAGATCAAGTCAATCCAGGTGTGAGAGGCTTCTGTGCAGTGTGTTGGTCCATGAGGGATAATTTGGAGCGAGAGTTCATCGCTAAGACGCCTGATGGTACCCGCGTCATCAGATGTAGACAACAGATCCGCATTCAGGTCTCCCATGATGATCTTATGGCTATACTCGGATGACAAGACCCTAAGGGTGCAAAACAGGTCGGAGTCCTTTTGCATGGGGATTTTTGGCGGCCTGTATATAACGCCAACTAGTATGGAAGGCGAGTTGCCCTGTTGCACGCTGCAGAACAAGTACTCTGGGATTCCAGGTTTACCTGGCCCCTGTGTGGATGAAGTGGCAAGTACATCAACTTTATAATCGCTGCGTACATACAGGACGACCCCTCCCCCATTTACATTTCGATCTTGCCTGAAAATGGAGTATCCCTTTACCTGAATGAGGTTGTCGTCCACAACTGAGCCCAACCATGATTCCGCGATCCCGAAAATAGTAAAGGAGGGATGATCCGCCAAGAAAAGACGAAGCTGCTCAATGCGAGCTCTAAGCGAGTTGACATTGAGAAACCCCGCCTTGAGGAAACTGCCCCTCTCGCCCCCCCGTGCACCTCTACCCGAGTCCAGTCAGATTGCCGTCGGTTCATTTGTCTTATCAGCGCCTTCACCAGACTTTGAGCCGTTCAGCGGTATTGCACTGTTAGTGCTTGAGGATTTGGTGGAGGCTGCTTGGCACGCCGTTTGAATGGCTTGCAAGTCAGCAGCCGACGCGAAGACGTGCGCACGCTCGCCACCCTTCCTTCTAGCCAGGAACCTGCCGCCCGCATGCCAGACATACCTGAATCCCAATCCTTGAGCAATGGGCCTCAAGTTTTTTAACCGCTGAAACTTTTCTTGGGATAACATCTCATTGATATAAACTTTATGTCCTGTCATGCAGGCAGCAGCCCCCGGGGCCAGGAGGTCAGGTTTAATATCGCCAGTAGTGAGGTAGTTATTAGCCAGTTCTCTTTTGGCTCGCATAATGTCTCTCACCAAGGTCGGCCTAGCAAGTCGAGTAACAAGAGAGGGCAACGCACCCCGGCGCACTCCCGAGTTTAGCTTTCTAGCGTCATCCCCCTGATCCCTGTCTGGCTTACGTAAGCGCAGAACCCGAGTGCTGATAATGTCAGTCTTTTCCAGGGAGGGGAGAACGGTGCTGAGCAGCGCGAAGGCAGCTCCGTCCGAGATTTCCTCGTTAATCTTAATGTCATCTTTTAATAATCTATGAATAATTACCTCGCACCCCTCAGCACCGTCCTCATCCAACCCTGAGCCGCCGCTAGCAGGTGCCAGCCGTGGAGACGAGCGAACTTGCACTCCCGCTACCTCAGTGGACCCAGACTCATTAATATGAGCATCCGCAGTGAGCAGACCGCTGTCTGAAGTCGACTTCACGCCCAAGTCGGGAGCCCGGCGAGCACGCTGGAGGTCCCTAAGTAATTGTTGTGTTTGTTGCAACTCGTTTTTAAGAGCACTATTTTCGTCATGAAGTTAATTATTCGCGATCAGCACTTTGTGAGACGTGCTGATGTTGTCAGTTAGCTGGGTCTCAAGAGCAGAGATACGGGTATTCAATTCCTCAGCACCGACTGTAACGCCCCCTTCCACTGAGGCGTGAGAGACATCACGTGGTGCCGTACCCCTGCTCATGAGAGCCTTCAGTTCGTCAAACTGACTTTCCAGCATGTCAAATCGTTTGAAAAATAACTGCAACGTGCTCACCAGGATAAGGATGTTTGAGACACCCAGCAGGCTGGCATTACCTAACGGCGCATCCATCGGAGGAATCCTCTTCTGCACAGGATCCATGCTGGAGAAGTTCGCACGTCGAGATGTGGGAGATGGAGAGACATCGGTCTTCGTTGGTGATTCCGATGAGGCAGGCACCTGAGAGTCAGTGACCCGCTCGACAGTTGCGTTGTGGCTCTGCTTATCACTCTTCCGCTGCTCCTGATCGGCGACGGAGCGGAGAGGGGAGTCGAGCTTTAAGTTGTCGTCGCAGTGGTCGCCTGTTTGCGCTTTCGCACGCGGTGTCGACGTTGTGCGTAGCAACCGCTGGTGTTGCTGGTGGTGGGGGGAGACGTGATGCGTCGCCGAGATGTTCTGAAGCCTTGCCTTGCCATGCCTTGGTCACGGCATGTGTGTTCACCTGACGATTTTTGGCAGGCTGGGAGGGCTTCTTCGGCGCCGATTTGCTATTCTGCCGGGTTGACCTGGTGGCATGCGTCGCAGCGGCAGGGGAGGTGGCTGCTGGTGGTGGCGATTTTTTATTCTGCGGGGCTGACCTGGTGGCAGTGGTCGCCGCAGCAGGGGTGGTGGTTGCTGGCAGAGTCATTGAGTTGTTGGTGGAGAGAAAACGGCACCTGTCACACATATTTTGTTTTCTCTTGTTCGAACAGCGAGTATGACAGGGAAGATAGCAGACAGGACACGTGCTTGTTGGTGGTGTGGAGGCGGCATTGCATACTGAGCAGACCGCTGGTGTCATTGTGGTATCCATTTTAAGATAGCGTTTGAAATTTCCTGCCAGGCTTGACGTCACCACCAAGGAGCAGGGCTGCCAACGACGAAGAAAAACGGCAATGTCCAAGAAGCCCAGCTGTGTTCCTAACCTCTCAAGACAGCTCAAATTTCCAACACCACACCAAGTCGGAAGTGTCACCCGGGTACAGTAAACCTCTTCAGGGACTCGCACACACTCCAGCGACCAAGACGTCGACAGAGGCCTACGTGGCAAATGGCCTCACTCCGCGAATTCGTCACGGGTGTCAAGAGGTTTCACGCGTTCTTAACACCATAATTACGTTTTTTAGTTCACTAACACTTCGCATCACAGCTTGTTTAGTACTAGAGCCACCATATAGCAGCAAAAATTTTATTGATTTTTCGCCGGAAAATAGTTAGAAATATTAAATTTTGAACTGCGGAGCGATATACAGGCGCGTGTTCCTCCTCCTGCTCCCCCTGGCGAGAGAGAGAGAGAGGGAGAGAGAGAGAGAGAGAGAGAGAGAGAGAGAGAGGGAGAGAGAGAGCGTCAGAGGATTACGAGTCGGCCCTGTCGCTCTCAGAAAGTAGCTCGAGCCTCCTCAGAAATTCTTCTTCGAAGGCGAGGTCGCACGTAGACGGACTCAAGGTGACCCTCTCGGTGGAGCAGAGGTCCCAGATCTCCTTACACGTTAATATCTACACTGAGATAAATGATCTAATAAAAGTTCTTATAAGTTCAGGAAAAATTACTATAATACATAGTAACGGCGGTATATACTTGCATCATATTAAATTTTACTATGCAACATAGTAATTTTTAAGACTCGTGAAATATTTTGAAAAATTTAATTTTTAGCGCTTTGACGCTTATTATTTTTATTGATTATGAATTTTTTTAGTCGCGTATTTGTATTTGTATATTACTTAGAAGAAATTAATGAAGAAAAAAATTTTTTATCTCCGGCGACGAGAATTGAACCTGGAACGCCGAGATGGCAGTTGAGTGCGCTGACCACTTACCTAAACAGAACTGTTATGTATTAAATTTCAGATCTGATATATTAATCACCCTCACTTATGGGTAACATTAATAATAATAAAACGAGAAATAATAAATAATAACAGCAAACAGTAAACAATTATTCGTTAATATTGTATAATTGTAAAATAATTGATTACCATAAATTAGGTTTAGAAAGACATGTGTGTAAGTCTGATAGTTTGGCGCAGGTGTAAGCGCCGAGATAGAGAGAGCTGAGGCATCGAAGCTTCCAGAACTCAGCTGTTTCAAGTTACGTCATGCAAGTAGATGGCGCCGATCGCTCGTTCCCTCTCTCTGCATCTCTCTGCGCTGCCTGTTGCTCTCGACTGGTTCGTCAGTCGTATAGTAGTGCTAGACCTGACTACACTATACAGTAGCAGCTAGCTTCGGCCGCGTCTGTGCGTGTCGAACGTTATTGTCTTTAACTTTCACTCTTTTCCATTGAATTCACACCTGTATCAACTCAGATCTTTTGAATATATTTCGCTCTTAATGAGCAGTTGTTTTTGTTACATACTTGCTGAGTTTGGATTAAATTACCTAATCCTTGTAGTCGAAAAGATCCAAAGACAACCAGAGATTGTCTATAAATAAAGAACATGTAACCTCAAAATCTGACACGCGATATAAAATTTCTATATACTATTAAAGACAACAATTTTTACTATATTACATATCAAATTTTACCAAAGCCAAAACTTTACTATGTACAATAGTAATTTTTATCACAAATTTGTAAGAATTTTTCCTATCTTCATAATAAAAATTACTACTAACATAGTAAAATTCTTCAGAATGCAAAAATATCTCGGCATTACTAGGCATTATAGTAATTTTTGCTGAACATATAGTAACTTTTATTACATCATTTTTCTCACAAGGAAACCCCCCCCCCAACTCGACCTCACCGATTTCAATAATCTTTTGATAAGTTGTAGTTTATCAAAAAACAAAAGACACGTGTTTTTTTGTATCGGCGGAAAAAACTTTAAAGGGGTAAAAATCACCCTCAAAGGTTACCCCCCAAAATTGATTTTTTAATATATCTCAGGTTCTAATTGATATTTCTCAACGAAACAAATTTTATTTCACTTCTCATAATTATACGCAACTAACACAAGTAGTTCCGACCATTAGGATTGCAACCCCCATTTTTTTTATTGAAAAACATACTTTTTTCATGCCTATTTTCATGAAAATGAAATTCAAAATAGGCTTAAAAATATTTTAAAAAATGTTTTCATAGATCAAAAATCATCATCTTTTTCACATCAAAAATAAAGTTGACCTATCCGAAATAATTTTTCAAACCACCCTTAAAATGGAAAAATCACCCCCCAAAAAAGATTTTTCAATATAATGCGTTCTAGTTGATAATTTTCAACGAAAAAAAATTAATTTCAGTTATCATGTAAATACACGACTAACCAGCGCAGTTCGGACCATAAGGGTTGCAACCCCTATTTTTTTCAATTGAATTTCTACGTTTTTGTGCCAATTTTTATGAAAAAAAAAATTAAAATGAGCCCAAAAAATTCGAAAAAATATTATCGTGGATTGAATACAAAAATAAAGTTGACCTGTCCGTGATAATTTTTCAAACCACCCTTAAAATGGAAAAATCACCCCCCAAAGAAAATTTTTTAATATAATTCGTTCTAATTGATAATTTTCAACGAAAAAATTCATTTTAGTTATCATGTAAATACACGAATAACCATCGCAGTTCGGACCATAAGGGTTGCAACCCCTATTTTTTGCAATTAGATTTCTACTTTGTACTACGTAGTTTTTGAATAACAAATAAAAAACTGAAAAAAAGGAATTTTCTGTGTCCTACGTTTACGAGAGTAAAAAGGCATCTACTATTCATCTACAATTCTGGGAATAGGTAGATTTATCCTTTTGGTAACCACCCCCTCCCCTTCCCTATATAACTTCTTCCTAGAAAAAGAGTTATAATCAAATTTTTGTTTCGAACCCTTCAACTGATATTCTACCTCTCAACCTGATTGACACATATAGAGTGCATGCATCTAAACTCTCAAATCATCAAAGGAATATCATACATCCGTACAGATTTTTTTAGAAACCATGTAATCATCGTCTACTAGCGGAATAGGAGGAAGCTAAGTGCCAATGACTTGGCAGCGGTTTTTTACGTGACGCGATAACTGGAGTAAAAAGGTAGTAATCAATTTAAAATTCTGGATTTAGTTAGTATTATATAGCATCTTGATCCCTTTCTTTAGGTTGCTTAAGATACCAGTTAGTTTCAAAGATTAAGCTTCAAAATTTTGTTTCTCACCCTGTATACATTGCATAATCGAAAGCTATCGAAGTATCTTCGAATATACCCAGGATATACTGGGGATATACTGGAGGTATACCAGGGCTATACCGGGGGATACCGTAAGTACCCGAGGGTATACTGAGGATACGTGAATGTTTGAAGTCGACGAATTTATTTTTTATGAATATTGTTACAACTTTGTTTGAAGTCCACGGATTTATTTTTGAAAAATAAATTCGTGGACTTCAAACATAGTCCTAACAATTCCGTTTTATTTACAGTATTCGAAGTTATACTGCAATACAATAAATGGTTTGCGTTCAAGACGCTATATGTGAATAGACAAATGATGATATGAAAACTATTACATTTCCTTACAAAAAAAAAAAAAAACGCGCCGAGATATCTACCGCTTGGTGGTAAGGAAAGAATATCATTTAAATGTAATTAATACAAAAATTACGTTAAATAAAATTATTTTAAAGTGTTAGTAAATAAGATGTTAGGTAAAAAAGAGAGGGTGATATCTCTTGGAGATCAGTTTAACAATTAGCTATGCGAGCTATGCGAAAGAAAGATAGGGGGAGAAAAAGAGAGAGAGGTAAGAAGATAAGATAAGATAAGCTTTTATTTGCTCACAGCAGAAAAATAATACAAATACTTTAAATATCACAGAATGCAACTGCATTGCATAAACATTACAGTGTATAAAACAGCGTTAAAATATGGCCATTGCTCGTCGTACGCAAAGAGAGCATAATAGTTATAAAAACCTTGATAGGTATACAGTTACACACATACACATAGTATCACATTTTGAGACCAGAATAAAACCAATATTTTCGCTTTTAGAAATTAAGTTTGGTCATAGACCTATCTACGTTACACGTTATGATCTTAATTGCTTATTAAGAATAAAGTATGCGACCTAAGGGCCAAGTCAGACTAGAGTAAAATACGCAGCGCCAACGTGCTCGAAGTAGCTACGAATCAACTTCCAGCAGGTGCCGTCGCAGCGCCCCTTTCATCGATGCTAGTGATGGAAGATTTCGCAGAGTAGAAGGGAGAGAGTTCCAGAAATGAGCACCCTGGACTTGGAAGGCCCTATACCCGGTTTCAGTACTCACTGCAGGTATACTCAGTTCCGGGGATACTCCCCTACTGGAGGGTCTTGGCTTGTGTTTCCTAAAAAATTGTTATGTCCTAAACTTATGATAGTTGTCACCGGACAGTAACTCTAAGGGTTGTAAATCTTTATAAGCACGGACGGAGACAAAGCTCGATACACAAAGCTTAGTGCCGTCGGTACCTGCCTACTTTCGCGATTCCTTTCTGGAAACGGCCTCCAGTAGACGCCGAGAAACTATTCTGATCTTAACGGGGGGAGCATGGCAATTGCTGAGCGAGGGATAGAGAGTATGGAAAGGCGATCCGTTAATATAAGCATTAAGTGCAATGCAGAATAATAAAAGTGCGGTGATTATTGTGAAGAGATATGCGAGAGAGAGAAAGAGAGAGCCCTATTCTGTATTTTAGATTGTAATTAAATGGACTTACCTTTGATGAATGTAACTGTCGTCAACTAGATGAAGATAGAGCTTTCTTCCTTCCTTCAAGTCGGAGTTGTTATGCATGCGAATATGTGTATGAATATTTTAGAATGTAGTTAATTCTCTTTTGCTATGAATCCCTTGGTATTCGCTTATAGTGGAATTGGGTGGATGGAGTGATGACGTTTCTTTTGAATAACACTGAACACTCGATTTTCTTAAAGCGGTGCAATTTATTCAAATAATAAAATAGAAATTTTATCACGCACTATGACTCGTAATTTCTAACGATAAGAATATACTTGGTACTTTATATAAAGGAAAGAATTGGACGGTGCAACAGAAATTTCAGAGGCTGAGAGGCGACTGTTCCGAGCAACTGTTCGAACTAGACTGAGCTCTACTCCTTGCGGAGGGATATGGCTCGAGTACTAATTTTTAATATTATTCAATTTCTTTGTTTGTGCCCTTTCCAAAATTTTGTCGTCTGCTATGTAAATGAGCACGAAAAAGAAGCGGAGTCGCGACTGCAGTTACCTGACTCTCGATGCCCGACTCTATTGTTCCGACTCGATTATGCAGACCCGACTCTGTCCGTACAGAGGAACTATATAGTGACTCAACATTTACAAAACTCTAAAATTTATCAAATATTAATATATCTCTATACATATATCGGACTCTAAGTTTTACTAAAATCTGCGAACCCGGACTTTGCTCGGGCAGAGCTTTCGCATGGCGAACTTGTGAGAGAGACTGTTTTTTAGACCCGGCGGACTAGGGCCTTATATACTCGAAATCGCCCTCACCGATACCCTTTACGCACATAGGTAGTAGTGAACATTTGTGAATAGCACATCCAATCAGAGAGAGTATGTAGAGTGTCTTTCCTCTTTTGTGGGAAGAGTCGCCGCCGTTGACTTCGAGATCTTATCTCTCGATACACGAGTGCAAGTGGTCTAAGACCCCTTCTATTTATGCTCGTTAATATGCCGTCTTCTTGTAACAACGACGAAATTCACGTATGCTCCCGTCTTCTTCTGCACTCATGACCTCGGTGTAGTATTCTCATTGGTGTTGGGGGCGCACGTGCACTTGCTGTTCGAACGCGTGCCCTCTCCTTCATAATGTTCTCATAGATTTTAAGACGAAGCCCTCCTGCTGGTGTTGCAAGTGTGCAGGCGCTCGCAGTTCGGACGCGTGGTTCCTTCTTCGGCAGATTTGCACAAGACTCTCCTGATGTTATATATATATATATATATATATATATATATATGCACGTACACTCGCTGTTTGGACACGCACTTCCTTCTTCTCGGTACTCTCGCAGTCTCAGACGCAATTCTTCTACTAGTGTGCTTATTGGCAATGTATGTGTATTCATTGTTCCCAGTGTAGCTCGTTTGCCCGAATTTATGCGGATCAGTCTCGCGTGATTTTAATTTATGATACGTATTTTCCATAGTCTCTTAATTATACACTCACGGCGTTGCTCTATTCCTTATGTCCGGATTTAATCTGCTTATCAGACGTTCACTATTATTTTGATATTTGATTTTTCGCGTGATAATTATTTACGTGCTATATACCATTTGCATATTATTGATGTGAAACATCTAATGGCGCGGCTCGGGGTTCAACCGAATCGTTTTGTCGTGACGCTTTCCCCTCTCGTGCCTCTACAGTGCGCTCCCCTCTCCGCCTCTCTCTTGCCTCTACAGCGCGCTCACCTCTCCGCCTCTATAGCGCGCTCCTCTATACTGGAGAGAGAGAGAGAGAGAGAGAGAGAGAGAGACAGACAGACAGAAGAGAAATATACATGCGTGCGCGCGTCGACCAGAGAGAGAGAGAGAGAGAGAG
Organism: Pteromalus puparum; assembly: GCA_012977825.3. Classification (NCBI taxonomy): domain Eukaryota; kingdom Metazoa; phylum Arthropoda; class Insecta; order Hymenoptera; family Pteromalidae; genus Pteromalus; species Pteromalus puparum. Next base: position 27,036,979 of record CM053170.1, read on the forward strand.
AGAGAGAGAGAGAGAGAGAGAGAGAGAGAGAGAGAGGAAGCGTATGTATGCGTGTGCGTATCTGTGAGTGCGCTTTAGACAGCGATGGGTCTTGAACTATAGAGTGTGTTTATGCGTGACTGTGCCTATCGGTGAGTGCTTGCAGTATACGGCGCACGCTATAGTCGCTTTACTTGTGTACACGGCATCGTCTCGTGCTGTACATTTGGTGTTCGACGCTTACAATCGATGCAGTATTTATAAGATACCTTGATGATGTTATGTCTAACACTTTCGTCGCATATTTTAGTTATCATCGGCCAATCGTCACTGTAATACCATCACAAACATTGACTGCTAGTATTACAGAAATAACTGATGATACATCTGACAATATTTAACAGTATTGCAGAAGTGTAAATATTTGTAATATATTTCTAAACAAAAATCTCTAAACAGGCTCTCTTTCTCTCATTTCCCTAATTCATTCAAACGGCTGCGCTTCAGACTTTTCCCTATGACCTATTGTGTGGTCTCGACTACCTGCTCTTAGACCCGGCGCTTGCTCTCTCTTTCGTGTCATCCTACAGGGAAGGACATTGACCTATATTTTGAATTCGACCCATTTAAATGTCTTCCTGCTTAGCTTTATTTAAATGCGAAAACTGAGCATTTCACAAAATGAAGCCAGATATGTAGGTTCACCGATCCGTATAACTTTATATAAAAGAATTACTTCAAAGTATAGCCTTCTGGTATTGGTGCGCAGCCATTCCAGACGCCTCCGGTAGGGACTGATATGCTCGTCCCTTCTAACTCCAAAAATGAACCTCACACATGAATTCCTCAGTCTCTGTATCCGTATTCTTTGTTCATTCAACGCGTCCAGGATGGTCACAGTACAGTAGTCCAAATGTCGTTGTATTAGTGCCTCGACTAGCCTTCTGCGGAGAGTCTCGGTGGTGCAGCCCCTAATAAACCGCAAGCTGTACAGGGCTTTGTTGACTTTTTTCGTGATTGAATCCACTTGCGGTTTCCAAGTGAGTTTACTGTCGAGTACAACACCGAGACTTACGACCGATTCACTCAAAGGGACGATCACCCCGCCCGGCAACGGAACTTCTGGCAGGTTCCATGACTTAATGTCATTAACATTCCTCATGGAACCAAACAAGATAGACTTAGTTTTGCCAGGGATGAGTCGCATATCAGAGCTCCCCGCCCAGTCAGCGACTAGCCGTGCCGCTTCTGCCAGTCGAGCCACGCCCTCATGAAAATTATTCTTGCTAGTGTGCAGATAAATACGTAGGTCGTCCGCGTAAAACAGATGTTTAATGGTACCGTCAAGTAAGTTGTGCGGGTCATTAACATAGAGACTGAACAGCAGAGGTCCCAGGACAGAACCCTGTGGAACTCCCAGATTGGTTTCAAGCCACTCTGAGTTTCCATTTTTATTGGAAATTACCATCTGGGATGAAATCAAACAGCAGCATGAGAGTAACCTTCTTTTTGTCAATGGCCATGCGTATGTCGTCGGTCAATTTTAGTAACGCTGTTTTTGTACTGTGGTGATTTCGGAAGCCGGCCTGGAAGGGATCCAGTATCTGATTTTTACTAAGGTACTCCGTGATCTGGGTGTGGGCGATCTTCTCGAGTACCTTTGATAGGAAACAGAGCAGTGTAATCGGCCGAAAGTCAGTGACGTCAGACGGAGCACTGGTCTTCCTAAGGGCAATTAACTTTGCCTGCTTCCAGATACTCGGAAAGATCCCCTAAGCGAAGGAGCAGTTAAATAAATTTAAAATATATTCGCCAATTATAGGGAGAGCCTTGACGACCACCCTGCAAGGAACACCGTCGACACCCCTTGCTTGCGAGGAAAAATGTGAATTAGCATGGACAACGTCGCTCATACCAATGGGGCTGAAGGAAAAACCCTCCTCGCTTGCTGTTAAAATAGTGTCCGTTGCATCGTCTTTATTTTCGAGGAACGAAGCCGATATCCCCGCGAAACGCTCATTCAGTGTTTTTCAAAAATCAAAAAATGGCCATAAAAAGAAAAATAGATAAGAAAATTAAAAAATAACTGTTTTTCCCGAATTCAGAATCCAAAAATAAATAAGCATGCCAAATTTGTTTGATATTCACGGAGTAATTTCAGAAATATTACGGCACACACACACACACACACACACATTTTACTATCACAAAGCTTCTTCTATGAGGAAGCAAAAGTGGATCATATAATTTAAATTTTTATTCGACTCAGAAGCAAAAAATTATGTTCAAGATTCAAGTTTAAAAATAGCGAGTGAAATAAAATAGTAAAGTACACATTAAAAAAGGATTTATAAATAAAGAAAGAACTTCAAATTTAGTGAATGTGGCTTATATGTAAAATAAATATAATGACCTTGCGAAAGTAGTAACCACCCAAATTGTGCGCGTCTATCTGGCGTCTATCTCGCGGCCGGCTGTCAATACGTTCACACACCCGCTTGCAATGCGCTTTTTGATGTTTTTCAACGGCCTCGGTTCATCGAGATGTCTTTCTCCTATCAGCTCCCTCTCTCTCTCCCGGCCTTGGTGAGTACTAGACGTTTCGTTGTGTACGCCTACTTTGTACTACTTTTTCTGCCGCACTCTGCCTTCGGGCGCCTTTTGTTGCAGCTTGTTGCACGCACCTTAATGCAACCTTCAAAGTGACATATAATTCACTGGAGGCTGCATTCTTTTCTCTTCACCATCTTCGCTGCAAGCATCTGCCTCCTCACCTAACCTCAATTCGCTCGGCTTTGTTTTCTTTCCTGCTTGGCTTGGTTTTTGCTCTCCACACAGTCTCGGCGCGACATCTCGCAGGACAAGGAAACAACATCTTCGCCCGCTCTACATTATCGACTGCCAGTAAGCTGCCGTCGAAATGAGTACAAGTGGAGTAAAACCCGCGGATCCACCTTCGATCATCTGCGATAAATGCGACAAGCCCATTCAGACCAGGGGCCCTAAACAATGTGAACTTTGTCACAACCACTTCCACACAAAGTGTATCACATTCAGATCCCTGCCTGTGAAGGGCGTCGCGACGTTTGCCTGCGAGACCTGTGCTGACGTGTACACTAAGAGAAGGCTGGAGTTGTCACTTAACAGTAGCACCCAGACCGTCTCTAAGGGCAAGGCCAACAATAACACCACGACCAAAAGAAAGCCCTCCTCTGAAGGGACATCGCAGGAGCAAGGGTCATGGGAAGATTTAATGCAGCCACTGCCACCTCGGCTGCAGACAGCAGACTTCCACCGATTGCTGTCACCCTGTCGTCCCACGCCCTTGTTCGTTCAACCATCTTTGCGAAAATCAAAAAGGGCAAACTCCATACAGCAGAGTTAGATGCTGGCATTCTCGAGGAAGCAAAGGCCCTAGCCCCAGACCATCAAGGGCTAGTGAACATCAATGAGCTGCTTCCTCGAGAGACCCATAAGCTTCGCGTCAGGGCCAGACTGGAGGCCAAGAAGAGGAAGGGGTGCAGAACCTATGTACGGGATGGAACGGTCTACATCCGTTCTTCAGAGGATACGGAAAGGGCCACCGTCATCACCAGCGACGAAGACCTGACAAGTTTTTTGTCCCAGTGGCCGCCGGACAACAACAACCACTGAAGACGGTTCATCTCATCCCACCCGCACCACCATCAGCACCATCAGCATCATCTACTACATCATCGGCCACTTCCTCATCAGTTTCCAAGGTGACTCTGTCCAAGGGTTTAAGGGCCTGCCACTTCAATGCTAACTCCCTCACGGGTCACATTGAGGCGGTTAGGCTCTTTTTGTCCACTCGTCCCACCTTCCACGTAATAGCTGTGACTGAAACCTGGCTAGACGAAAAGGTTAAAACAATCCCTTTACTTGACGACTATATACTATATAGACGGGACAGAAATAGAAATGGTGGAGGTGTGGCCCTCTACATACATAACACTTTGACTGCTACCATCATTGCATCATCCGACGGTGCATGGTCTGGCAGGCCGGGGAAGCCGGAGTATCTCTTCTGCGAGATCTCTGCTAAGGGAGTATCTCCCATCTTTGTCGGCGTTGTTTATCGTCCACCACATGCCCCTTTCATTCAGGGCAATGATTTCATAGAGAAACTCTCTACACATATGCACTGCTACTCAAACAAGCTGATCATGGGCGATTTCAACGCTGATCAACTCTCCTCTTCCGAAGATGCTAAGTTCATCAGAGCCTTCATAGAGGAGAACTCCCTACAGTCGGTCCCTTATGGCGCCACGCACCATAAGCAGGAATCTGACACCTGGCTGGACCTCTGCTTGATAGACGAGCAGGATCGCCTGCTTGAACACTGGAAGTCAGACACACCCTTCATAAACGGACATGACCTCATAACGGCCACTCTCGACGTACAGATGCCACGACACGTACCTAAAACCTTCACCTACAGAAACTACAAAGGCATCTGCGCCGAGAAACTGAGGAACCACCTCGGGGCATGTGACTGGTCATCCCTCGCCACTTCATCACTCGACGAATGCATTGCTGTACTCAACACCAACTTAACTAACGCTGTAAATCATCTCGCCCCATTACGCACAGTGACACCTGGACAGAAGCGCCACCCGTGGTTCACCACGGCTCTTCGTGGACTTGTGAAAGAACGAGACAGACTCTACAGGCGATTTCGCAGATCACGTCTCCCGTTGGATCTATTTTTTTATAGACTCGCCAGGGATGATGCTCACAGACACGTTGAGGAGGCTAGGCTGAACTATTATCATTCACGCCTGTCCTCCCTGACAGATGTCGGCGAGATCTGGAGAGAGCTAGAGAAGCTTGGAATAACATCTTCCAAGCTAAAACCACCTTCTCGCTTCTCAAACGAAGACCTCAATATGCATTTCAGCGGCATTTCCAACAACCCGCAAGCTCCTGCTGTTGAGGATTATCTGCGTACCCTCGAGAGTCTGAATTTCCCTGAACACTTCAGTTTCAGGGAGATTACGGAGTCGGACGTTTTAGCTGCAATAACGCACTTTGACTCCCAAGCCAGAGGTAGCGACGGCATCCCACAGGTTGTTATTCAGAAGGCCCTGCCAGTACTCGCTCCCATTCTTCGTCATATTTTTAACCTGTCATTGAGCGAGTCGTGCTTCCCCTCTGACTGGAAAAAGTCATTAGTGCACGCATTAAACAAAGTCAGCTCTCCTACATCTTTAACTGACTATCGTCCGATCTCTCTTCTATGCTTCCTGTCAAAGGCACTGGAGTGGCTGGTGCATAAGCAAATCTCTGAGTACCTTGAGTCCAGGCTATTTCTGGACGACTTGCAAACTGGTTTTCGCACTGGCCACAGCACTCAGTCCGGCCTACTCAAGCTAACGGATGAAGTTAGGCGTGGCATTAATAACAAGAAGGTAACTCTTCTTCTTCTCTTCGATTTCAGTAAAGCCTTTGACACTGTATGTCACGTCAAGCTTCTCCGAAAGCTAACACACTTCTGTTTCTCTAAGCAAGTTATCCGCTGGGTTGCCTCATATATCACAGGCAGAAAACAGGCAGTCGTTGGTGATGACGGCGAGCTTTCCACCTTTCGTCCTCTCAACACGGGAGTACCGCAGGGATCTGTCCTGGGTCCTCTGCTATTCTCCCTGTACATCAACGACATTAGTTTCTGCCTCGACCCCGATGTATCACATCTCATCTACGCGGATGACTTGCAAATCTACAGCCAATGCCACCTTGAGGAGCTCGACTCTTGTTCCGCGAAGATGTCAGCTAACGCCGAGAGGATTACAGGTTGGGCTGCACAAAATCATCTAAAGCTAAACGTTCTTAAAACTCAGGCGATCGTCCTGGGCTCCCCCCACTACATTAACGCTTTACCAAATGTCGCTAACACCTCTATCAATATAGGGGGAGCCCAGGTCGAATACCAATCGTCTGTGCGCAGTCTGGGAGTGGTGCTCGATTCTAAATTGAACTGGAAAGAGCACGTCACACAACTGTGTAAACGTGCTCATTCACTAATGTATAGGCTATACTTCTTCAGAAAGAGCACCAACCAAGAGTTGCGCAAGCATCTCGTGCAAGCACTGCTGTTTCCCATAATAGACTACTGCTCTCTAGTATACTGTGACCTTACTCAAGAACTTGACACTAAACTACAGAGACTGGTGAACACAGGAATACGTTACATCTTTGGTGTAAGGAGGGACGAGCACATCACCCCCTACAGACGTGAACTGCAATGGCTCACCACCGCCGGGCGTAGGAAGTACTTTGCGGCCTGTTTTCTCAGAAAACTTTTCAACACTGCCACACCATCGTACATCTTGGCCTTCTTTGACTTCCACGTTGCACTCCGTCCTGTGAGGGGTGAGGTGACTGCCCTGGACATCCCCCCCTTCGGCACGGAGACACTGAGGAACTCATTCCATATCAGTGCCTCATACCTCTGGAACTCCTTACCATCTCATCTTCGTGACAATAGATCTATCACTCAGTTCAAAACGCAAGCTAAGCGCTACTTCCTCGCACAAGAGAGTACATAACATCTTCAAGCAGCATTCGTCACCCATTTCTCGCCTCCATTACTCTCATACTCATACACCGACCTTCATCAATGAACAGCTAATCAACTTACTACCTGTATCAATAATTTTGTACAACATAATGTACATGAATAAAAATTTCTAAAATCTAAATCTAAATCTAAATCAGCTTTTCGACGACGTGATGCAGAAGTGACAGTTTCATTATTAGCTTTGTGGCGCCTGTACCTAAGTTTGTACTTTGACGCAGTAGCTTTTTCTCACCGCGAGCTCGGTCGGCTCGGTCGAATCGGTCGAATCTCGGTCGAATCGGCTGTTCGCGGCTCTTGATTTTTAGTGTAGTGCTGTGCAAAAAGTATAAAAAAGTGATGCAGGGGACAATACGTGACTCCAGTAAGAAACTTGAGTTTTTGGAAGTTATCCCTTGTTTTGGTGTGCACTTCTGTTGCTGCTACTGGTGCTCTTACTGCTTCCACTGCTGTATTCAACTTTTAAGATTAAGATCCTACTGCTGCTTTCAACTTTCAAGATGCAGTCTATATGAGGATTGACGATCACTGCTTGTGCTGTTTCTACAGCTTTGCTGATACCTTCCTTCTCTTACTATCTGGATGAAGATTCGTCATCACTCAAGATTCACAACAGGCATTCCTTGTGTTATGTTCAGTGTAATCAGTGATTACGTGGTTGTGTCATCTGTTTTTAGAATTGAGCAAGTGTTTGTTCGCTGCCAATTCAACAATGTAAAGATTACCCTATAGCTGACTTACACTGTCTGTGTATTATAGATTGGCATTGATAGCTACAAACAAAATGACTGCAGCTTGATCAACGCTGTCTGGTGCTACTGCTGCTGTTTGACATTTCTGGAGGCTTCACTTATCTGAATGAACCTAAAGCCAGGTTCATACTCTCTGGTGGTACTCGCTGGCGTTGCTGAAGACTTCAGTCATCTGCGGCTGGTGCTACCAATTCTGATTGGCGTTTCTGAAGGCTTCGGTTACCTAGAGACAACACTGAATCCAGTTTCATGCTCTCTGGTGGTGCTAGCTGGCACTGTTGGAGGCTTCAGAACTGCTGGGCTATGTATATGCGAAATGTACAGTTATTTTATAGTGAGAATTGCGTGTAGTCGAAATACGCGTGATGTATATGCGAAATACACATTTTTTGTTATATTAAAACTGCGTGTACAGCGAAACGCGCAATGTTGGTTTCAATATAATAATTCATTTTAAATAACATTTTATGCAACTTGCGGATCTCTAGTTTTATAGTGGTTGACGCCAGATGGCGCCAGAGATAATCATAAGCACTACCTACACTACCGACCGCAAGGTCGGTAAAATTGCAGAAATGGGTTTGAGACCCCCTTAATTAAATATTTTGGATTTTTTAATACAGAGGGTTTGTTAAGAATTTAATTCTCTACAAATTTACCGCAGAATATTGATGAAAAAACCTTTTTATCAAATATGGCATTACAATAATTAAAAAATAAACACTTTCGCGGTCAAATCCAATAGGCGTTCGCCTTGGACATAATAGTTTCTTTGAAACTATTTACACGCGGCAAGTGCCTAAACATCATGTTGAAATCATAATAAGAAATGATTATTTTACTCACTGATCTCACCTGACAAAACCACACATCCATCAATAGAGCAGTGCTGTCGGATTCTTGAAATCGCAGAGCTTTCTTCCAACTCCAAGATTTTGGCAATACAAATACCAACCAAACCATCATCATTAGTTATAATCCGGTGTATACAGTATTTTATGATGCCAACAAATGCAGCATTGCTCGTACACTTAGACACATGTAAAAAAAATTACAGACTTTTCTCACAAATAATTATAGATGATCTCTTAGAATAAGAATGTAAAAGAAGACAGCTATTAAGTATATTAACACCGCCAAAAATTTTTCAAGAGATTTCTGCTATATTCATATATTTTGAATATTAGCATGTCAGATAGTAATAAAAGTGGCTCAATCATCCAAGAACATTAACTAATACTAGCAAGCAACGCTCGCTTCGCTCGCGATTTACAGACTAATTTAAATGATATTCAATTATTTTACACATCATTATTATATATACTCCTACTGAAAAAGCTCAGGTGATAATCTCCTGATAATAATCTGATAATCAGCTGATAATCATGTCAAAACGTCTGCTGATCGTCATTTGATTATTAATTTACTATCATTTATATATTATTATCTTATAAAACATTTTATCATAACTAATATAAATTTAGTATAACTATAATTTATTTAAAATTAAAACAAATGTAACCTATAAAAATGAAATGAAAAATAAAAAAATAAAAATAATAAACCTATTGGGAGTTTAAACTTGGTTCGCGTGCTTGGTT
>CM053170.1:27046821-27066788 GCA_012977825.3 Pteromalus puparum
CACAGATGACGTAGAAGACATCAACAAAAACATCGATAATCTATTTCAAGATCAAGCAAAGATGGTACAAATAATAGACAAAAATGCACACATTGTCTCCGCTCAGTTTGAGGAGCTGTACAATATAACCAAGAACCATCAAAAAGCCATCCAAAATTTTGAAGGAGCCATGACCAAAACAATTACCACAGTCTTAAAAGAAGAAGAAAAGTTAAGATACTTAATAGAAATAACCGCTTACATGAGACATCTAGAATCAACTCTAGATCACCTGATAAGAGGAAATGAAAAGATTCTGAAGGTACTAAGACAATTGAAGGAAGGAAAAGTGCATCCTGATCTTCTAACAACAAACATTTTGCATCAAATTACAACTGATGTAAAAAGGACAAGCGGAAATTTGGATTTCGCTATACCATTAGAACACCTGAGGGTTGAAGAAGTCACCAAAATATCGAAAGTCGACGCCATTCATGAAAATGGGAGAACGATAGCTGTAATACAAGTACCTCTGGTCGAGAGAGATCCGTATCAAATATATAAATTACACGCTTTGGCAGTACCACAACATAAAGCCAATGGAACCACCGGAGTCGCCTTCATAGAACCGTCACATAAATATATTGCCATAAGTTCTGATGAAGAGAAGTACATAAAATTTGATGAAAATCCTGCAACCAAATGCATGAAAACCCATTATGGACATATCTGTCCTATGCTAGGACCCCTTCGAAGCATACCAACTGTGCAAGACTGTGAAGCAACTATGTTACTGAACCCCAACACTCAGACCTTGAGAAGTTGCGATATCAAATACAAAATTGGCACCAAGACCCAATGGAAGTACCTAGAGAATGACCAATCTTGGCTCTATTCCACAATGAACCCCGAACAACTAAAACTCTCATGCCAAGGTCAAAAAGATACCAAAATTACCCTAAAAGATGCTGGAATCATACGCATTTCACCGACATGCGTAGGAAGAACAGCAGATACCATAATCATTGGCCAAGAGAGCAAATCCAGCCAAACCACGTACCTATATAAGCCTGAAATCGACCTAAAAATACAGGACATGTACCCAGTTTTAATCGAAAGAGACCCAAATCTCGATAACGCCATACCCCAAAACATTGAAGTACTTGGACCAAAATCAGGTTTTACCCAAGCAAAACCCTTGGACCAAATGATCAATGAATTGAATGAAATTAAAGAGCATAAGAGGCGAGATTACCACACAAATAGTATATTGTATGGTGGTCTAACCTTTCAGCTAATAATGATAGTGGGAATAATAGCACTCATCATGGGAATGAAGTGTGGAATGATGTTACCTTGTCCAAAAATGAAGACCCGAACCTATAATGTAGACCAATCCATTGAAATGACTAACGATAACCCTACCCCTATTCAAAACCGAACAACCCATAACAAGTCCCCAGGAAACTCTAACAAATCCAAATCAAAAAAGAGTAGAATTAGAGAACCCTTGCCGAATTGTTCAAATATCCAATTCGATAATGCCGCGGAAGGCGATTATTAAATCTAAGGACCTTGTATATACAACCCATGTACCACCATAACTACGTCACGTAGCTAACATATATAACTCCAATCGCACCTTGTAAACATAATATTCATTCGCAGCACGAAAATAAGATGACCACAAGGACCAGTACATCAATGTTCTGCGACATTGAAATACCTCTATGGACCATAGTAAGAGAATTCGAACCCATAGGCACACCAAATGCCGTACATGTGGAGGACCATAGAACGGACCCAAAGAGTAGGAAAATCACTCTAACCTTTGATACCGAAAGACAAGCCATAAAGGCCAATGACCTTAAAGTCGCGCTCATGAAACAAAATAAGTTCAAGAGACGTGCAAAATTGACACCTGGACCAATAAGAGAAACCATACCCAAGTCACCCAAAAGGACTAACACAATAAAATCAGAAGTGCATGTCGTTACCAACACGCAGCACAAGGACCATCTGAGTAAGAACAGATTGTTCTGCCTATTACCCTGGGAAGGCAAGGACAAAGAAAAAGATGAAATGTTCTTTAGACATTTCGCCCAATTTGGACCGATGGTATATTATGAGACAATACGAGATAAGAGAGGACGTCTATCGTACGGTTACGTACAATATTTCAAGAACCAAGATGCCGAAGCGGCAAAGACCAACAGTGACCCTATATATAAAGCGACCTTTGCAGAACCAAGAAAGCTAACTCGCTTCGAAAATGGACTGGAGACCAAATTCCACCCATTTTGTAAGAAAGAAGTAGATTTGACCCTCTACAATCTACATGACACAACATGCAAAAAACAGAGCATGTGGACCAACACAAAAAACCACGAACCCGAGTGCCAGAACATCCGAACACCAACTTTGGATGAACTAAAAAACACTCTTGCGTACCTAGAAAGCTTAGAACAAGCAAAGTCAAACCAACAAAAGGAACCCAAAACCGAACATGGACCAATCACACAGGACCAGGACACAGCAAGTGCGATCACTGATGACCAAAAAGAATTGACCCTGGAAATGGACCAAACTAATACATATTTTATAACCCGTATAAAAAATAGAGGTGACACAGAAGACACCTGCGAAAGTATGAGTGTAGATGAATGAGTATGACCGAATAAACCATACCTTTAAATGCATAACTACCTTTTTTACATGTCCTCATCAATTCCAATACCACACCTGTATTCCACATCTTCAATAATACACAACCAAACACTCACACAATACACCACAACAAAACAAGTACACCATCACCATAAAACAAAAAGACCATTGCAAAGAAAATATGGAAAGAAACGTTAATGATGACAAGTGAGAGTCACAAAAGACCACTTAAGCTGAAATGTTTCTAGTAACTCCATACTCAATAAAATGAGAACATATTAAAACTTAACCCATAAATAACAAAAGACACACTCTTCTATATGGTAATGGTAGTACCATTACAACATCTGGTTCAATGAACCATTCTCTAAAGCACCACTCTCCATGTGAACCTAGTTACAAAGTTCCATTTTAGTGCATCTTTGTGCACTCTGTGACATACTATTAAACCCAAATTAAATCATTTAACCCTCACCATTGAAACCTACCTCACAAAAGGACAATACCACATCTAGTGGGTCCATTGTGCATAAGTCCATGTGCATGCTATTTGCAAATCTTTACCCCTCATGAACCTTCAGCATACATTTGGATATTATTACCACAAATATCACCAGTCTTACGAAGCTACCAGTTTCATTAAACCATTAACAGCAGTAGCTTCTGGGCATGAACAGCAGTAGCTTTCGGGTAGTACCCACAATAAACTCTCGACCCGTTAAATAGGGCATTACACTATACAAAAACTAAAGATAAATGATGACCAGCACATAGCCGGACTGATATCTTAACATAACAACAAAGTTTTTTTTTTTTCCCTCTGAATTAAAGAATGAATGGTACCCAACAGCTTACGTGCATCGAACTACGTTTAACCAAATACCCGAACCCCATGACAAAAACAAAACCCAAACGAAAACCAAATATAATGAACCCAAAGGACCCAATGAACATAACATAACCAAGCATGTTAAAAATAAGCAATCCCAAAATTTGCAATACCCGGACTATATTAATTCAAACCAACTTGAATTGTTACAGAATGGACCCCCAAATAATGGACCTATTGAGCAGCATCACGCTGCTGCTATTCACTCAAGTAGGGACCACTCACCTACTGGTGCAGTTCAGAGGAAATGTGCAAAAGATCAAACGAATCTTTCAAAGCATAGGACCATGCAGCATCACTCAGAAAACTGATTTAGAGGATGCGCAATTAGTCGCAATAAACTATCAAAAAGCTGAAGACACAAAGAAGGCTTTAGAACTACAAAAATTTGTAAGGATCCCTGAAAACAGCAAGACGTGCACCATCATGCAAAAGAATGATCCAGAGGACACGCAATTAGTCACATTAGAGTACCAGGAGGCTGAACACGCCAAAGAAGTTTCAGACCTAGAAAAATTTGTAAGGACCTCTGAAAATAACAAAACACCCATCAACAATACACCTCATACAACATATACCACCCAAGAAGAAAAAAAAAGGGAAGTAAAAGGATCAATCCTAGGAGAAGGACCATTCAAAGTAACAAGAGTGACTTATCAACCGGACCGCAGAGTGTGCGTACAATACCAGGGTGATACGGAAATGACAAAGAGCCATTTCAGGGGCATAGGACCAGCAAAAATAATAGAAGATGATGCAAACAAATTCACGATAGAATACCAAATGATGAGGCATGTACAAAAAGCACTAATGGTCGTGAGCACGCCCATACATGTCAAATATGAAGAAGATAACATGGACACCAAAAAAATCACGAAGACACCAAGAAATGAAAAAGCAACAGGACCAGATAAAAACAGACCACCGACAAGGGAGCCCTTCATACCCCTGAAACCAAAAACTCACAGGACCCAAAACAGCCCAAGCAACAACGAACAACAAAACATAATGACCAGGCTACAACTAGTTGGCGAAAAAACACTAGTGGTGAATTATACTGGACCGAGTCACAAATTAGCACCATACTTCCACAAAATAGGACCCTGTACATTTGAGGAGACATCAAACACATCAGGCCTGGCAGAGGCAGAAATAACATACAGGACAACAAAGGAAGCGGAAAAAGCACTGGAGATAAAAGATTATAAATTCTACCAACCGAACTTCCTGATCCCAAAATCAAACACAAGGACCAACCCACCAGAACAATCAAGACCACAAGCTCCCAATAAAAACCAGCGACACGACGATACAGCAGGACTGAGAATATGTGTACAAATACCCCTAGAAGCCACACATGATGAATACATCAATGAATTCATACAATTCGGACCCATTGAATGTATAACTGCTGTGCCAATGAAGGACCAAAAATACGAAGAAAATCCAAAGTATATGGGTTTTATAACATTCTTCACAGAAGAGGATGCCAAAAAAGCCATGAAAGGCTGTGACATGAGATATGGACCAACATGGGCTACTCCAACAAGATTAAGGGAAGGGATGGACCAACAAAGACGAGAGCACGATGTCTGCAGGAGAAATGTAGACATTAGATGGTGGAAAGAACACCTGAAAATATGTAGGATTCAAAACGGGGACTTCAAAATTGAACACAAACTATGCAGGAACTTAATTGAATATAGAAACTGGGACCTACATCTCACGTTCTGCCAAAAAGGGACCACAGCAGGAAAATTAGAGAAAACAGAGGAAGCAAAAACAGATGAAAAGAATCAAGAAGAACAAGAACCAGCATCATTATTGGACCAATCCATAGTTGGCAACGAACATTTGATTGACCCCTTGATACCTATGGACCCAAAAGAAGAAGATGACGACACTTTCGACAGGCTAAGCCAAGTCAGCCTGTCCACCAACGCAAGCTTTTAATTTAAGACCAAAATCTTTATCTTCATGTCGATAGACAAAATTTTTTTTTTTTTTATTAAAGGACCAATCATGTAACAAAGGACCAAAACTATGAACCATAATAAATATATTTTTGTAATTTTATAAATGGACCCGGACCTTCTATCATGGACCCATCCTCACATGCATATATATTCAATTACATGTATGTATCTATATGTAACACTAACATAATATAAGCACATACACTAACAAAATGAATTAATTAGATACACGTAAAAATGTTCCAAGTACAATAAGATAGGTTAATCATAATAATAGCAATTTAATACATAAGATAGAATGTATATGACCAATGGACCACGGACCAAAACCAACAGCAAAGTAAGTGAAAACAACAAACAAAGAAAAACACGATAAATTCTCACATTTCTCAATTAATCCGAAATGATACGAAGTTCAAAACCAATTGATAACATGAGAACGTAGAAGTTCAACCAAGATTCATCTCTTTCTAGAAACTCTCTTGGACACTCACATGCATCATAAAAACAAAAGCATACCAAACAAAAACACTAAAAGAGAACAAAGCCAAACACATGATAAACATCATATAGATCATGTGTAAAGCAATAACTCTCAAATGACTATATATAGAGAGAGAAAGAATGAACAATACCAACGCGAAGACATCACAAATGATGCACGTTCCTTCAAAATGGACCCAATACTTTCGTATTATTTCGGCATATTCAAATTTTAACTCTTCAAAATCCATCTTTTGTTTAATATATTACCAAGAATGTTGTTTTTCACGAGACCATCCAACACCCGGACCCTTAGGGAACGCGCGGTTTGCCGAGGACGACAAACGTTCTCAAGGGGGGGAGGATGTTATGTGACAACTTTCCCGTAACTATTATTCGAGATTTTATTTCGAATATAGCTTCGAGAAAGTTCCACATATAAAAAGCATAGCGAGTATTCAAGGCCACTAAAATATCAAGTGACCAAGAATCTCGCTGAGCTAAACACCTTCCCCGCCGACGGCTACTTGCGCGCGTGCGATGCTGCGATTGCAGTTTCGGCGTTTGACCGTTGCCAGGTCCCGTAAGGCCTAATGAGTGCAACAAGCGCCGACGCTGTGACGTAGCGGCGGGGAAGTAAATCTTGGGACAGCGTGGGAGGTCCGGAAGACTTCCGAGCGTCCCCAAGCCAAGCTACTTCGCCACTCCGTGATCGGGCATTGAAGCCGGCGGACCGACAGATTTCAGTTCAGATTTTATTGTTCAGATTTTTTAGTTCAGATTTTATTGTTCAAATAAACGTAGACATTTCAATCTTTTATCGTGTGAAATCTATAAGTTTTCGTTTAAATAAAAAAATTGAAACAAATAAACACAAGAGCATTCTCAGTAATCTTTGACCAATAAAAGAAGTTGATCGAACTAAGATTTTCCGATTTCGTTGAAGGAGGTTCATTAATTGCTATCTACGAGAAAGAAACCAGGTAAGATTTTTGATTAGTAAAAAAATTTTTATCGAGAAAAGAAAACGAGTTTGATCTGCTAAACTCGAAGCCTGACCAGCTTCGAGAAGCATCTTCCTGTATAGGAGGATTGACGCATAAACTCACTTTTTAGCATTTTAGTTGGCGGAAAACCCTTCAGGTCTTCCACGTAACAATTTATAATTTAGTTATTTTCAAAATTAATCTTAAACTACTTTTTACTTCAAATTCAAATGCGAAATTTTTTTTTATTACAAAATACAAAGCTGGAGAAGTGATTTACAAATAGTAATTTAAAAATAAATCTATAACTTATTATTATTGACAAAATGCATACTTATATTAAAATAAATTATGTTCTGCGTATTGTTATAAATCAGAAATAGATTTGTCGCTTTTATTTGAAAACCTGGAAACAGATGAAAAAGATAAGGAGAAAGTATATGAAATAATTAATCTGTGGAAAGTGACATTTGAATTAAGGCATGGAAAAGATTGTAAATTTAAAACTACTTCAGATATTTTGACGAATTTGAAAAGGTTGACAACGTCACTAGGTCCCACATTGGTAAATCCTATAATATATTTTTTATAAATTAAATAATAAACTCTGCAAAATTAATAAAACAAATATTATTGTATTTCAGATAAACTTCGATTTCTACGAATTAGTACGTATAGATAAAGCAGTACCTGACTGGGGCATCATTACTACGAAACTGTTGCGTTATGCTAAGCAACAGCATCAAAAATTGTTAGAATCAGAAAGAAGACCAAGTAAAAAAAGACGGAGAGTCCCTAATACAGAAGCAACTTCATCAACTGCTGAAATAGAGGAATCAGTAGAGTGAGTGTACGTCAAGTTATAGATAGAATAATGGATAAATAAATTAATAAAATTACTTATTCTTCAATTAATTTTACAGTGCCTGCTTTAGCATTTTTACTGATTCCAAGCTTAATAAAGCATACAATAAGGGCAAAGGCGGATATTGCTTGGAAACCTACAGCGACAGAAATCGTACGATCGTATATAGCACATATTGAGGTGAATTTTCTAATAATTATTAACATGAATTAGGACTATATATATGAAATACTTTTTATTAAATGTAGTTATATTTTTTTATTACTAATTTTTTGTTATTAATTTATTTTTTTAATAACTTACAGACGCACAGAGATCTAAGTATTTTACTTAAAAAGACAAGAGAATTTTATGAGGGCTTAAATTTAAAATATCATCCATATGTAGTGTTTTGTGGCCCAATTGAAGATTTTACATGTCACCACGTCATATTGAATGATACAATTTATACATTCGAAACTTGCCATGAAGCAATAGACTGTTGCTTCAAATTGTTTATTGCTCTCAAAATCGAATATCCTTTCATTTGTCAGCATATCTGGTTATTTTGCCAGATATACGTGTACAAATTCGAAACGATTAGAAGAACCTGCGCTAATTCGAAAATCGCTGACTTATCCGTAGAACTTGATAAGCAGAAATAAATTCTACAATTTTTAATATCAGTAATTTCAAGTTTCTTATTGTTTATTAATATTTGGAGAAAATGGATCTTGAACATGAAATTATAAAACTAGGATGCGCTTTGTACAGCAATATTAGATTAAGTAGATTGGATGTTCAATTTGTTTTTAATTTGATGAGTAGTTTTATTAAGGATCATTATAATCCTCATCTCTTGAATGTGCTAAGTTCAAATTTGGATAAAGCTGTTAATGATGAAGTCATGCTAGAAATTCGAAAAATATTTCAGAAATACAGTGATCCATTTAAAAACCATAATACAGAATCAAAAAGATTAAATATATACAGAAAAAAAACACGTTCTTTCATCCTGAAAGTTGTAGCATCAAAAGTGTTCCTAAACTTCAATTAAAGGGTACAAAAACATTCATGGAAAGAAAACAAATGACTGAAATACACCTGCCTATTAAGCAATCTTTGGTCATGCTTCTTTCGACAGATGGCTTATTTGATGCAATGTTATCATACGTACAATATCTTAACGCAGAAGAGCATGTACTCAGTAATTTTATTCAAGGTAGTTTGTGAAAAAAACAGCTACAAAATTTTAAGAAAAAAGATGGGATAGCTCTACCATTCTTTATTTATGTTGACGATGTGGAAGGAGGCAACGGACTAGGTTCGCACAAAGGTACAAATGAAATCGGTGGTGTATATGGGACTATTCCGTGTTTACCGCCGAATTTCTCTTCTAAACTAGACAGTATTATTGTAACAGATATATTCTTCACTAGAGATAGAAAAAAGTTTGGTAATGTAGGAGTCTTTAACAAATTAATAGACGAGTTAAATATGTTAAGAAACGAAGGCTTTTTTATACATATTAAAAATAAACACTACAAAATTTACGTAATAACAAGCTTGATAATTGGTGACAACCTTGGGATTAACAGCATCACAGGATTTGTTGAATCTTTTTCCCGTACATATTGTTGTCGAATCTGTAAAGCTGATCCTGAACAAATAAAATTATTACCGCAAGAAAATCCTTCTTTATTGCGATCTAAGGAACAGTATGAAAAAGATGTACAAGACATCAATGTTTCAAGTACCGGTATCAAAGATATATGTATTTTCAATAAATTAAAAGATTTTCATCACGTAATCGAAAATGCATATGTTGATGTTATGCATGACGTGTTTGAGGGAGTGACAAACTATGTTATGGCCCATTTATTATTAACATTGATAGAAAAAAATTATTTTACTATAAATTTTGTCAATGACATGTTGGAAATGATGAATTTCGCATTTGAGTCCACTAACTTACCAACTAAAATTGACATTGATTATGTCAAGAAAAATGGAATTTTGAAAATGTCAGCATCAGAAAATTTGTTTTTCACGCGATATTTTGGGTTGTTGGTAGCGGAAAAAGTACCTAGAAATGATGAAACGTGGGAACTATACACTTCGTCAAGCAATTCACATGCTAACCTCTCCCGCAATATTAGAATCAGATTTATTACAACTAGAAATGTATATAGAGAAACTAAACTTATTATATTTGTATTCATGTGGGAATTTGAAATACAAGTTCCATATGTTAACGCATTACGTACGGATGATATTACAAAATGGACCTGTAATCAAGAATTCGACCATGAGGTTCGAATCTCACCATCGCATATTAAAAACAATTTTACAAACTTCTGCATCAAAAGTTAACGCGTTAAAAACGATTTCTACGAGGTATCAGTTGTCAGTAATGAATTTAGCTTACTCGACATATCAAAAAATGTACATGAAATATGGTTCAAACGCACATAACACTAATGTGGATACTTTTTTTCCTAATGCCAAAACTAAATATTGCCTAAATAGTGTTGAAATCAACGACTATACATACAAATCTGGGACAGTTATTGTAGCTCAAATTGGCGAGAAAAATCCCGAATTTGGGGAAATACAGCAAATATTTTCCGTAAACGATAATATTTTTTTTAGTTACACGTCTTTCAAAATAATCGGCTTTGACACGCACTTTTTCGCATAGCATGTTCACGCAGATGAAGGAAATATCAAATTAATAAATTATGAATTATTAGCTTTAAGGACACCTTGCTTATTATGTTATAAAAATAACATTCTATTTCTTGCTACGAGGCATTGTTTGTAAATGTAGAAATCAATAATTAATAAATATAGAAATTACATATAATACGTTTATAAAGTAATGTAAAAAAATAAAAATAAATTGCTATTAACAAAAACTATTTTCTATTCCAAGAACTCCTGCTCTTAACAAAAAGCAATTATTTGCTCCAACTACTTCTATAATTTTTTAAAATCTCAGTTACGTATAAAAAAAATGCAATAGCTTATGTTCAATTTTATTGTTTCGTCTCTATCTAATATAGATGTATTCCGTTTTGTCTCTACTAGCGAGATATTTATTATGGTTTCTAATGGTTAGGTTATGTTATATAGAGTTTGTGGCATTTCTTATGCTTTATTAGGTTTTACACAGTTTGCGACATGTTAGTAATCATAATTTTTAGTGATATTTGGTTCAAATTTTTATTAGAAATCGCGAGTCTCGAGACAATTCGGAATACACCCTATGTAGTGTAACGGTGGAAGGTGTGGATTGATCTGGAGGTAGAGGCTACTTCTTGGTATGATGCTTTATTGCGTTGCGTATAGGGAGCTCCTTCCCTTGTCGCGGTCTCGGTGCGACTGACTAATCTCTCACCCGCTCTGCGAATTAACTGCCCGCTTCTGCGTCGTGAAGATGCATGACGCGGAGCGGTCTCACGCCCAAAAGTGCATACACTGCACTTTTGCGCGCGAGAGCCTCTCGGCTCCCGCGCTCGCCGACCGTTTTGAGGAACGTGTCGTCAGCGGCGCGAACTGTCCTCGGCTTTCAATAGCTTGAATCCGTGACACGTCCGGACCGTGCTAGCGAACGTCCTCGTAGCCGAAAAAAACAGACTTTGACAAAATTTAAGAGGTATTAATTTTAAAGTCAGCGAGCGGTGGTCCGACAGGCGCACGCAAGCTTAGGTGCAGTGCTCGTTCGCTTTGCGTATAGTGTGCGTGTGTGACTGTTTATTTTTTTTATTTTTTTATTTTTTTTTTTTTAATATAAATATTATTGAATTTTAGGGATGCCAGCGCTAGATAAGCGCAAGAGGAAGTGCATTGGATTTCTTTTTTTTTTTATAATTTTGTCTTCGTGTGTATGAGTGTTAGTTTTAAATGCGTGTTTGCGTTGTTTATTTTGTATGTCCCGAGTGTAGCTAAATGCGGCCGCTGCCGCTTACAAAAGCTTTTCAGCTCCCCCTTTTTTACATGAACTTACTTTCTAAAAATTACACAAATATAGATACAAAGCAATACAAAATATTAGCCTCGTGGCTTATTTTATAAAGGATTATACGAAGTACAGTATATGCGCTGTAAAATACAGCATATTGACCTTGAGGCCTTACCTTATCGTTTAGGCTTATTACTTATTTACTATATTTTTTTGCTTCCTTCCTAAGGAAGCCTTGTAATAGTAATTTTTGGAGTTTGTGTAAAAACATGTGGGAAGTGTGTTTTGATGAATTTTTAGTCGAAAAATGATGTTTTTAGAAAATGTCCGTACGGATGTATTTCCTTTTTGAAAGCATTATCTTTACAACAAAATTCATTGTTATCAATAACCATAATTTTGTATAATTTCATCATGTCATGAAATTATATGAAATTATTGGTGATTTTCATACAATAAAATAAAAAGAACAAAAATCAACGCGACTGAAGTATATTATATAATAATATAATGTGCTTCTGACACTTTACAGAACCTCTTGGGTAGTGTGGAAAACTCTATAATAGTACATAGTTAATTTTCTAATTCTATTGATAATTTTATACTTTTTTCTGATCTTCCAACATAAAAATCATAATCTGAATCATTAGTGAATCATATGGACAGGGTAAGCGAGTTCTTTGAACTTATACTCACTTACCCTGTAAACTATTAATCTCAAATATAATTAATTAATCAGACTTTTAATGCCCCAATATGTGAAATGGGGGGGGGGGAGTCTTGCCAAAATGACTATATAATATAGGAAGATATTATATCTAAACAAATAGTTTATTGTTCCTACGTTTCTATATAGCTGAAATTTTATTTACTTTAAAAACGCTGAGTACGAGACGACGGACATATTACCGAAGTCTCTCGACTCGCGCGTCAAAAGAAGTAGCTACGAGAAATTTCTACTTGGTTAGGAGACTTAGTGCTCCTTCCTGTTCGAGCTATCTCGAGCGAATGACGCCGGGAGCTACACAAGCCGCCCTTTTAAGCTGTGGCGCGCACCTGCGCCGAAGCGCTGCTGTTTCTTCCCCCTCCAGTCCGCCGCTGCTGCTACTCGCTGATTGGTTCGGCGCTGATCCGCGTTATTAACTACTCCCTTTTCTCGAACTTTCTTAGCGCTTCAGTTTGTCTCCGACGTCCGCGCTCGAATTTTCTTTTAAAGTTTTTTCTTTTTTGTGCCCTTTTTTCAGGGTCGTTACAATAATAGCACTGAGTTTACCACAGCATAAAAATTTTTGTGAAGAAAAAACAATTGATATGAAAAAACGAGTACATTTTCAAGAGAAATCCGCAGTTTATTTAATGCGTACATGGTTATATGCTTATTAAAATGCACGTCGGGGAGAGTGGGAGCAAATAGCCCGTGATCGAGAGCGTTTTCGAATGAGGATTGAGGGAGCTGGTAAAATTATAACGATTGATAGATTGTACTTTTTAAAAAACTCGATAAAATATCTGTAAAAAATAATATTGTTCACAATGATGATTTTTCTCAATAAACGTATTTTTTTCTCTTCAATGTGTCTATCAAACATTTCTTAAACCTTTATACCAAACCTAATCATTATGCATGCAGACACAAAACATATATTTTTATATTAAGTACTTATTTCAGCTGCTGTGATTATAGATGGCGCCATACTACGTCGAATGTGATTGGTCGAATATTCCACCATCGCTAATCTGCTTGGTTGTGCTTATGTTTAGTATTAGTTAGTATTAGTATAGTCGCGCGAGGTTTCATGTGAAAGGTAAAGTGAGGCAATGCACACGTGATTGTCTCAGTAACTATTATGGATACACGATGGAAAC
Organism: Pteromalus puparum; assembly: GCA_012977825.3. Taxonomy (NCBI): domain Eukaryota; kingdom Metazoa; phylum Arthropoda; class Insecta; order Hymenoptera; family Pteromalidae; genus Pteromalus; species Pteromalus puparum. The sequence continues at coordinate 27,060,476 of CM053170.1, forward strand.
ATCCGTTTACCTCTATGCTGTGTGGTCCAACGGGATGTGGTAAAACGGTGTTTGTAAAAAAGTTCTTAAAGGATCTCGAGCGCATGTGTGATACCCAAATCGAGCGCATCATTATCTATTACGCAGAGTGGCAAGCAGGTTATAAGGATCCTCAAGGCAAAAACGTGGAAATTTATGAGGGCCTGCCCCAGAATAGCGACTACACTAATGATTCTCGTCTTAAACGTATGATCAATGATGATTTAATGCGCGAATCATTGACCAATGGTGGTATAGTCGACATTTTCTCAAAGGCATCCCAGCATCACTGGCACTCGGTAATATTCATCAAACAGAACATCTTTCATCAGGGTAGAGGACAACGCGACATATCTCTGAACGCACAATACATTGTAGTACTTCGAGGCTGTATTGATATCTTTTACTGGATTTAAAGCAGAACACACTGATAGATAACTGCAGGTTTTGCACCTGTATTTTCCCGGACGACGAGTTGCATTACGTCCACGTGTCACGTAATAAAAAGATAAAGGGCGGCGACACGTCGAATCTCGTACCAATCGTCTCGTTGTGATGGATTCGCCTAAGTAGCGACATGCCTTTACTCGCAAGGATGCTGTCATTTTGAAAGCACTGTTTCATCTGAAGCTTCAATAAGCAGCGAAAGGTTCTCTTGCAGACAGCCGATTCGTGTGAGTCTGTCAAAAAAAGAAGAAAATTATTGTACAACGCGATGGTTTCTTACCTGCGTTATTAGCACCAATCATTGGTACACTGCTAGCTAGTATCATTAGTAAGTAGACAAAATGGAACACGCCAGAAAGATGGTGCTTGTGCCACACGAAAACGTTGAACGTCTTCAGAGTGCGTTAGCAAACGGTTGCTGAGGTAATGGTGAGGATTTTATACTAAAGACAGTTCAAACATCCGGTACCGTCATGACTAGATTGGATGCTGAAATGAATAACATACTAAATTCGTCTACTTACAAAAGTGATCGAGAAAAATGGGGTCAATATCGGTCAGTACTACAGCGATATCTTCAATTTAAAGATGTTGATAACAATAATAAGATTATGAAAAAAGAAGAGAAAGATAACCAAGAGCAACCTCAAAAAAAAGAAGAAACGACTACGACGAAGACAACAACGGCGATGGCAATTATGATGACAACGAAATACAGAGGGCCGAAGAAGAGGATCGGGTGGATGCAGGTATCATAGAGAATAATCAGACTATAGGAAAGCTGATGAAACTCTGAAAAAAAGGGTCTAAAATCAACAAAAACATCGTAAATGGAAAACAATTAAAAAAGTGAATAAAGACAATGCAGGATGAGTAAAGGAAGAATATTTGAGAACATTTATTACGTGCCTCCACATCCGACAGCGTACGCTAGTGTTGACAAACTTTTTCAAGCTGCACGTGAGTGGATAAAAAACAGTAAAAAAAAAGAAAAAATAAATCGCGCAAATGTTGAGTGGCTCGAGACACGACCAGTTAGACGTCGATTTATGCGACGTAGTTATAATGTGCGAAAGTTGGATGACGTGTGGGAGGCTGATCTCATGGATTTGAAATTCTTAAAAACTTACAATGACGGTTACTCTTATATCTTGACTGTCATCGATGTTGTCAGTAAATATAGCTGGCTCGAACCCATCAAGCAGGATACTTCCAGAAATACCGCTGAAGCTTTCTTACGTGTGCTGTCGAGAACCAATGGGCGTAAACCAATGTGTCTCCAGACAGATAAGGGTAAAAAATGCCTCGGTTGTGAGACGCAGAAATTTATGCGCGACAACGATATTATTCACAGAGTGGCACGCAGTCCGGATACGAAAGCTGCCATCGCTAAGAGAGTGATACGAACTATTAAAGAAGGATTTTAGCGATATTTTACTCACAAAAATACACGCAGATACATCGATATGTTGCAGAATATGATAGCGGGGTACAATCACAGCAAACACTCAGCGATAAAAATAACACTTGCATCTGTGACTTTGTACAACGTTAACAATGCGCGAGAGAATTTAGAGCGTCGTTATAACAATAACAATGAGCAGAAACTCAACCCTGAGTTAAAAGTTGGCGAGCTGGTTCGCGTAAGTCGAAGTAGCAAGTTCAAAAGTAGTCGAAAGTCAAGTTCGAAGTAGTCAAAGTTCGCGTAAGTAGCACGAACCATCTTTGACAAGGGCTACGAGAGCGGTTAGACACTAGAGTTATTTGAAATTGACTCGTCAATCACCTGTCTACCATTTGCATGATTTGTCAGGTGAGGACATAGACGGCTGTTTCTACGGGGAGGAATTGAGCAGAGTTAGAAAGAATCTTGATGCGACGTCATTTGAAATAGAAAAATTTTGCGAAGCAGAGGTAAGGGTCGTTCGAAGGAGTATTTTGTCAGCTGTAAAGGCTATCCAGAAAAGTTCAATTCCTGGGTCAAGGCTAATCAAGTTTCGCAAATATGAAAGATCAGTTTTACATTATTCTGCCTAGCAACTGCGACCGGGTGACCGTCTAAACGGTAAATAGTTCTCTCTCTCTCTCTCTCTCTCTCTCTCCTTCTCTATGGCTCTGTCTGGAATGCATCACCATTAATAAATACTTATATTGGGTGATATGCATTGTAGAACAGAGAGAGAGAGCCGAGAAACAGCCGAGTACCAGCCGGGAGATAGAGAGAGAGAGCAGTACGTAGCAGTCCGCCGCACCACTACCAGCGCAAGCACACACACACACATCAAGCCAGAGCAGTGCAGGCATCACCGGGGCCGCGCGAGCCGAGAGAAGAGTAGGCAGTTGGGAGGGGGAGAACTCCTCGCAGCGGCGAGCGCTGGTGTATGTCGCGAGATTGTATGTGTGAGACAGAGTGTGTCTGTAGTATTGAACTCGGCGTTGTAAAATAAAGCGTAAAATTATGAGAGTATGCTAACTATGCGATAAAGAAGTAAGGAAAAATGTAATCAATATTTATAAGAAGAATGTTCTGCCAGAAAGCGCGTAATCACGATGTAAAGTATGAATGTATGTAGTACGCATGCGCGAGAATCTATGCGAGGCGACGCGACACGAGTCGAGGAGAAGACTCGTTCACTTTTGTTCTGAGCAGCAGCCCGATCAACAGCCCTCCGGTTTTTGTCTCTTGAGAAAGAGTAGAGTTTCCGATAGTTTTTCGCGCGTTTTCGTAGGGAACGAGCCAGCATCAGAACGGGAGGAAGGAGGTTGAAGCTGACTTGAGAAGGTAGCCGTTGACTTGTAAGAAAACTCGAGTAATCGCGAGTGATAAACAAGCCGGAAAAAGTTCGATCGCCAGAGTTGCTGCCTCGTGGCATTTGTTTGTCGGACATTAGCTGTAACCCGAAGTTTGTAGTGCGAGAGTTGAGTGAGTTTTACAATAGAGATTTTGTGATAATCGACGCGGTACTATTCGTGATTGTAATCTTAACAGTCGGAATTCTGTCTCTCAGTCGAGTAAATCACTGCCGGATTTTAGTAGCATAATAAATTAAGAAAGTGTCGCTAATTGTGAGTGTTGTCATTTTCCCCAACTTTCCACGGCCGAATCTCCTCAGAGAGAGAGAGAGAGAGAGAGAGAGAGAGAGAGAGAGAGAGAGAGAGAGAGAGAGAGAGAGAGAGAGAGAGAGTCTAGTCTAGCCGGAAACTCGAATAGAGCAGTTGTGCATAGGTGCGTATCTCCGACCTGGCGCCGTTAACAAATTCGGTCGGGATATTTAAAGAGTGCCTCAGCAGTAGTGCATATTAACGTGAGTGGTGACGGGGTTTTCTCCCTAAAAATCCACGTCGTTACAGTGGCGCCCCAACGGGTGGGGTGGGGCACGGTCGTGGGAAATAGGAGAAATTTTAAGTGTGCAGTGCGCGACATTTTTGCACACCGGAAAGCCGAAGAACGGCCATTTTGAATACTGGGCGTCGGCCACGTGCAAAATAATTTAGCTGGCATTTGGCATTTCTTGTGCTAGCCAGCCGATTGGTGATTATAGTAAAAAAAAAAATTAATGAAAATAAATTGGTGCGGTTTAAATTCGCATAAAGTGCCGAAAAAAAATTGTAGACTTGAGCAACAGTCGAAAAGTGCGGACCACGTGGTCGAAAAACTGGGGTTCACAAGAGTAAGCCCATGGTTTACCCTCGTGTTTTTCTCTTTTGATTTTAGTGCAACGATCACGAGTTTTGTTTCAAGTGAATGCAATTTTTTTTTCTTTCTCGGACATAATAGACAACCGCAAAAATTTATTTCCTGTAAATTCAGAGCAGGAAGAGTTTCAGAAGAAACTGTGAATTAGAGAAAAATTCCAGCCGTGTAGTGACGTGATCCGAGATTTTTTTTTTTTTTTTGTGAATTTAATTTACACTGAGAAACATTTTTGTGATTTACGCGAGTGAAATTTAGTCGTGTGTAAATTTTTTTTTTTTTTTGAGATTTACGTGATCGAATTTCAGTCAGAGTAAAAATATTTTTTGAGATTTACACGAGTGGATTTTAGTGCACAAAAATTTTCGTTCGAAATTCGCGTGAGTAAAATTTAGTCAGAAATAAAAAATTGTTCTTTCTGGAGATCTGCGCGAGTGAATTTTCTTCGGATTGAGAAATTGTTTTTGAGATTTATGTGAGAAAATAGAATTTTCTTTTTCGGGACAACTCGCAGCCGTGTGGAATCGGGATTCGCATAAGCGAATCCACGGTTTTCCGACGCGTACATTACAGCCGTGAGTTATCGCCGAATCAATAAAATATTAAGCGAAGAGTAGTCATTATTTGTTTAGAGAAATTATTAGAGGTCAAAAATATTTTGTTCGTCTTTCTTCTTATTTTGGTGTGCCAGTAGAGAGAGGAAGAAACAATTCTTTTTTTTGCCCACAGCCGCACGACATTTCGCCCAATAAATCGTACAAGCTAGTAGAATTGCTTCCTCCTCAAGAGGAAGCTTTGTAATAGTAAAATTTTCAGTTTTGCTAATACTTCGTGGAAACGCATTTGGAGGTGTTTGGAGTACGAATCATACGTTTTTAGAAAATGTCCGTGCGGATGGCTGTGTGTGTGTGTGTGCGTATGTACGTATAACCGCCATAATTTTGGAACCATGCGACGGATCGTAATAAAATTTGACAATGCATATATTTTTTCTAATTCTGAATTTAGAGTCTTTTTTTGTTTTATGATTCTGACGACATTTTATGGGCCATTTATAGCCATTTTCTATTTTGAAAAAAAAATATTTTGCCTTTTTATAATTATAATGATTTATACAATATATTCAACAATAGTGTATCTAAAAGAACATAAAATTGTCTTCTTTTTCCCGCGCAAGATTTCTAGATTGACTGATCTGTTCATTTTTCTATGATAAAATATAAAGGTAATTTTTCGATAAAACATATATAACTCAAAAATAAATATCTCTAATGTTTTGAAAAAATTCATGACAGTAAAAACCAACGATATTCTACTAGTTATAAAAATTTAAGCAATTTTGGGCGATAAGTTTTTGAGATAAAAATCTAAAAACAAAAAAAATGGTTTTTTATGTCGTACGATTACGGAAGCTAAAGAAGGTTTATAATTGAAGTTGAAATTTTAGGAAAAGATTGATCTTTTGATCACTTCGGCTAGGTTCTTTTTGTAGCTTATGAAACCTTTTAGTTTAAAAGATATTAAGATTCAAATACTTCAACTCTCACCCTGTATACTCTGTGTGACTGAACATTATTATTTTTGTTAAACCATATAATTTGATAATTAAAGCTTAGTATATTTTGAGAGCTTTTATGGTTTTATAAAATGTTCGTGCAGATGGTTTTGTCTGTGTGTGTGTGTGTGTGTGTGTGTGTGTGTGTGTGTGTGTGTGTGCGTGCGTGCGTAATATTACATTTAAAACAATAACAAAAATCGGAAAAGGAGGAAGCTAAGTGCCAAAGACTTGGCAGCGGTTTTTTTTTGTATTGAGAATTCAGTGCCGGCGAAACGTCGAAATAGCAGCCGTGATTGGATTAAATCATTTTTTTTTTTATTAATAAAAAAGGATTAAATTCACAGCCACAGTGCTGCCTATCGGATAGCCAAACTCAAAGAAATCTAGTGTGACCTTATGTGACTACGCACAATATAAAACCATCAATGTGTCTCGCGATCTGTGAATCAACCGAATACTTCCAAAGTGTGTTTTCTGTCGCTCTGTCTACATTTCTATCAACCGCCCGCAATACAAAAACTTATTATTTTCCTAAATTCTTAGCTTGATTTCCCTTTACTTGCTCGACAATCGACTATGTGGATTTCTTTTGAACT
>CM053170.1:27089869-27138058 GCA_012977825.3 Pteromalus puparum
CCCTGGAGCAGCCGATCAACACCCTCCGTTTGTTCGAGAAAGTCAATTCATATTTTTCGCCTTTTCGTAGGAACCGCCACATCGACCAGGAAGGAGTAAGACGACTTTGTAACGTAGCCCGTTCTGTAAGAAAACTTCGACTAACGCGTGTGTGCAACACAAGCCGGAAAAAAGTCATCGCAGATGCTCGCCTCTTCGGCATTTGTTTGTCGGACATTTCGGATCTTTAGCTTGTTAACCGACGAATTTTAGTGCGAGAGTGAGTGATGATTTACTATAGAGATTTTGTGATAATCGATGCGCGGCTACTAATTCGTGTATTGTTAATCTTAACAGTCGGAATTCTGTCTCTCAGTCGAGTCAATCACCTGCCTGGATTTTAGTAGGCATATAAATTCAGAAGTGTCGCTAATTGTGAGTGCATTTCATGTCCCCAACTTCCTACGGCCGAATCTCCTCAGAGAGAGAGAGAGAGAGAGAGAGAGAGAGAGAGAGAGAGAGAGAGAGAGAGAGAGAGAGAGAGAGAGAGAGAGAGTCTAGTCTAGCTGGAAACCCGAATAGAGCAGTTGTGTATAGGTACGTATCTCCGACCCGGCGCCGTTAACAAATTCGGTCGGGATATTTAAAGAGTGCCTTCAGCAGTAGTGCATATTAACATGAGTGGTGACGGGGTTTTCTCCCTAAAAATCCACCTCGTTACACAACAGCAGCATGAATTATTTCGCGGAAAATACTACAACGCATTATATTACACAGTTGCCACAACAGATCAAATTACAAGGTTCATGGTTGGTCGCGCTCACAGAGATTCAGGTCCCCTTAACGTTTCAACACGTCCCATCCGACAAAGAAGAGAGAACAATTTCCATGAAACGTATTCCCCCCACGAAACTGGAAACGAATCAGCTAAGAGTGGAAAATTTTACAATCGCAGAATCACTGATTCGTCCAGGAAATTACAAAGACGTCCACACTCCGGTTGAGGAAATAAATAATTTAGAATGCATTAGTGGGTATTTGCAGGTGACAGTTGACCGTGGTGGTTATGTGACAGTCAGCAGAATCTGTGACAAAACTATAGCTGCTCTATAGAGAAAGTGCGAAAAATTCTTGGCTTTGAGAAAGATAGACAAATTCTTTTTTCTACTGATCAATACATAATAGAGGCTGATAGACCCGCTCGACTTTCTAATGATCTGCCATCCATGTTTATGATCTACAGCAACATCCGTGAGCCGTATGTGACAGGTGATGTCCAATCAAGGCTGCTAGGAGCTGTATCGATGAATACTGATAATTACGAATACGATTCTACACGAATCAAAAGTTTCTTCCCAGCAATGTACATACCATTGTTATTCAGCTCATTTCAGACCATTGAAATAGATATAAGAGAGGAATGTGGACAATCCATACCATTCAATTATGGAACATTGACCATAGCACTTTATTTCAAGAAAGTCGATTAGATGAATCTTTACGAAGATTACTTTAACTGCCAAGTTGGCAATGTTTACCGCGGAGGAGGAGGAATCGACCATATTTACATCGGCTCTCCCTATCAAAAAGGTCACGGCGGTATCGGCTCCTTTCTAGCAGGTATATTTCGTCGAGTATTCCCACTAATCAGTCGGAAAGCAAAAGCTGTGGGTAAAGAGGCTGTGCGAACGGGTTTTAATATCATGTCTGGCTTTGCGACACGCAACACACCTGTTAAGGAATCCTTTTGCAATCGTGTGAGAGAATCTGGTGAAGTTCTGAAGAGGAAAGCCGAGGAAAAATTTGACAAGCTGATGGAGGGTTCATGATACAAAATGACACGCTACGGGGATCCTGTTCAGTTGCATCTGCTCGGTGGACCCGTCACAGTGCGCCGCAAAAGAAAGAGAGGTATCGCTAGGAAATCACGTAAAAAAACTGGCAGTAGTGTAAAGCACAAGTCGAGAAACGAAGGAAAAAAGAGAGGTGTGACAAAAACGAACAACAAGAGACAGACAACTCGTAATAAGAAGAAGAGTTTTGGGAGGGGACGAAAAAAAAGTAGAACAGCTCGAGATATTTTTGACAGTTAAAGATGGCTTTCCTACACACTCATTCATGCGAATGCCTGGAGTCCGAGCTACTATTGTTTGACATTCCACCTACGCAAACTACAATCGAGGGTTTGCACTAGGTTCAATATAAACCGATATCATCTTTGACCGATGACTCACCGATAGAATTTGTGATCACCGGGAATAGTGATGAATACCTTCATCTAGCTCATACAATGCTCAGTCTTCGTGTAAGTTTGAGATACAGCATTGAACAAGAAGATGTAGCTGAAGCAAACCGACCAGCTTTTAGACTTTTATCAAACCGAGTATCTGAGGCCCAATCAATAATTTGATGCACTCACTGTTCAATCAAGTGAATGTGGTTTTGTTGGAAAAAGAGGTTTAACACAGAGAGGATTAATAATTAAGTATTTATTAGACCTTTTCTTCTACAGCTACTATATATATATAACGCGGTGTACACCATGTGTACTGATGCGCTAGTAGTCATGTGACTTACACGCATACCGCGAGACGGGATACTTGCATGTGTGTGTCCCCTCACACACTCGTCAGCGCGCTCACTCATTCTCACGCGCTACACACTATACCTTACTAGCTACACTTTCTGTACAGTACACTATATTTCAACAGTTTTTTAATCAAAAACCTGTGTCGCCGCCTACCAACGCTTATGCTTACAGAGCATACATAGAAACATTGCTGAATTATGGACCTGCCGCTAAATCTTCTCACTTTTCGACTGTCTTGTGGTGTAGTGATACGGCTGAAAAAATGAACGACACAGAAAATCAGAACGAGGGTATTGTGAAGAGACGAAAATTTCTTGCTCCAAATAAACCTGTGTACCTTATTGGGCATCTTTATACAGATGTGTTTAATCAGGAGAAGCTGTTGATCAGCGGGATCGAAGTGAGAGTGCGCTTAGTAAAATCTTGCGATAACTTCTGTCTAATGGATCCATCGGGATACTATGCTATACATATTGAGGAGGCCAATCTTTTAGTCAGACGTGTTGAAATCAGTCCAGGTATATTGCTAGCACACGCTCAATCACTCGCAAAAACCACGGCTAAATATCCCTTGACACGTGTAGAAGTCAAAGCAATCACTATGCACAGCGGTGTACACGGTGAAACATTGGACAATATTATATCGGGTCACCCGCCAAAGAGAATTATCCTAGAGTTTGTTAATAACAATGCTCTAACCGAAACAGTAAATTGCATTATATATTCTGAGTATGATAATATTTTGGAAATCGATGCTGCACGCCAAGTCATTGTCGATTTTAGCAGTTAAATCACAGATGTCGCTTCTCTCTACTACTACTGCACACATATACAACATAAGTGAGCGACCCTTCTCTCATAGTCATTGTTGTAATATAGTAATATAGTAAGTATGATAATCTTGATGTATTCCTAGAGCGAGCGTATCACGGAATATCACTACACAAACTAGAAGTTGTACGACCCTCACATAAAGAGTACAGGGGTCGCAAAGATTGCGTATATAAATTCATATGCGCGCACTCACACTTGTATGTGTACGTGCGCTTCCCACCCGAGCTCACGCGAGAGCAAGCGAACCGCGCATGCCTCGCATCTATCGTCTATACTCTAAGCGACGCCTACACTGTGCAGTCTGTACTCTCTCTCTCTCTCTCTCTCTCTCTCTCTCTCTCTCTCTTGCCTGTAAGACTCCAAGCTGAGCGGATGCACTGCCGACTATGGTTATTGCCTTGTATCAATAAACATCTTATATTATTGAAGTGAATACTTCTATATGCTTTCCAGGTACACATTTTTCCCGAGGAGTCAATCGAGAAAAAACCGAACGACCGAGCGACCGTAACGAAATCGAGGCAGATCTCNCTCTCTCTCTCTCTCTCTCTCTCTCTCTCTCTCTCTCTCTCTCTCTCTCTCTCTCTCTCTCTCTCTCTCTCTCTCTCTCTCTCCCTCCACTGCGCACTCTGCGTACGCCGCTCATCACATATCTCTCTCTCTCTCTCTCTCTCTCGCTCTCTCTTTCGCTTCGACTATACGCACTCTTCGCCGCGCATAAGTACTGCGTTTTAGAAGACGGTCAAATATGTATCATGTCGGCATACACTAAAGTAGGATCACGGGAGCTTGGTAAAAATGACCACGAAATGCCACTGATTTCAGCTGGAGATTTTAATGTCAACTTTGCGGGCGAAAGTGCACAACCATTAATTACATTCCTCAAAGATAAATTTCAATTAGAAATTAATAATGCGCAACAATCTACTACTAAGTATGTATGGCACAACATTAGATGCAGTATTTTCAAGATTTTTATATAAGATCGATTCAAAAACATTCATATCATATTTTAGTTACCACAAACCAATTGTTTCTTTTATTGAGTCAAAAAATGAAGATGCCTGTGATTCTACTGTAGATAAATGTAGTTGTAAATAAAGTTTGTATAAAATAAATTTATGTACAAATCACGATAAACATATTTTCATTATTTCACTTATTTTCAAAAAATAAATTCTTGTTCTCTATAGTTTTTTTAAGTTTATTAGTTTTGTTTAATACATTTTTTAAACAATTTAAAGTTAATATAAAATTAAAATCCGATTTTTCATTTTTTACAATTTAAGGTGGTTAGGCCCCCTTAAGTTATTAAAAAGTAGCTAAAAACGCGTCTTTTTGGCAGCTTATTTCATGCTAAAACCTGCTAATAACCTGTTAAGATATTTAAAGCGAACTCTGTGTCGGTAAATTATCGACCGAATATGTAAACATTAGAATAACCTCGTTGCGGAGAAAAAAAAGAGACAGCATGCCATTTCACACAATGCACAGACATTCGTCGTCGGAAGAAAGATTTTTATTTTTAGAACGCCCTAACAAGGAGCCAAGCTCAGATTAACAATGTGAATCAGTCATTGAAATATTTATATCTCATAAAGTATATCGCCGCTCCCTACGAAGACTAGCACTGTTGAGATTTCCCGCGAAGACTAGCTCTACATAATTTTAAAAAGATTCAAAATTTTAAACAATTTCATCGTAAGTGTAATTTTTAATTAATTTTCAGTTTTGAAGTTCCGTTAAAATTGTTTAAAATTTTGACATTTTTAATAATTGTTTGGCAATTAGAATAATATTTCAATTTTAAAGAAGTGACGATAGATAGGTCTAAATATTACAACGAATTCTCAAAAACTTGTAGAAAATTATTGAAGACTTCTACGAAATATTAAAATTCTTCAATTTCGAAAACGATGTCTTCTGTAAAAGTAGTATACCCCTGACTATGGCGCGTCAAAACAAACCCCCACCACCTGCCCATGGTGAGGTGTGTCTGACGCGCCATAGTCCGGGGAGTGGGGGAATTGATTTTGATAGGGCGGAGTGGTGGTGGGGGGTCGGGGGGCCCCGGAGAGTAGGGAATTTCCACACACACACACACACACACATACACCACACACACACACACACATACACACACCGCACAAAAGTACCAGAAAAAATGCACTAGTCGCGCGTTCGTAAAAAAAAAACCTCGCGTTATGCGGCACATTATCCTCGCACACGCGGGCTCCATGGTCGCACCCTTTGCGAAAGGCCAGTCCGCACGACCGTGGAGCGCGCAACTCAGCGGCGACGCGCCAGGCGGCGCGAGCGGCGCACCGCGGACACACCTATATAAAGCGGGCCGCGCAGCGCAGCGGGCAGTTCTACTCGAGCTTAACTCCGGGCGGTAGTAGTAATCTCACACTATAATAATGACATCTTAGAATTGCAGCTTTGTAAACACCTGACAATGCAGCCACCGCTTCCCATGAAAATTTTGTCAACATGTTTTTTCTGCTGACAACCTACATACCGTCTGACTACATCATCGTTTTTTCGCATATTGTCGGTGAAATTCTCGAGAAATTTTTTGAACCCTAGACCGTCGCTTATATAACGTAAAAACATAATACAATATTGACCGCACACATCGGAATACTCGCTCTGAAGTTGAATGTTATTCCAACGAAATTGTTTACAATTTTTTCGCAATCGATTTATATAATCGGGTATAAATGGAGGGAGACCAAAACTATCGAAATAGAAAGCGTTGCAACATTTGTCAGCATATATGGCAACCCAGTGCATACCCGATTTCGTATGATCATCCGTATTTAGAATGAACGCTGTTGGTTTCATCCACATCTTCGGTATCTGATCGGCCGGGAACACACCGACAGTATGCGAACGAATTTTCGACAGGTTTTTCAATATTTGAAGGCTGTCCATTACAAATGTGGTTAATAACAGTGTTCGACTTTTTACGCGTCTATAGATAGGATTTTAGTTTGTAAGCATTATTTAAAGCACAACGATAATTTGTGTAGCACGGTTTGACAGCGTGATGCATACAGTACACATCAGATGATAATTCATCGAAAGACGGGCAATCTTTACGGTACTCGATATTAAAAGTATGACGAGTTATGATTTTGTACAACGCTACTCATTTATCATTATCTTTAACGTATATTCTTCGCACTCTTTTTGAAAGTTCTTTTAATATTTTTTTAACCGTCTTCAGAGTCACTTCACCTACAAAGTGATGAAATTGGGTCAGCCAATCGTTCTGATTTCGTACACCTTTACTCAGATAATGAAGAGATCTTGGCGGCGTAACCATCCAATGACCGCTAAAATCACCGTTAACAGCCACTACGGCAACTTCTTTCGGTATATTTCGATACTTGGTACCTTTGAAGAACTGGATGTCAATGACCACATCCATGTTTCGTAAAGCGTATAATATACGGACAAACGTAAGCAAACAGAGAGAGAGAGAGAGAGAGAGAGAGAGAGAGAGAGAGAGAGAGAGAGAGAGAGAGAGAGAGAGAGAGAGAGAGAGAGAGAGATGACTGTGAGAGAAGGGTCGCTAACTCATGTTATATATATGTGCAGTAGTAGAGAAAAGCGACATCTGTGATTTAACTGCTGAAATCGACAATGACTTGGCGTGAAGCATCGATTTCCAAAATATTGTCATACTCTGAATATATAATACAATTTACTGTTTCTGTTAGAGCATCGGCGAAACGTACTTCTAATCTAACACTACCGTGCTTGATCAAGTTCCAATGACTGCAGTCTTTAGCAGATAAATCTGGAGTTAAATCGAAGGCAAATAGGTAGTAACCATGTGGATATGATTCGCGCGTTATTTGATTACCCTCGTTAAGAAAGTGTATTCCTGTACCAGAAAATAGTGTGTGATACGCATCCACATATAGATTTTTTGCTCTAAAGTCCGGTTGCAGTGGCTTTGAAGGCACCCGTACACCGTCAACGTACAAACATAGAAAATTTATATTAAAATGTTCGAAATTAAAGGGATTGAGCTGTCGATCACCATTGAACGCCTTGTTATTAACAAACCCTAGGATAATTCTCTTTGGCAGCTGACCCAATATAATATTGTCCAATGTTTCACCGTGTACACCGCTGTGCATAGTGATTGCCTTGACTTCTACACGTGTCAAGGGATATTTAGCCGTGGTTTTTGTGAGTGATTGAGCGTGTGCTAGCAATATACCCGGACTGATTTTAACACGTCTGACTAAAAGATTGGCCTCCTCAATATGTATGGTATAGTAGCCCGATTCATCCACTAGACAGAAGTTAGCACAAGCTTTTACTGAACTTATACATGAAATTTGCTAAATTATTGTACACTGTTTAGATGTTTTTGCGCTTTTATTTAATATAAAATGAAAATTATTTGATGTAAACATTTTTATTATTTATTTATATCTGTGGGACAGCTAAAAAACATAGGGGAGATGCGCCCAGTATGAAATTACTTAGCTAATTTCGCTATAGCTTTCGATTAGGGCCGTGAAAGTTGCTCAAACTGGAAGATTTGCTTGCTGTTATAGGGGCCTTTGATGCTCTAAACGGGAATGGNAGTATGAAATTACTTAGCTAATTTCGCTATAGCTTTCGATTAGGGCCGTGAAAGTTGCTCAAACTGGAAGATTTGCTTGCTGTTATAGGGGCCTTTGATGTTCTAAACGGGAATGACATTAATTTTGCGAAATAACTAAATGGGAAGCCAAACCTAAAAGCTAAGTTTTTGGAATATAGAAAAAGTGTTGCTCAATATGGAACGCCGTTGATATTTACGATACTTACGAATAATTACGATAAGTATACATTCTAAACACCTGAAAACCATTAAAATTGTTTGCTTTAAGTGAAGAAATCTTATTTGAGCCGGTTTATCCTTGTTTGCCTTCGATTTTATCAAATTTTTTTCATAATGCACCGAAATCGATCGCAGTTTCTCTTCTAGCTTTTCTCAAAACATTTCTGAAATAAACAATGCTTTTTTTGACTATTCTAAGCGTTTGAAAGCCTTACGTTCTAAAGTAAAATAATCGGCATGGCAATGCTATGCTAAAACACATTCCATACTTAGAAAATATGCCTCGTCTCATACTGGGAAAAAAGTTTGGTCACGCCTTGAGGTTATACGATGGAACTAATTTTTCGAAAGATCAAAGTTCAAACTAAACCTCTATGGAGGTAAAAGTTATTGAACTTGCTTAATATTGATCTGCAAAGAAGCGGAAAGTATCTTTTGACAGCTCCAAAAATACGGAAAACAATACTTTCCGATAAATTTTTTTTCCTTCTGCTCGACTTTCGAAACGCTAAAATCTACTAATCTACTAAGCACAAGTGCCGCAATCTCGCCCCTAGAAGCTGGGAACTGATGACATCCCATGCAGGGCAACATCCCATTTTGGGCGTATCTCCCCTAACTCTACTTTCAAGGAAGAACGGTTTTAATATTCAGAGTTCAGACTCATATGAACGGTCTGAGCGAATGAGATTGGACGCTATACCGATAAAATATAAATATTCAGAAAATTCTTCATAACTTTTCTCGCAACGAAGGATCCCTGTTCTAAACGCTTGTGTTCGATTTCTCGCAAAAAATCACAACTCTTTAGGTGGGTCATAGGGAACGTATACATAGTCCATCCAGCCCGATTACGCGAATCGGCAAAATTTTGAATTGCATAAAATCTTTCGCAGCGTACAAAGTGATCGAGTTACCGTGTTTTCACCACCGGCACTCGATTCCATGCGAAAAAATACAACTTTCTAGGCCTGATGAATCGCCCGAAAAGGGCACACTTGCATTCGATTCTTTGCGAAAAAAACGTGAATTTCTAGGCCCGGCTGTTCCCCAGAATTAATCGCAAAGGGGCTCATCCAGCCAGATTACGCGAATTGGCAAAATTTTGATTCCGATCGATTTCGTTTACAGTTTTCTTTTTTCAGGACAGCTGATTCGGAGTTATCGGTCCGCTTGCTGTCTTCGACGCTCGACAAGAATACGTAGCTTGTACATTTTTGTTCATTTGCGGAATCGTAAACGCTACTAATGTGACGGTGGAATATCTCTATTACAATTTTTGCTCGAAAAGTCAATGTTTCGATATTCACAAGAATCGCACTCTAGAGAAACTCGGAGAGAAGAAAACCAAAAGAAAAAAGAAAAAGAAAAGATTGTTGACGGGCTTCTTTAAACGCGCAAGATTTTGCTGGTTTCTCCCTCTTGTTCTCTCTTTCTTTATTTCTCTCTCGCGTAAATCTAGGTCATTATGGCTGGTGGCGCCGGTTATTTTATGATAGTCTGTCGAAAACAGTTTAGGTAATTCCTTTCTCTCGCGTGTGTTTACTTTTGTAAAATCGTGAAGATTGGAATATTGGTTCGTTCACACGAATTAGTACGCTCCGCAAAAATGGCCTTTTGTGGTTTTGTATTTCATATACAATGTATAATTTAAAAATCGCGAGGTCCTACGCGCCTGTAGTCGAATTCATGGTTGTTGTTTTAATGCTACAGAAAATTTGTTGGTCAATTTTACAAATTCACCTAATAAAAATCAGATGTACCAGTATTATTAGGTATCGTGGTACCTCATTCGGTATTTGATTCCTTGTGAAAAAACACGAATTTGTAGGATTGGTCGGTCCCTCGAATCACTCACAAAAAGCTCCATCCAGCCCAATTACGAAAATTTGAAAAATCTTTTCCGTCGAGCTTAATTGAACGCGTCAAAAAGCTCGAGTGAAAGTTCTGCCGTATTTCAAAACTTTAAGCACAACCGACACATTTACACAGCATCAGCGCATGCATCCAACTGCAGTGCATCAGGAAACGTATAAAAAAAGCTCCGTATATATTGAGAGCGAGATATTCTTTCGTCAATCGCAGCCCTCGGTCAAACTCGAATGCGTACAATGACGAAATGAACTAGAATTATCGCTTTTATACGGAAAGATAGAGCTTATGCATGAAGCACCATATAATGTTAACAATTAAAACTTATTCACAATCAAATAAATTAAACATCGTTTAAATGGTTAAGAAATGCTTACCTCTCTATTTTTCTTGCGACTCGTTTATTCCTTTTATATTTTTTGCTCTTTTTATGTGCGCTTCTTTTGCACTGAAAACTCAATAGAATAATTCAATGGCGATTTAAATACTCTCTTGCTTAATCACAAAGCTACGTAAGGGACACCGATGAAATGACGTTTATCTAGCCAACAAGAACTACATTCAAAAACAACAAAGCAAATTTTCATTCGAAATTCTCGAATTACTTCAATTTGTACAAAATCATTGCGGTAATGTATGTAAAGGATAATACTAATAGTACTCTTTAATGTAAAGGGTAGCAATGCCCGTTTAATTATTCAATATAAAAAAAAAATAAATAAATAAATGGGTGGCTTTTTCGAACTCGAATGTTTATGGCCTCACAACGTATCGTGTTGTGTTTCTAGATGAATTTTAGCGTTCGAAAGTTTCCAGGGTAGGCTCATCACACCTACGCCTTTCTCAAACCCGGTGTCGTGAGTAAGATTTCCATCGGATCTGAAAAAACTGATCGCGCTGATGGGGGCTCGAACCCACGACCCCTTGACCGGGAGGCAGGTGGAGCCATCGCTGGTCGTTTAATTATTCAATAAACAAATTAAAAAAAATAAATTAGATTTTTAAACCATGATTATAAAACTTCTAAACCATGATTATATTAACCATGATTGATTAATGGCTTTGACCGATGATTAATTGAACGTGTATTTACGATCGCAATCACAAAGAGACAGAGTAGAAAGTGAAAGCCGATTTGGAAATCAATTGTATTGGATTATCGACTCTCACTCCCTCGAAAATAGCCACCTTTATTAAAATATAAAATTTCCGATCGATACGCTGTCACACACATACACAAACACAGACGAGCATCGCGTATGTATATCGTCCTCCTTCGAAATCAGCAAAACGACTTGCCAGGAAAAAAGCTCGTGATAAAGCTCGACCCGATAAATCTGCAGAGGTGGCAATATCCGTCGGCCGCATGTACCTACTACGATTAAATTTCTGCTCCGGCGGCGCAGTAGAAGCACGCTTCCGGATATAATAAGCGTCACGAGTTTTTGGCCGCAGTTCGGGATCGATAGCCACAGCTGCTGCTGCTAATCAACAGTGGCGTAGACTGCATACCTACATTCGCGTCGGAAAAAAAAGCTCATTATGGCCTCTCCTTGAACGGCCTTAATTGCACTCGCACAATGACGCTGGACATCGGGTATATGCGCGTACAATGGTGGACATGACGCGAATGCCGATGATGAAAGGATGAATGATGATGGATGAAATTTTGCTGCTGTTGGTTCTTCTCAAGAGTCAGGGCAAGTAGAGTATTGCTTCCTCCACAAGAGGAAGCTTTGTAATAGTAAAATTTTCAGTTTTGCTAATACTTCGTAGAAACGCATTTGGAGGTGTTTGGAGTACGAATCATACGTTTTTAGAAAATGTCCGTGCGGATGGCTGTGTGTGTGTGTGTGTGTGTGTGTGTGTGTGTGTGTATGTACGTATACCGCCATAATTTTGGAACCATGCGACGGATCGTAATAAAATTTGACATGCATATATTTTTTCTAATTCTGAATTTAGGTCATTTTTTGTTTTATGATTCTGACCATTTTATGGCCATATTATAGCCATTTTTCTATTTTTGAAAAAATATTTTTGCTTTTTTATAATGATATGATTTATACAATATATTCAACAATAGTGTATCTAAAAGAACATAAATTTGTCTACTTTTTCCCGCAAGATTTTCTAGATTGACTGATCTGTTCATTTTTTATGATATAAAAGGTAATTTTTCGATAAACATATATAACTCAAAAAATAAATAGTTAAATGTTTTGAAAAAATTCATGACAATAAAAAACAACGATATCTACTAGTTGTAAAAATTTTAAGCAATTTTGGCGACTAGTTTTTGAGATAAAAATCAAAAACTAAAAAAAATGGTTTTTTTATGTCGTACGATTACGGGAGTAAAAAGGTTTAAATTGAGTTGAAATTTTAGGAAAAGATTGATCTTTTGATCACTTCGGCTAGGTTCTTTTTGTAGCTTATGAAACCTTTTATTTTAAAAGATATTAAGATTCAAATACTTCAACTCTCACCCTGTATATACTCTGTGTGACTGAACATTATTATTTTTGTTAAACCATATAATTTGATAATTAAAGCTTAGTATATTTTGAGAGCTTTTATGGTTTTATAAAATGTCCGTGCAGATGGTTTTGTCTGTGTGTGTGTGTGTGCGTGCGTGCGTAATATTACATTTAAAACAATATCAAAAATCGGAAAAGGAGGAAGCTAAGTGCCAAAGACTTGGCAGCGGTTTTACTACGGCTGTCGCTATGAACCAAATGGGAAATCGGAGGCTCGTGTAACAAAATATTTTTCTGTCTGAATTTGATTTCAGCAAAGTAATGCAATACAGATATACACAACAAGCCTATAAATATTATTCATAAATACAAAATTTGCATACAACTACTGAAATAAAGTTTGATACATTCTAAATTATTTTTTATTCAAGCAAAAATGAATAAATAGAACATTTAACAAATCAAGAGCAAAATTGTTACTTTAACGCATTTACAGCAATGAAATCTACAACGCAAACATAAAAAGAACTCTTTTGATTCAAGCACAATCACTTTTAGGCAGTATAGTGATTAGTGAATCAACAAAAAATTCGCCAATACTGGTAGCAAACACAAAGAACAGAAGAAATGTAAGGGTAATCAGGAACCAATTTGCAGGAAATACTAAAAAAAATCGTCGTCCTCATCCTCCTCTTCCCTCTCTCTTCGCTGTTCACGCAACTTCTCTCTGACACCTTCCATCTGCTTACTCAGCGTGCCTACTATAAAACTGGCCAGATTCTTGATCGCCAACTCGTAGGGATTATCTCGTCGTCTATTTCGTCCTCCACGACGATTTCTTGTAGGTCCTGAAACATTTAATTAATAAAACATTTAATTAATATTTAATTAATATCATATTTTATTTTATTAACAGTATGGCGTATTTAAAAGACTTACCCGAAGCCCCTTGCCGGTTATTTGCTGGACCACCATGGTTCTGCTGCTGCTGTTGTCCAACGTTTCCCGCTGGACCACCTTGGTTCTGCTGCTGCTGTTGTCCAAAATTTCCCGCTAGACCACCCTGATTCTGCTTCTGTTGCTCTTGTCCGTGGTTCCACGCTAGACCACCCTGGTTTTGCTGCTGCTTTTGACCATTAATCCAAGCTGGACCGCCCTGGTTATGCTGCTGCTGTTGACCATTAATCCAAGCTGAACCGCCCTGGTTCTGCTCTCGGCGATTTACACCCCCGTAAATGCGATGTACAGGAGGCCTCGGCAAAAGCTGATGGACTGGAGGCAGATCTGGATGACGATGAATTCGATGCTGCTCAGGACGAAGTTGATCGATCGGCTGCTGCACTCTAGCAATCGGCTGCTGCACTCTAGCAATCGGCTGCTGCACTCTAGCAATCGGCTGCTGCACTCGAGCAATCGGCTGCCCATGACGAAGTGCATTAATTGGCTGCTGTACACGAGGGATTGCTACTTGCTCCTATATATTATTAACAGCAGCTGCTTGATTGACTGGTGGTGGATTGACTGGAGGTTCATTGACTGGTTGTGGGTTGCCTGGTGCTGCATTCACTGAAGATGGATTCGATGATCCAATATCGTCTCCTATATTAGGCCAAACATCACCATTGTCCTCCATAACCTGATTAACTGCATTTCGCTCCACTGAAAATAACAAAATGAAAAAAGTTTGTTAGAAAAATAGGGGATGTTTAAATCTACAAATCGCTACCAAAAAGAGCGAAGATCGGTCGAGGAATAAAAAAAGTGCCTCCACTGTTCTTCCTTCCTGCGTTTCTAACGCTCGGGTGATTTAATCGGAGAATCAATGTGTTTACGTTGTCTGAGAACGAACGAGCGGACGGACGGACGTTTTGTCCATTGGCTTGATAATTAACATTTTTTTAGGGAGACGCAAAACAAATCTCGGCGAACAGCTGTTAAAATTTTTTAAGGATGATGCAAACCGTGGCTCGACAAATGATTTTAACGTAAAATTAGCAGAAAATATACGGAAGAGAGACAACGAGAGAGAGAAAGAAAGAAGAAAAAGAGAGAGGCATGCGAGTCGCACGGAGTAAAAGAAAATAGAACAGAAAAACTTACTAGCTAGATTAGCCATCTCCCGTTCGATTTCCTCGTCGTCCATACCTTCAGGAAAACTTAAACGACTAGGCCCCGCTTCCGCCATCAGGAAACGATGTAGATGTTGATGAGTGATGTAGAGATGTAGAGCGATTGACGAAGATGATCCGCAGAAAAGATGATGAGTGGAGTCCGTGGAGTCGCCGTCCGTTCTCGTCGGTCGCCTGATGCCGTATGCCGATGCCCTATTTTTTTTTGTCTACGTCTTCTTGACTTACCCTTCAACTGTTCATAAACATTAGACGCTCTATTCGAAAATTAAAAATTTAAAAATTTTGAATTGAAAGAATTATTAAAAAATTTTTGCATTTGAGTTTTTCTTTAAACATTATGTATTTAATCAATATTATAAATTATAATCAATAAATTATTTAAATTTAATTAATTAAGTAAATTATTTATTATTTAAATTAAATTAATTAAGTAAATTATTTAAATTATTTAAACATTATGTATTTAAACAACATTTCGTATTTAAATAATATGTATAAATAAGAATAAGATAATATATGCACCTTGTGTTTCATATCGCTCCTCTTCGCTTCTCATATATATTACCAGCATATTGGTAAGACTCTTGTACTCTTCGTACAACATCGTGAGCTTTTTCTTGGACTGTTGCTGCTCCTGTTCACCAGGCTCATCAGCTTGAGCAGCTGTATGTTGAAACAAGTACAAGGTTGTCAATGAAATAAAATGGTGGTATATACACAAGATACATGTAATTACATGAAAAAACACACAACTTACAAGCATCGCTGTGCACCCGTCTACTAGTATCACCCTCAATCCTATTCAATTCTTCCATTGTTACTGGAGCTGGATTATCTACATCCATTCCATTATCGGTATTTGAATTGTCCTCGAGATAAATATCTGGTTACTCTACACAGACGATCCTCTTACTGAGCAAACGACGAGCTCCTTTCACATGTTTTTCAGTTACTTCGTCTTGACACTCTAATTTTGCTAAAGCCTACGATAGTCGAATCAAACTTTCCAACTGTCTCACAGTCAGCCTCCACGTGGATTTCTTGCCACCTGATCCTTTCCTCTGTCGGATATCTTTATTAGAAGCTCGCCGCCTTGCTGGAAAACAATTTTATTTTTTCAATGAAATATCAAAACCTGTACTTGAGAATAAATAATCACTTACAGCATTAATCATGGGTTTAAAGTGCTTGGCAAAGTTTATGTAGCGCAGGATTTCCTGTTGAGTGTAGATCGTTTCAATGGTGACTATGTTATTACTGTGCAAGTCCTAGATTTTTCTTGGCAATAGCGTTATCAACCATCGATGCAACATATTCCATTGTCCGTCAACATCAGGGCTCCAGCATCGATGACAAAATCAGAAGATTCCTCATCTCTAAACACAGCTAATTCGGCAACTTGTTTGAGTAGCTGGGACTTGGCTGTACTAGGATCTCCAACTATGCAGATGTTGTGATTTTTGGTACTCCACCAAAGAACATTAACACTACTCCTTTTTTGACTTCATCGTTACCATATATGGAGAGAAAAAAGCTTGATACTAGGTTCTGGTACATATTTTTATCTTTACTCATGTCATAGATTTTATTCCACTCATCGGTTGTCATTTGCTTTTTCATCATTTCTTAGGATATTTCATCCATTTCAGTTTCGGTTCCTCCAAACTGGGCACAAAATAAACGCAACATTAGATAATTCACACTTATGAAATTATAATAGCTACCCTCAAGCTTGTTGCTGAAATACTGCAAGCAAGAAAAGCCATCCTATAGTTGAGATCTCTCACTCCAAGAGACTTGAGGTCCTCTAACACCTTCGCCTTGATCTCCTTGCTTGTGTCTGGAGCCAAGTTCAGCCTTGACACCGTGCACCACAATCAGAATTCCAGTAAAATCGTACCTACAGTTTAAAAAATACTAGCTTTAATTCGAATCCTTTCTTGAGGCATAATTCTCTGCCACCTTCGGTGTGTTCTGATGCCACAACATTTGCACAACTATAACCTTGCTCAATGGCAAAATCAACTGCTACTTTTAATAGACAAGAGGCAATACCTTTACGCCGATAGGTACGATGCACGCAGAGAAGTTTAATCCAAGCTCCTTTATCAAGACTGTGACTCTTCAATAAGCCAACACTTCCAACAATCCTCTTAGATTGCGAAGAGACGTCAATGTTGGATTCTCGAAATTGATTCTCAGTCATAACGTGATAATGATAATCAGATGGATTACGAGACATCATGTATGGTTCAAATGCCTCTGCTACCCAGAAACATGAAAATGCATTTGACATATAAATTCTGTAACAAAAATATTCATACTTATAAGAATTTTATGAATGAGAAAAATATAATTGCATTTCAAAAAAGTGTGAACCTTGCAATGTTTGACACTTCTTGGTCAACCTCCATAGCTTTAGCAGTATACGCTAAGTATGTGCCAACATAAGTCATAAGGATCACCAGAGGTATAACGAGCAGGCATATGGTGAATGGCACTCCAAAATTATAGTTTATCGTTACCATATATGGAGGGAAACAAGCTTGATACTAGGTTCTGGTACAGATTTTTATCTTGATTCATATCATAGATTTTATTCCACTCATCGGTTGTCATTTGCTTTTTCATCATTTCTTAGGATATTTCAGCCATTCCAGTGTCGATACTGTAAACAAGAAAAGCCATCCTACAGTTGGGATCTCTCACTCCAATAGACTTGAGTCCTCTAACACCTTCGCCTTGATCTCCTTGCTTGTGTCTGGAGCCAATTTCAGCCTTGGCACCGTGCACCACAATCAGATTTCCAGTAAAATCATACCTACAGTTAAAAAAATACTAGCTTTATATTTTGTATCAATATTTTACTGAAAAATTTGTACAAGAAAAAAAAAAGAAAACAAACCGATCGCCAGCTTGCACAATCTCTACAGTTTCTGCTCTCAAAATGATTTTAAGTTAATAAATATTCCATTGTCCGCCAACATCAGGGCTCCAGCCTCGATGACAAAATCCGAAGATTCCTCATCTCTAACCACAGCAGCTGTAAGACCAGCAGCACTAGAAGCTTTTCTCGAAGTGTAAATAGCTCTTGGAGACAATTCGACAACTTGTTTGAGCAGCTGGGACTTGGCTTATCACATACTATAACATTAAACATTATTTGCTACATATAACTATGTTGATTTGTGTAGCTCTTCAAATTTCACATTTTTTTAAACATAATCAAGTCTAGCTCAGGTTTTTCTTTCAATGGAGTTCAAGAATCTTTGATTGGCTCGATCACTACTTTAAAACTTAAAAAATACGCCTTAACAGTTCATTGATCTTGTCCTCTTGGTCACCAAAATCTCCTCCCTCAACATAGAGACTTGTCTTCTTGCGCCATCCACCAGTAGATGTGTTGAGCTTGAATGACCATAGAAAGTTTCTGGCGTGCTTGAACTTCTGACCAACAGTACAGATTTCCTTAGTCAAATCTTCAGTGCAGATGATGATACTTATATCCAAGATGATGTATGATCGCTGCCTGTTGATCTTTGCAAAAACTTGTTTGTAGATCAGTTCTCTAGCTGACTTGAGGTTAGGGTATCCCCAAATGATTTATGGTCAATCCAAGACTCTTTTAAATGATAGCATCGCTTGCGATAGAGATCTCGACCTGTTGATCTTTGTTGCTGCCTGTTTGGGTAGCTGGTACGGGCTGCACACACTGACATTGGCGATATCACGAACAGCAGCAACTTCGACGATTACGCATTACCTTGGACTGAATTGCGCAGGATACACAGTAGTGCAGCTTATCATAGAGTTTGGGTAGCTGATATGGGCTGTACACACTGGCATCGGTGATATAAACAGCAGCAGCTTTGATGATTACCTTGGACTGAATTGCATAGGATACACAGTAGTGCAGCTCATCATAGAGTTTGGGTAGCTGATACGGGCTGTACACACTGGCATCGGTGATATAAACAGTAGCAGCTTTGATGATTACCTTGGACTGAATTGCACAGGATACACAGTAGTGCAGCTTAGCATAGAGTTTGGGTAGCTGATACGGGCTGTACACACTGGCATCGGTGACATAAGCAGCAGCAGCTTTGACATTACCTTGGACTGAATTGCACAGGATACACAGTAGTGCAGCTTAGCATAGAGTTTGGGTAGCTGATACGGGCTGTACACACTGGCATCGGTGACATAAGCAGCAGCAGCTTTGACATTACCTTGGACTGAATTGCACAGGATACACAGTAGTGCAGCTTAGCATAGAGTTTGGGTAGCTGATACGGGCTGTACACACTGGCATCGGTGACATAAGCAGCAGCAGCTTTGACATTACCTTGGACTGAATTGCACAGGATACACAGTAGTGCAGCTTAGCATAGAGTTTGGGTAGCTGATACGGGCTGTACACACTGGCATCGGTGACATAAGCAGCAGCAGCTTTGACATTACCTTGGACTGAATTGCACAGGATACACAGTAGTGCAGCTTAGCATAGAGTTTGGGTAGCTGATACGGGCTGTACACACTGGCATCGGTGACATAAGCAGCAGCAGCTTTGACGATTAACTTGGACTGAATTGCGCAGGAAAAAGCATTGATGCCTAGTGGACACCTCTCTCTCTCTCTCTCTCTCTCTCTCTCTCTCTCTCTCTCTCTCTCTCTGCTAGCGGTAAGTGAAAGACGCTTTCTTGCACTACCTCTCTCACAAGCACTATTTCTGCCGCATCTTGCCTTCGGGCTTTCTTTTTTTACAGTTTGTTGCATGCCTCTTTTTGCAACCTTCATGCTGATATATTAGTCGCTGGAGGCTGCATTCTGCTTCAACTGTTATCTTTGCTGCAAACTATCTGCTGTCTTCCTAACCTCAAACTGTTTGGCTTGGCTTGGCTTCGACTCCATCTTGTTCTCGCATGCTTCCTGGCTCTTCAACAGCGCACGTGACGGCATCTCGCGAGACGCGGAACAACATTCATCATCATCAGCACAGTTGCACAGGTAGGTATACCTCTCTCTCTCTGTTTTCTCTCCCTCCGCATACCACCTAGCGACGACAATTTCAACATCAGGCTCTGTCGGTAACTGCGAAGTCCTATTTTATCGACTGCCAGTAAGTTGCCGGCAAAATGAGCGCACTTGGAGAGAAGTCAGGTGAGGTGTACCAAATCTGTGGTTTTTCACGGTGCGGCAAAACCATCCATACAAGGGACCCTAAGCAGTGTGAAATCTGCCTTAAATTTTTTCACACTCGCTGCATAACGTTTCGTTCGGTGCAAGTCAAGGGTCGCGTCACACTAGCCTGTGCAACATGTGCAGACGCCAACACCAACGTCAACACCAGGGCGTCCCTGGGGGGTGGGCCCCCATCGACCAATCCCTCGCGCTCACAATCCCCAGCTGCCCCAACAACAACGAAGAGGGGGGACGTCACGTTACATGACGTCTTAGAGGCAGTTAGGGACGTCCGTAAGAGGCAGGAGGAGGCGGCTGAGACAATGAGGGTAGCTTCCAACAACATTACTGCCCTCGAGAAGAGGCTGGCCCTGCTTGAACATCGTCTCGACGCCCTGGACGTTCTGCCACAGCTCCAGGCTCGCATGGAAGATGCTGAGCAGAGCATCGCGGAGCTGAGGGCACAGGTCACGGACCTGTCATCGAGGCCACCCTCTACGCAGACCCCACACAACAACTCGGGCAACAGCGCTCCCCCTCCCTCCACAGTCTCTTCGGAAATTGCAAGTCTCCGAAGGGAGCTGCTGAAGATCCAGCAGCATCAGGGGACCGCCACCAACAACGTCATTGTCTTAACGGGGCTGCGCTATACGAGGGAGACCAAGATTGACCTGCTGGCCTACTCGGTCGTGTCCGCCCTAGACCCTACTGTTCTCGAAAGGGACATCGCTGGAGTGAGGGTCATGGGGAGAATAAATGCGGCCTCTGACACGCAGACCGCTGACGGCAGACCACCACCCATTGCCGTCACACTCTCTTCCCACGCCCTTGCCCGCTCAACCATCAGGGCGAAGATAAGGAAGGGCAAGTTACACACGGCCGAGCTCGACGCGAGCATCCTGGAGGAAGCAAAGGCCCCTATCCATGAGGGCCTTATCAATGTCAACGAGCTGCTTCCCCCAGAAATACACAAGCTACGCGTCAGGGCCAGGCAGGAGGTCAAGAGAAGACCAGGATGCAGGTCCTACGTCAGAGATGGCAACATTTTCATCCGGTCCACAGATGACTCGGACAAGGCCACCATCATCAGCAGCGAGGAAGACCTGGCTGTTTTTTTAGCCAGGATCCCACCACCACCACCACCGAATAACAGCAACAACAGCAGCGACATCAACCACTGAAGACTCACCTCATTCCACCTACACCACCATCAACTTCATCATCAACCTCATCTTCAACTGGTTCCAAGGTAACTCTGTCCGAAGGCTTAAGGGCCTGCCACTTCAATGCCAACTCTCTTATGGGTCACATTGAGGCGGTTAGGCTCTTTTTGACTACTCGTCCCTTCTTTCACGTAATAGCTGTGACTGAGACCTGGCTTGACGACAAAATTAAAACTATCCCTTTACTAGATGACTACATACTGTACAGACGGGACAGAAACCGAAATGGTGGTGGTGTAGCTCTCTACATCCACAACACACTCACTGCTACAATCATCTCTTCATCTGACGGCATTTGGTCGGGCAAGCCAGGGAAACCAGAGTATCTCTTCTGCGAGATCTCTGCCAAGGGCATAACACCTATTTTTGTCGGCGTTGTTTATCGTCCTCCTCATGCTCCCTTCATTCAGGGCAGTGACTTCATACAAAGTCTTACCACCTGCATGCACGACTACTCCACCAAGTTGATCATGGGCGATTTCAATGCCGATCAACTCTCCTATACTGAAGACGCCAAGTTCATCAAGGCCTTCATAGATGAGAACTCCCTTCAGTCGGTTCCATATGGTGCTACGCATCACAAAACGGAATCCGACACCTGGCTTGACCTCTGCTTAATAGACGAGCAGGATCGCCTGCTCGCGCACTGGAAGACTGACACTCCATTCATAAACGGACACGACCTTATAACTGCCACTTCACTCTCGACGTACAGATGCCACAACACGTACCAAAAACTCACACATACAGAAACTATAAAGGCATCTGCGCCGAGAAGCTAAGGGACTTCCTCGGCGCGTGCGACTGGTCACTGCTCGCCACCTCATCTCTTGACGAATGCATCGCTCTACTTAACGCCAACTTGACTAACGCCATAGATCATCTCGCCCCATTACGCACAGTGACCCCTAGACCAAAGCGTCACCCGTGGTTTACCACGGCTCTTCGTGACCTCGTGAAAGAACGGGACAGACTCTACCATCGGTTACGCAGATCACGTCTTCCCAGGGATAGACTCTTTTATAGACTAGCCAGGGACGATGCTCACAGACAGGTCGAGGATGCCAAGCTGAATTACTACTATTCACGCCTGTCGTCTTTGACCGATGTCGGAGAGATCTGGAGAGAGCTAGAGAAACTTGGAATTACCACCTCCAAAGAAAAACCACCTTCTCGCTTCTCCATAGACGAACTCAACATACACTTCAGCGGTATCTCCTACGATCCGCTAGCTCCCGCTGTTGAGGATTACCTGCGTGACCTTGAGAGTCTGAACACCCCCGAACACTTCAACTTCAGGGAGATAACGGAATCGGACATTTTAGCTGCAATAATGCACTTTGACTCCCAGGCCAGAGGCTGCGACGGCATACCCCAGGTTGTTATTCACAAGGCACTGCCAGTACTCGCTCCTATACTCCGTCATATTTTCAACCTGTCCTTGAGCGAGTCATGCTTCCCCTCTGACTGGAAGAAGTCTTTGGTGCACGCACTAAACAAAGTCAGTTCACCCACAGCCTTAACAGACTACCGTCCGATCTCCCTCCTATGTTTTCTGTCCAAGGCGCTGGAGTGGCTGGTGCACAGACAAATCTCTGAGTACCTTGAGTCTAGACTTTTTCTAGACGATCTACAAACTGGTTTCCGCACTGGCCACAGCACTCAGTCGGGCTTAATCAAGTTGACTGACGATGTCAGGCTTGGCACAGACAAGAAGAAGGTAACTCTTCTTCTCCTCTTTGACTTTAGCAAAGCGTTTGACACTGTGTGTCACGCCAAGCTACTCAGAAAGCTAACCTCTTTCGGCTTCTCTAAGCAGGTTATCCGCTGGCTCGCCTCTTACCTCCCAGGCAGAGAGCAGGCTGTCATTGGTGACGACAATAAGCACTCTACTTTTCGACTTCTTAACACGGGAGTACCACAGGGATCCGTCCTGGGTCCCCTGCTATTTTCGTTGTACATAAATGACGTCAGCTTCTGCCTGGACTCTGACGTATCTCATCTCATCTATGCGGATGACCTGCAAGTATACAGCCAATGCCACCTTGAGGAGCTTGACTCTTGTTCCGTGAAGATGACAGCTAACGCCGAAAGGATCACAGGCTGGGCTGCACAAAATCATCTAAAACTAAATGTCAGTAAAACACAGGCGATCGTCCTGGGTTCCCCCTATTATATAAACGCTTTACCAACTGTAGCTAATACCTATATTAACATAGGGGGAGCCCGGGTCGAATACCAGTCATCCGTGCGTAGTCTGGGAGTGGTGCTCGATTCTAAGCTAACCTGGAAAGAGCACGTTACACAACTGTGTAAGCGTGCCAACTCACTAATGTTTAGGCTGTATTTCTTCAGGAAGAGCACCAACCTTAGACTGCGCAAGCATCTCGTGCAAGCACTCCTGTTTCCCATTATCGACTACTGCTCTCTAGTATACTGTGACCTTACACAAGAACTTGACACCAAACTACAGAGACTGGTAAATACAGTAATCCGTTACATCTATGGTATAAGAAGGGACGAGCACATCACCCCCTACAGACGTGAGTTGCAATGGCTCACCACTGCCGGACGTAGGAGGTATTTTATGGCCTGTTTTCTGAGAAAACTCTTTAACACCGCTACACCATCTTACATATTGGCATTCTTCGACTTCCACGTCGTACTCCGTCCTGTGAGGGGTGAGGTGATCCCCCTGGACATCCCCTCCTTCGCCACGGAGACGCTGAGGAATTCATTTCATGTCAGCGCCTCATACCTCTGGAATTCGCTGCCATCTCATCTTCGTGACATTAAATCTATTACTCATTTTAAAACTAAAGCCAAGCTGTATTTCTTCACGCAGGAAAACTCCTAGCAATCATAAACTCATGCACCCTTCATCCATTCAAAACTCGCTTTCACTCATCTCTCTCACACATAATCTCATTAGGATAAGTTATTCTATCTCTTACTTATACTATTACTGTAATATTGTACAACATAATGTACAGAAATAAAACTTATCTAAAATCTAAAAATCTAAATCTCTCTCTCTCTCTCTCTCTCTCTCGCTCTTTTAGGCCATCTAATGTACAAATTAAAAATTATGCAACAACGACCAGCGAACAACTCACTTTCTTTCCCTCTCTCGCCATCGATCATTTATATATATATAAGGCGTCTTTTATAATAATATCCTCGTGCGCTCGGCTCTCTGCAATATCGACGCAACGGATACCTTACTTTATCAAGGATCGCGTTATATTTAAAGTATATAAAAACAAGGGGTATTAAATAAAAACTTGATTTATTTTAACCTCCTAACCAACAATCTCATTGTTGAAAGCGACTGAGCCAGAAAAAAAGAGAATCGGGGAGGCGAAAAATTAAAGAAAAATCACAAATTAATTTTCAATCTTAATTAATTTGCTAAAACAGCAATTTTTTCAGCAAAAAGCTACGGTAATTAGAAAGATCTAATCAAAATCTTTAAGATTGAATACTCATACATGAGCATTAATATCGGATGAAACATAATTAATAGGTATATTCGTAAAACGCGTATAGGTTATCTAGCAAATTCAAAGTATAATAGGGTCGCGGTGCTCCCGACGGCACAGTGTATAAAACTTATACTTGCTATCGGGGCGCTACCGCGCCCCTTGATACAAAAGATATATGTCCTGAGCAAGGTTTATCTGCACAGGCTTATAGGTGTGCAGAGTGCAATACAAGGATAACCTTTAGTAAGTTTATACATTTTGCTATTAATTCTTAAAAAAACTTGTTCCACTTGATAAGTTCCTTATAAAATGTATAAAATAAACTACAATATCATTAAATTTTCAGATACTTAGAGAAACCTGGTCCAATGGTATGGTTCTTCATGGAGGAGCTCGTGTGTAATCAGTGCATAAAGTTGATAAGGAAGTACTTTCGCATTTATGGTATCGACATTAAAAAGGATTTCAATATAGACGAAGTGACTGAAGGTATAGGTGAATATTTGTATGACATTCCAAATAAAGTGCAGCTGGAGGCTATCAGAGAGTATTTAATACATGATCTTCGAAATCCCAAAAAAAATATCGTAAGTTTTAGAATTTATGTATTTGTAAAATGCTTAAATTATTACGCATTTTTATAACAAAAATTTATTGCAGATTCCACAGCAAGCACGTACAAAAAATAAAAAAAAATCAAAGAAATCAAGCAAAGACCCAGCAGATTTGAATCCTAATGATTCAATAGAAATAGCAATGGAGGTGATCTTTGATGACTCATTGAAGACTGGAAACGATGATGATTATCAAAACCTGTTAGGCCAAAAATCAGCTGAAATAGCAAGGCTATTACAAGAAAATAATGCTCAATCACAAAATGAACTTTTGCATATTGGAGAAGATACAAAAAGTTCATTGGAAGATTCTGTTCAAAGTGTAATTAATAATAATGATACGAGTCAAGCCAGATAAAACTGGAGTCGTCACAGATGGAGTTAAACACTCATGAACCCATTCGATGAGATTGCAATTGAAGAAGCAGTGCGCATGAAGGAAAAAATCCACTGCTGCTGCCGAACGGTGCGGTCGATCTGGAGGACCAAAGGAGACAAGACGATCAAATGTTACAAAAAACGCCTAAAATAATTTTTAAAAATGAGAAAACGAACATACAACAAAAACTGGCTGGCAAATTAAAAATAACTTCTTTTCCCGAATTCAGAATATTCGAAAATGGATATACATGCAAATTTTGTAGACATTCGTAGCCTGGATTCGAAAATATTGCGGTATACATACACTCACACACACACACACACACACAACACACACAACAACACACCACACACACAACACACACACACACACACACAACATCCATTCGCACACACACACACACACACACACACACACACACACACACACATCCATACGGACATTTTGTAAAAACTCGTGATTCGAACTGTACAAACCTAAAAATAGATTTCTAACCTATTTTTGAGAGAGTCAAAAGTTTCACTATTACAAAGCTTCCTCTAGGAGGAAGCAAAATTGGCACAAGAAGTCTGTTTGTATTTTACGTACCAAACTTAAAACACCGCTGATTTTATTTAAAGGGATACTCGATGCGGATGAAAGGGTTGGGTTTCTCAAGTTACAATTCAATTGTTTGTGATTAGAGATAATACAAAGATACTGTTTATTCAACTTAACAATAATTCTTTTAATTGTTATACAACCAAGTTCAACAATGCGCTGACTCAAATATCTAATTATCGGTGATTTCCTCGATTATGATAATAATACAAATAAAAAAATGGTTTTGTTCGCTATCGCCCGAACGAATTACAATATTAATGCATACGCGACGCACTATATTCACAGGAACGATGCATACCAAAAAACAAACAAAACGAATTTAATCTCCCCTTTTTGTACGGGTAAATTATAATTTTCACGAGTGAAATCGTTCGCGTACACGACGCACGAAGGTATCGAGAGAGCTTACTGCTCGGCAACTCGGCTTCTCGCACAGGCTGTCGAGAGTAAGAGAACGCTCTCGACACAATGACTTTGCCTCTCGCTCTAGTTATTGTGTGTGAGAACGCCGAACACGCACTTGCCTATACCCCTCCCGGACGCCTACTTCTAGTGCGGGAGAAGCAAACGAGGAGCCGCCTGGCGGCGGTGGCTCGAACTAACCGCTCGAATGCAAGTCGCTCTACATACTATGAACAAAGTCATTGCAGTCAGCTGTGGTCCTGCTCAAGCTCAGGAGACCCTTAGAACTGCTCTTGCAATGGGTGTCGATAAGGGCATACATGTAGAAATTTCAGGTCCTGAGTATGAGACTCTCTAGCCAATTCATATATCAAAAATCTTGGCTAAACTGGCACAAGATGAAAAAGCAGATTTGGTAATAGTAGGAAAGCAGGCTATTGACGATGACTGCAATCAAACTGCTCAGATGACTGGCGGGGTTCTAGGCTGGCCTACTGCCACATTCTGTAGCGAGTTATACACAAATTTTTTGTTTTCAATCAAGCTACAAAACTCTTAAATTTTCACTATTGATAAAATTTTTGTCTCGATTAGATTGAACATGGTAAGGGAGAAATGACCGTGACTAGAGAAATTGATGGTGGTTTAGAAGTTATTAAAGTCAAAACTCCTGCTGTGCTTAGCGCTGATTTTCGTTTGAACGAGCCAAGATATGCGACTTTACCAAATATCGATGGAGAAGATGATGAAGAGAGTTACTACAGATATATGGAAGAAAATCCAAATGCTGGTTTACATTTGGATGATTCTGATCAAGAAATTGAATACGATGAAGATGGAAATCCTATTGCACCTCTTCAAAGGAAAGAATTAGATCCTCTACCTCCCATTGATCACAGTGTTATACCGTATGAGCCATTTGAGAAAAACTTTTACAATGTGCATGAGGATATTGCTAATTTGAACAAACTACAAGTCGACGACTTGCGAATATACCGCATACTACTCTATTATTAACATATTTTTAGATCCATGTTTATAAATCATTTCATAATTTTACTGTAAAATAAAGTTTGTTTAAACTAATGTGCACATCAACAATAAACGCTTCAATATTTATCTTTCTCTTTTTATTTCATTTATTATTTCATTTATTTACATCCTTTTTTCATTTTTCCAATTATTTCCTTATGCGAAATTTCAAATTGATCGTTCTGCGATCGTGCACGAACCATGAGCATCGAATGATACGTTACTCACACGCGCGATCGATACGACCTAACCTGCACGTGCCGCCATGACCCAGTTAACCCAAGACATGGCGCGAACATTTTTTCGTTCAAAGTTGTTTTTACCGTCGGGTGTACAAAGGAATTAACGCTATTAGGAAGGGTTTCCAGAGTAGACCACAATTAATGAAAGATGTGGGCGGGAATCTCGTCACAAGCGAAGGTGAACTGCTAAAGCTGTGGAAGAGCTATTTTAATAATAATTGATTTATTTTGGTCAAGGGTCCAAAAAAAAAGAATTTTGATAAGCTGCTAAACGTACATGAAAACTGCGAGGAAACGGGAGACGAAATCCAAACTGCTGAACTCCATATGGAAGAACCGACCTATAAAGAAGTAGAAGCCGCGATCAAAAAACGAAAAAACAATAAGGCCACGGGAAACGATTCTATACCAGCTGAACTACTTAAATATGGGGGCACTGCGCTGACATCGAAAATTTTTGAACTAGTACGCTCTATTTGGAAAAATGAAACAATGCCGGAAAACTGGAAAGAATCCATCATCATACCGATTTTTAAAAAGGGAGATAAGACAGACTGCAATAACTATCGGGGAATCTCACTTTTAGCTACCTGCTACAAAGTTCTGTCAAACGTAATACAGGCCAGACTCACACCCTTCGCGGAAGATATAATAGGAGATTATCAGTGTGGATTCCAGCGTAACAGGTCGACGAGCGATCAAATGTTTACTATAAGACAGCTGTTAGAGAAAAAATGGGAATATTGCGAAACAATACACCAGTTATTCATAGATTTTAAAAAAGTGTATGATTCTATCAAGGGAAGCAAAATGTATCAAATCCTTGTGCTCCTTCGGTTTCAGATCCACAGATCTAGAACTCGTGCTCAGCGAGGTCCCTTTCCTCCTGAATTGAAAGATGCATGTCAACGCGGTCGAATGCTTCCAACATCTCGCTAGACCAGCTCATTGACGATATGCTGTTCCTTCGGTCCACCCGGCAGCCTGCCCGGCAGCCTACCCGGCCTATAATCGTCCCGGACTATGTTTTCCGGTCAGATCAATCAAGTCAAGTCTTCTACGAGATACCTCAATTAGGCGTGCGACCATCCTATTGACGTACTGGTCGTGGCCGAGGTGCTGTCGGAAGACTGCTTGGCGAACGTGATTCCTCATCTGCTTTAGTCTGAGCAGCTGGCTGAGGCTTCCGTCCCTCTTCGGAACTCGCACCTTTTTCTGGTTCTCGTGTCTTGCGTTGTGGACGACCTCTGCTGGGACCCATCACTGCTGATTCGCCTTGTCCTTGTGTGAGTAATGATTCTTGTACTTGACTGATTATCAATTGTCCGGTTGTCGCGTTATTTTTTTCTGTGTTCTTTTTTTGCCATTGATTATTATTATAGTCTTTTCGAAGCGCGATAAATGCAAGATATCCTAGGCGTAATCGGGCACCTAT
The DNA here is from genome assembly GCA_012977825.3 of Pteromalus puparum. Lineage (NCBI taxonomy): Eukaryota > Metazoa > Arthropoda > Insecta > Hymenoptera > Pteromalidae > Pteromalus > Pteromalus puparum. The sequence continues at coordinate 27,119,205 of CM053170.1, forward strand.
TCGTAATTTTGTCGAGACAACGTCACAAATTTCGAGTCTGTCCGGTCGGGCCGCGCAGGGTGTATCCCGATTCCCGGATAATCCCTCTACAGCATCCGCTCCTTATGCACCATTGCCCCCAATAACGAGTGCCTCCTCAACCTTCCTTCCGGTTCGGTCTAACGAGGAGCGCTCTGGTACCGGATTGTTTTCCGCAATTGTTTAGCCTCTACGGCTTGTACTCGCCATTCGGTAGCTACATTTGTTTACAATGGTGGTCAGATTTACCGCGAGAGAATATACCTGGGTGGGCCGATTATTGGTATAATAGTACTACAATTTCTGCTCCTGAGTCAAATCCCGTATCAACTAATAGAAATGATTTTTACAAAAGTAGCTTTGCTTATTCTGGGTATTCTCCCGCAAATTTATCTGATTTGCGTCCGGTGAGTCGTAATACGTCTATTAGTGCTTTGTATGCAGAATTGGAAAATCGGGAGCTTGCGTTTCTTTCTGCCCGGGTTCCGCGCGCTGAGACAGTGCCATCCCAAGTCTCCAGCACGGTGTCTTTACGCGAATCTTTATCGAGAGGTCCGTGGTTGAGATTGATTTATCTAGTGATTCGTCATATTTTTTGGGTGATATTTTTTCTATTTTTTCGACTAGCTCCTCAAACTTATCGCATAGTACCGAAGTAATCGCGCGTCCATCTTTACCGCTAAATAATTTTCGACCTATTCTGGTACCTTGCCCTATTTATTATGATATTATGTTTATGCCGATTTAAATGATACATGGTCACTCGGTTAGTATTGAAACCTTTGACTAATGAGCGGCCGCAGCCTCGTCGGTATTAGTATCTAGGCTGTCAACAATCCTTAAAACCTGACAATTGGACCATTCATGTGAAGTTCTCTATCTTTTTTCCCGTAGGTGTTTCTGCCTGTATGGCGTCTTCGTCCGCCTCGCGTTGTCCTTCTGGGTCGGTGGTTCGTACTTTCAATCGTCCTCGTATTGTGACTGATAGTGATTCCGACAGTTCATCCTGTTTTCTTTAACGTCTATTCTCGTGATTGCGTGATCTGCTTGTCCTCCCAGTCCTGATCACTCATTTTTATGTACTCCAATCCTTGTTTCAGGTTCGACCATATCCACCAATCCGGATTCCTAATGAGCCTGGTCGACTGTTAGATCCTGCGCGGCCTAGTCTGGATCTACCGGATCCTTGGGCCGGACTTTCCCAGGATGACGGCATACCCTGGAATATTGATCCATCATCGGCTCAGGTGCCGCCCAGCCGACCGCTTCTGGGCGAGACGATCTACTGGGCAATCGGTTCTTCGATTCGGATTACAGTGGTATCTTCGATGGTGCTGCTGAAGCTGCTGAGGCTGCCGACTTAAGCGAACTTGCTGCTGCGGTGCCTGCTTCCACGACTACTCCGGTGGAGAGTCTTGACGAAGCGGAGGTTCTGCTTCGCGATTTCTTCACCTGCCCTATCTGTGATAATTTTATCTATCCAGAGTTTCGGCAGTGTGGCATGAGCTGCCTTATATGTCGGGCATCAACTCTGGACTGGAGGAACCGTTTACTTCAAGAAATTAGTTCTTATGGTCCACGGCCTATGTCAAAGAACCCGTCGTTAAATTGAGTGGCGTGCTTCCGAAGATCACGATCTACCGTGGTAAAGCGTTTAATTTTACAATGATTAATTATTGCTTTAAGAACTTTTTTGTGATTTCATGTGGTGAATATACTTTCAATTTTCTGGGAATTTCAGTGCTTAGTCATTTCTAAGAACGGCTCCGTTCCAGTCAATATCTCACTTTGTTTTCTCACATGAAATTTCTTTTTATTAGCTTTTCCTTATTTTTATGATTTAATTACTTGAACTTTGCGGCGTCTTATATATTGTTTATGCGGGTGTCCGGGGGTCACTAGGTGTTAAAGTTTTTTTTAAACTCTTAATTTTATTGAATTCGAGGTAATCCTAACCTCAACTAGTACTAAATATTCTTATTATTATTAACTTTAATCCTTATAAGTTCGATTATTATTTAATTTAAAATACTCATATTTCAACTTACTCATTTATATTTGCTTATCCTAATACCATGATAATATGATGTAATGATATTATATCCAAATATTTTCCGTAGTCACTATTAATATTTATCTAATATTATTATATTTTTGTTATTTTATCCCAATGTTTTAACGTATTTTATTCTTTATCATCTACATTAATGCTATTTTCTTGCTCGATTCTCTTTATATGTCGTTTAAGTTTATTTATATTAAATATTCGTTTTATCCCCTTTTTGAATTTTTGCATTATGTGTGGAGTAATTTATAGCTATTAGTTTGCATGGGCTCTTATGTTCAGGTTTATATTGGCCTATTTTAGGTTCCTTTAAAAAATAGACCATTTCTCCCTCCATAAAGTTTACATTTAATTTCCTATCGTAATAGTATTTTGAGCGGTGTTTCGATTGTACTAGATTCATCGCGGCCATAGTTTTATGTTGGGCATAAGCTTCTGTCGTGTCAGTAAGATAGTCATCGTATGTCTGTAAATGCTCGCGTGGTGGAAAGCTTGACGGTATTCGTGCACGACACCTGAAAACTAATTCGTGCGGTGAATAACCTAGTCCGTCGTGTTCTGTAGAGTTATATGCGTGCTGTGCCAGTGGTAAGATGTTAGCTCATTGATCATTGCCATCGATGTACATTCTAATATACTCTTCAAGCGTATGATGCATTCGCTCTATACCTTCGTTTGACTATGGATAGTACGCGGTTGTCGAGTACTTGTTTACTTTAAATATACTCGCGAATTCTTCTAGTGCTTGGTTCATAAAATGTACACTGTGGTCGGATATTAGGGTTATCGGTGAGCCGAAGTAGCAAGTTAATTTTTCCGTGAGTGCTTGTGTCACTTATCTTGCCATTGCGTGTTCGACTGGTACTAATATGTAGAATTTTGCTTCCTTCTTAAGGAAGCCTTGAAATAGTAATTTTGAGAGTTTGTGTAAAAACATGTGGAAAATGTGTTTTGATGCATTTTTAGTCAAAAAATTGTGTTTTTGAAAAATGTCCGTACGGATATGTGTGTGTGTGTGTGTGTGTGCGTGTGTGTGTGTGTGTGTGTGTGTGTGTGTGTGTGTGTGTGTGTGTGTGTGTGTGTGTGTGTGTGTGTGTTCTTTCGTATCGCCTCTAGCTCCTAGCTCAGCTTCTATTGTTAGTGGATTTTAATCCATCAAGTCTCATTTCCTTTGTTTTTACGAATACACAGCGGGATAGCAGTCCGTTTTTATATTTTCTGAACTCAAATTTGGAATATTTTGAATATTTGTCTCGAATTTTTTATATATTGCATAATTTTGATTTATTGTTTCTCATAATAAAGGCTTGAAGAGGTCCCCTCCATAGGACGAAACGTTGCCAAAGATTTATAAGGATGTTGTTGTAAATTTATTACCTTAAGGGCTACCTCCCACTATTGTTCGTCAACTTACTGATTTTGTTATCACGGAGAGGAATATTAACAATAATTTTCTTAACCCGTTTTTTTTATAGCGATATTTTCGTTTTGAGATTTTAGTTTTTTCTAATAAAGTTATTGGAAAAAATGATAAAAGTGAATTGCTTAATATGTACTTGGAAGAGAATAAAATTACCTATCATTTTACCGCTGAAAATTTACATTACCGTTCGTCGTTTTTTTATTATACACCATAAAGTGCAATTTTTTAAATCGTTATAACTCGAAAAGTCAATGTCAAACCTTTCTAAAAAAAATATGATTTTTGAAGGTTATTAGAACCGTGAACCACTCTGATTTTAAGTCATTTCATGAAACAGATTCTGAGAAAAACATCGTAAACTGAAAAAAGTCAAATTTTGGATTTAGTTAGCATTATACAGCGTCGTGATCCCTTTCTTTGGGCGGTTTATAAAAACAGTTAGTTTCAAAGATATCAAGTTTAAAAATTTTGTTTTCTCGCCCTGTATACTCTATATAACTTAAAACTGCATCGCTTAGATCTCAGCTTCTATTTGTGAAATGCTCAAAATTTTCCCATTTCTACTTTCAGTAAAATAACAAGTTAATTATACACAAATCAATGCTAACAATAGTCCCACTGAGTTATAGCGTAAGTGAGGTATCAAACGACGACAATAGTAAAAGATAAGGTAACCGAGCGGCTTAGATTCAAAACATTTGAACACAGAATCCGACAGGCAAGTGTGATGACTTACTTAAGCCCAACGAAAGAACTATGAATATATTATGCATCGTTTTTCGGGAGAGATAAAGAAACGAGAGACGACGGAATCGAGAGACAATATTATTACACAAAATTTTAATGTAACATTGATAATAAAAACGATACATTAATTATGCGAAATCTACATAATATTAAAATTCTTTAATTTCGAAAACGATGTCTTCTGTAAATATATCTTATGTGTATGTGTATATATATATATATATATATATATACTAGTGGGGCTTCGCCCCCCTGCTCGCTCCGCTCGCCAACCCCCCATTTCAGTTTCTGTGACACTAAGACACTGCGTTTGAATGATTTTTACACTTAGATACTAAAAATCACGGTGCGAACTACCTAGACTTCGTTATCAGCCACCTTGTACACCTCTCTCATATGATTTATTTATCCAGACACAAAAAACCATGTAGCGCACCACCTAGCCCTTGTCACCAGTCACTCTGTACACCTAGACACCACCCTCGAATGATTTTCACACCTAGACACTAAAAACTATACAAAAATGTATTTATTAATTTTGTTCTGTAAGTTGAATCTTCGATAATATTTGTTATTTAGATAATTGTGAATTCAATAATATTATATATGAAGTCATAGAACTTTTCGTTTTGCCAGCAGTAAGTATGAATATTTACTAATAATAGACCCGCGTATTAGCATATATTAGGGAATATGCGATGATCTTCTATTCTGGTCTTGGGCGCTAAGGTAAGACTTGAAATTTCGTACATTATATTTCTGTGGATCTTGTGGAAATTTTGATAAGGTTATTCAAGAACATAGTTAATATAGATCATATCAGAAATACCTTTCTCTCTCCTTCCGCATGCATATCATAGAATCAATTGTGCGATGTACGCCGATGCACACACATACAACACTCAGTCACCGCCTAAATATTCACCCGCGATCATCCATGCCGATCGAGTTTCGAACAGGCGGATATTGCGTCGTATGATTCACGAGAGCCCCTAGTAGAATACTGCAGCAGGGGAGATCGGAAAAAACGCCATGTATAATACGTGCGGCTAAGGTGCGGTGTACAGCTGGAGAGAGAGAGAAGAGAGAGAAGAGAGAGAGAGAGAAGATGGGTCGAGTGGTGGGGATGGTATACTAGTGCGCTTCGAGGCATTGGGCACTGTTGAAGTATACAAGAGCTAACTGTATCATGCTGCACATCATAGTGGCGTAGCGTATACACAGAACTATATGGGTGTGTGCTGATGATGAGGCGAAGATGGAGTTTCGATGATTTTTCCTGGACTAAGTCAGAATCCCTTGGGGCTTGCGCAGATGGTCCATCTATATAGCCATAATGTAGGAAGAACTGACGAGTTCTTGTCTAGGTTTTGGTCCCACGTTCATAACGAGAATATTTTTATTGGCAAATCATTTCCAACACCTCGAATAGAATACACGGATGAGCCAAATAAGTTAAGATTCAATTACACACGTATATAAAATGCCGAAAACAATCACGAAAGTTTGCAGATGGCAAACGCACGCGGATAACATCTCGACTCTGGCTGCAGACTGATATATTATTCACGATATATCGGCAATAACTCAAGCTCGCTTCGCACCCCGACGCGCATTAAAAAAAAAGGAAAATAAAATAAAAAACGTCAGCAGAGCAGCGTCGGCCCAAATAAATCCTAGATATCGAGCGCGAAAATGATTTTTTTTCCATGGCCTGGAAGCCGCGAGAGTAAAATTAATTATGCCCCTAAGTCGCGTCGGTCGGCCTCTCGTCTCTCCTCCTTATTTCATTCTCGGCGGCGCGGCTCCAGGGAAGATTCCAATAAATAATGGAATTATGTAAGCCCGAAGACGAACGACGACGACCGACGACGGCTAGGCGCACGACAATGCCGTATCTGCCGCACCCCGCGTCTTTCGCGCCCCTTGTTTTTATCGAACGGTCCCCGCCGTGTCTCGCGTAATATATATATATATATATATAATATAATTTCAAGCTATACTGCGGATATTAATTGCGCGACAGGATAGCAATATTCGTTAATGAAAAAAATTAAGGATATAAAATTTTCACCACTGAACTAAGGCTATATAAGAGCGAGCGTGAAAATAAGTGTTAATTCAAACACCTAATCTGCAGACTGTGTTGTGTGTGTATGTTTGTCCTCCTTCGTCTCTTTCGCGCCTCGACAAATGCCTCCTTTTCCGGCTGTCACTTACACGAGCCCTTGGTTCGCATTCGCGCGAAGCGACTGCGACGATATAACGGCCCCACTACTGCTGCTGCATATCTTTGGCCGCCACAATCGATCGATATGCGATGGTTATTGTGGAAACGCAAACAGAGTGAAATATGATTGTCCGCAGCTGCGGTGGAATTTGCTCGATTTAAAGTTATTTCTTTTTTTTTTTTTATACTGATGAATGGTCCGTTGCAATATTTGTACGAAAAATGAGCTACCATATAGCTTCTATGAATTAAGGAATGATGATTATAAGTATATCGGTATATATATATATGGAAAGGAAAAAAAGTGCGCGAACGATTAAAAAGGGAGGATAGAAACGTATACGTGCGAAGCGCAGCAGCACGAGTACAAAGAGCGGCAGCGCGCGAACGAATGCAACAGATGGGAAGTGACTACCGCGAGTATCGTATAATAGGTATATATATCGTGGCAGCGCGTTTATATTTTTCGCGCGGCACCGAACATTGTGTTTGGGCTCGTTGTCGCCGATCGTGTCTTATTCGCGTTTTCAAGAGAGAAGCATTACTTATTTAAAGTGGCTAAATATGATTACGTCGAAAGTGTTGGCCGAGAAAACAAGAGAATTATTTTATAATATGACTCGAAGCATTATGTAATCTCGTGTTGGAGTGACATTTGGGCTGTTTGTATAATATCGAGGAATGAAATTACCGGAGGACACGGCTTTATATTTGGAAGAACCAAACGATGTTGTCCGAGTGTGCCGTATAGTCGACGTTATTGTCAAATGGGACTATTGAATATTTTACTTGTTTTTGACAAGAGTAGATGGACTGAGCTAGTAGACTCGGTTAACGTTCTTACGCTGAAACAACAAAACGAGAAATCGTTATAGGTAGGCCGTAATACTAGAATTCAAATAATTTAATACAGTAATCTAAAAATCCACAAAACATCACATTTAATTTCAAACCAGCGCAGCGCAAACCGAATATGAATACATCTTCCGAAAAGAAACTCAAAAAACTTGAAACCTCTTCATAGCAGCAAAAGTGGCACCCAATCCACCGAGGTAACAATACTCGCTACTCTCTGAAAAACTCCGCCCTCTGTAACAGCGAAAAAAAACTCGCAAACTTGTTATGGGGGCGGTTTACCACGATATCTCGGCTGACGTTGCAGTGTAAAGCTCTCTATAGAACTCTGAGTATAGGTATCGGCGGCGCGAAAAAAAAGAGGCTCGAAATTCGACACGAGACGCACGCGCGCGTGAATTGCGGATCGGCCGCGCCCCTTTTGTCGAAGCTCACGCTGATTGGACAAAAAATCGAATCCCGTCGAAAAGACTTTTGTCGTGCGTTCGGATGTATAAGGTATAGGCTCTTTTTTTTCGAGTTCCGCTTTGCGTCCGTTTTCTTATCTTTTTTTTTGTAATTACTCGATTTTCGGCAGCTGAATATGCACTTGTCCGCGGTTGCGAAATAATTTTGGTAAAATTTTTATGCGAAAACAGGTTGTTTCTTGTATGTAAAGAGAATCAGGTTGTCAGCTCAATATGGAGACTGCGAGAACGGGATATAATGAAATTCATAATCGTATCGTAGACACCGATATCTGAATTTCACTTAACTAAGGCTCGTCTCTTGATTTACTTTTTAATTAGACCCTCGGCATTACATCGACTTGTAAGACACCGAAATATTGCGATGGTCGAGAGTCACTCGAAACTTCTCTCGGAGCCTGGCGTTGTACATTTAATATCATAATGAATAGATTGCCGTGTTGATTCCAATTTTTCCTTTCATCCTCCTATTACTCCTCACATTTTTATTTAAATTTTGATGAGAATAAAAAGTATATGCATGTGGCCAATAACGGCCTCTCGATTATGCCGAGTCCATTACTATATTAATAAGTGGCTCATCATTTCTTTCTCGGCCGAATTATACCTTTTAATTTGAATAAGTGTACGTATATCATCGAGAGAATATGAACTAAAATTAAAGTGGGTCGATCAAGAGCTATTATACATGAAAAGCTATAATAGGCCCTTCGCGGAAGCATAAGGCAGGCCTCGAAAAATTGTCCAGCATACGCGAGAAATCCATAACTACGCTCCGATACACATACATCGCGTGCAGAGCAGCATATGGCGAAGTATAGATAACAATAGGCTGCGTCTGATTATTTGTACACTTTTACATGAAAATGTTGTAATTTAAAATTGTACGTTGTTCAAAAAATCATATTTTTGAACAGGCTGTTTAATTTATAAACATCTGTACGCTTAAGAAAATTTTTTTTTTCAAAAAACTTTTTCAAATAAAAGTGATGCTAGTAGACGGAGGATGGTATGAGGTGGAGTCTTAGGGAGGAGGATTGGTATCTAAGACTCCCGTGTTACTAGGGCTCCAGCGATGATTCCTCGGTTTTTTTTTAGATTATTGTATACAAATTTTAATTGATAAAAATGATCAGTATTAATTAATTTCCTTTTTGAATAGATTGAAAAATATTGATTTTTTAATATATTATCTTTACAATAATATTTCCTTTTGAATGCATTATATTTAGAACATAATTCATTTTTAAACAATAACGCATAATTGTATAATTTCATCATGTCATGAAATTATATAAATTATCGGCAATTTTATACATAAATAAAAAAAAAAACAAACAACGTCCTGAAGTATGTTGTATTATATAACTAAAATATAATCATGCTTCTGACAGTACCCCTTGGGTGGTGTGAAAAACTTCTATAATATACATAGTTAATTTTCTATTTCTAATAATAATTTTGGCACTTTTCCTGACTAACGTCTGTGGCGTTATTTGGATGAAGAAAGGTAGGTGGGGTTGGTGGGGGTTGGTGGGGGCTGGTGGGGGCTTGGTGGGGGGTTGGTGGGGGTTAGGGGGGGTTGGGGGGGGCGTGGTGGGCGCGTGGTGGGGGGTGGTGGAGGGGTGGTGGGGGTCTTTAAGATTTCAAAAATCACAATAAAAATGAAGAATTTACGTTATTGGTGGGGACCAAGGTGCGGGGGTTGGTGGGGTGGTGGGGGGGGGGTTGGGGGGGGGGAGTCTTGCCAAAATGACTATATAATATAGGAAGATATCTTGTAAAAATAATTTTTTTTAAATTATTGTAATCTTTGTATATCAATACGTAGATTCATCACAAAAATTAAATTTTTAAACGATTAGTTTTTATAAACATTAACGATAAAAATTAGCTAAAAAGCGTACGTACGTACAAACATGGAAAAACTTTTAATTGATGTAAAAAAATATAATTTGTTTTCCTATACACTTATCAAACAAGATTATATGTATAAAAATGCTAAATAAAAATTGTCAGATGTGGTCCAGATTACATGATGCTGGGGATAATCATGATAATAAATATAAAAGAGATATGATATACATATATATGTAACAATATATTTCAGTAAATAAGTTGATATTTCTGGTTTTTGTAAGATATATACACCTAGCGCACTCATTCGTAGACGGTGTCTCATCATTCTAGGAGTCGTCCTGACACCTGTACATCGTCTACGAGAGGTATAGAATATTTGACGGTAATTTCATGTGATATCTAATGCTCTCATTCGTAGACGATGTCTCGTCGTCCTGAGAGTCGTCCTGACACGTGGACATCGTCTACGAGAGGTATAGAATATTTGATGGTAATTTCCTTTAAGTCGTCCTAAAAGTCGTAAAGTAATTAATTGATTTTTTCATAATTCTATATACTATATGTTAGATAAATAATTGATGTCAAAAATGATAGTTTTACTTTTGTATTATCTGTTTTGCTTATTAAATTTTAATGTGAAACAAGTTTTTAAATAAATAAATATTAAAAATCAATATATTTTGTAATAAGTCTGCTGAACTCTTGTATATTAATATTATATTATATTTGCGGAGGAAGTGGTCCTCAGCGTGAAGTTATCCCTCGGTAGCAATTTAGGAAGGGTTGACGGTTGCTATCGGTCTCTCCGAGGCAGGTAAAAGTGTTTCGAAAAAAAAAACAAGTTAATTCATTTTTTCTTTCAACGTTTCGGCGAACAATGTCGCCCTCATCAGGAGAACTGAGAAGAAATTCGGTTTATTGTTAGCAAAATTTCAAAGTACAAAAATTATTCAGACTGTGTGACATATGAGGTGCTTACAAGAATTTTCGGACTCGACAGGCTCGTTGGTGGAAAGTTCGAGGCTGCGTTTACCCGCCGGGCGCCGGCGGCGGCGGGGAGAGAGCGTGTGGTCGTTGTGTCTCTCTCAGCTACTCGAGGCGGATTCGCAAGAGTTGGATATCCTCGCTGCTTTTATACTCTGCGCGAGACGGCAAGAGTTGCGATCGGTTTGTGGACATTATTCGCTAGTGACGTGAGCGTCGCTGCTCATATGTGCCTACAGCTGACAATAAGCAAGGATCGAGAAGCTCGCTTCTGTGTGATTTTCGGAGATCATCAGAGAACGGTGTGTTGGTCCGATGCGATTTTACATTGTTCGAGATGTTTTTCCAAGTAGCGCAATCGGAGAGCGAGTAAGCGAGCGTGCGTTGAATGTCTTTTTTCTATTATGATATCGGAGGTGTATGAGTCATGTGTTATGTCCTAAACTTATGATAGTTGTCACCGGACAGTAACTCTACGGGTTGTAAATCTTTATAAGTACGGGCGGAGACAAAGCTCGATACACAAAGCTTAGCGCCGTCGGTACCTGCCTACTTTTGCGATTCCTTTCTGGAAACGGCCTCCAGTAGACGCCGAGAAACTATTCTGATCTTAACGGGGAGAGCATGGCAATTGCTGAGCGAGGGATATAAAGTATGAAAAGGGCGACTCGTTAATATAAGCATTAAGTGCAATGCAGAATAATAAAAGTGCGGTAATTATTGTGAAGAGATATGCGAGAGAGAGAAAGAGAGAGCCCTATTCTGTATTTACGATTGTAATTAAAGGAACTTACCTTTTGATGAATGCAACTGCCGTCAACTAGATGAGGATAAAGCTCCCTTCCTTCCTTCCTTCAAGTCGGAGTCGTTATATGAATATGTGTATGAATATTAGTCAATTCCCTCTTTTGCTACGAATCCCTCGGTATTCGCTTGTAGTAGGATTGGGTGGATGGAGTGATGACTTTTCTTTTGAATAACACTGAACACTCGATTTTCTTAAAGCGGTGCAATTTATTCAATTAATAAAATAGAAACTTTTTCACGCACTATGACTCGTAATTTCTAACGATGAGAATAGACTTTATACTATATATATATATATATATATATATATATATATATAAAAGAAAGAATCGGACGATGCACTGAAATTTCAGAGGCAGAGAGGCGACTATTCCGAGCAACTGTTCGAACTAGACTGAGCTCTGCTCCTTGCAGAGCGATATGGCTCGAGTACTAATTTTTAATATTATTCGTTTTCTTTGTTTGTGCCCTTTCCAAAATTTTGTCGTCTTCTATGTAAATGAGCGCGGAAAAAAAAAAAAAACGGAGTCGCGACTGCAGTTACCTGACTCTTGATTCCCGACTCTATTGTCCCGACTCGATTATGCAGACCCGACTCTGTCCGTACAGAGGAACTATATAGTGACTCAACATTTACAAAACTCTAAACTTTATCAAATGTTAATATATCGAACTCTAAGTTTTACTAAAATCCGCGGACCCGGACTCTGCTCGGGCAGAGCTTCCGCGCACTTTACCGTAAGTGAATCCTAGCTCGGGCAGAGCTTTCGCGTGGCGAACTTGTGAGAGAGACTGTTTTTTAGCCCGGCGGACGAGGGCCTTATATACTCGAAATCGCCCTCACCGATACCCTTTACGCACATAGGTAGTAGTGAACATTCGTGAATAGTACATCCAATCAGAGAGCTTAAACGCTGCATATTTCCTTCTATGGTCTCTCTAGACTTGTTGTTGTAGGCATTTTTTAAAAGGCATTCCTTTGTGCTTGTAGCGACGATGGGTTTTTTTTCCTTGCTCCCCTGTAGAGTGTATTTCCTCTTTTGTGGATAGAGTCGCCGCCGTTGACTTCGTATATCTATACACGAGTGCAAGTGGTCTAGGATTCCTATTTCTGCTCATTAATATGCCGTCTTCTTGTAGCTACGACGAAATTCACGTCTACTCTCGTCTTCTTCTGCACTCACGACCTCGGTGTTGTCTTCTCATTGGTGTTGGAAGTGCACGTGCGCTTGCTGTTCGAGCGCTTGCCTTCTCCTTCATAAGACGAAGCCCTCCTGCTGTGCTGTAAATGTGTCGGCGCTCGCAGTTCGGAAGCGTGGTTCTTTCTTCGGCAAATTTACAAAAGGCTCTCCTTCTGATGTTATATATACACGTGTACTCACTGTTTGGATGCGCATCTCCTTCTTTTTTGGTATTCTTTCAATTCTCCTACTAGTGTGCTTATTGGCAATGTATGTGTATTCATTGTTACCAGTGTAGCTCGTTTGCCCGAATTTATGCGGATCAGTCTCGCGTGATTTTAATTTTATGATACGTATTTTCCATAGTCTCTTAATGATAAACTTACGACGTTACTCTATTCCTTATGTCTGGATTTAATTTGCTTATCAGACGTTCACTATTATTTTGATATTCGATTTTTCGCGTGATAATTATTTACGTGTTATATACCCTTTGTATATTATTTGTTTTCGTTGCTCGTGTCGTCGGCTCTCTTTCTCTTATTTCCTTAATTTATTCAAGCGGCTGTGCTTTAGAATTTTCCTTATGACCTATTGTGTGGTCTCGACTACCTGCTCTTAGGCCCGGCGCTTGCTCTCTCTTTCGTGTCATCCTATAGGGAAGGGCATTGACCTATATTTTGAATTTGACCCATTTAAATGTCTTCCTGCTTAGCTTTACTTAAATGCGAAAACTGAGCATTTCACACATGTGTGTTGTTGTTTTTAGTTGATGTATTAGGTGTGTGTACACAGAGCTTAGGTGCTGTGTATCTTCTTTTTTATTCACACCGTTTTCTTGTAGATGTATGTGCATCATTTCGGATATTAATCGTTTATTTAAATTTGTTTCTTTATCTTTGATTTTATAATTTTCAAAATTGAAAGTGTGGTTATTATTTTTTACATGATCGGATATTACGCTATTTTTTGCTTTTTTGTGTTCGTTGGTGCGTATACATACATTTCGTTTTGTTTGGCCTACATACGTTGCAGAGCAGTCATTGCATTCGAGTTTATAGACTACATTATTTTCGTTGTTTTTTTCAATCTTATCTTTACCCTTGATGATAATTCTTTTCATGTAGCTGTTTATTTTAGGTATAGTTTCAATATTTTTAGCTTTAAATGCATGACTGGTTTGCTCGTAAAAACCGCTAATATAAGGTAGGCTTACAATGTTTCGTTTTTCATTGCGGTTTGTTATTTGTTTTGGTGTATTAGATGTAATTGTGGCTAGTCGTTTTCGCAAATATTTGTTCACGAAAGCCGGCAGGTAACTGTTCTCGTGCAATAGTTTTTTGACAATGCTTATGTTCTTATTATGGAATTTCTTATTTGGCAATTTGATCGCTCTATCGATGACATTGTAAACCATCGCGATTTTTTGAGATAACGGGTGTTGTGACTCATAATTTAAAAATCTTCCAGAGAAAGTCGGCTTTGTGTACCAGTCGGCAATTACATTATCGTTTTCTTTTATTACTAAGACATCTAAAAAACTTATGGAGTTATTAATTTCTATTTCATGTGTGAATTGTAGTCTGTTATTGTAAGAGTTAAAAATATCTAGAGTTTCGTTAATTTTGTCTCTCGGTATGCATGTGATTATATCGTCAACGGAACGATAGAAAAAACTTCGTTTGAAAGATAATCTTGATAGGCATTCCGTCTCAAGATCATCCATGACCATGTCAGCGAAAAATCCCGAGATCGGAGAGCCCATTGGTGTACCGAATAGTTGTTTATAAAATTTTCCATTGAATTGAAAATATGTGCTCTCCATAAGTAATTCACATGCCAATAAGATTTCGTTCAGCGGTATTTCTGATTTTTTTGCAATTTGTACATATCTTTTTTCTACGCTACTCTTGACTAGCGCTTTGTCAATATTCATGTACAATGATGTAACGTCGAGACTGATTAAACAATGGTTCGGTGGAACTTTGATATTCGTGATTTTTCCTATGAAGACATAACAGTTTTCAACACAAGAAGCCGGTTTTTTTATGCTATTTTGTAAGATTTTATAGAGGTTTTTTGATAGAAAATACGTTGGTAAGCCTATTGTAGATATTATGGGGCGTAATGAGATATTTTCTTTGTGTATTTTAGGTAGACCGTAGCACCTAGGCAGAGATGTATCTGTTTGAGTGAGCTTTGTTTTGCTATATTTTCTACCGAAAAAGCCGCTGTCATTCAATTGTTTATGAGTTTCTTGACTTTATTTTGTATTTTTGCTAGAGGGTTTTTTGCGATTAATGTGTATGTGTTTCTATCAGATAAGTGCTTTTTCATCATGTAAGTGTAGTCGGATCTATTCATTGCAACAGTCACATTGCCCTTATCGGCAAGAGTAAAGATTATGTTTTGGTTATTTTTGATAGACTCTTTTGTTTCTTTCAATTTATTTTCAAAAATCGTGTCTTCTATCTTTGTGTGTTTGGTTTTGTGCGTGTGTTGTGTGATTTTTGTGATTAAGATGTTCCCACATAGCACGAAAGCTTGCCAACGAAAGTTTCAAGAAAGATTCCCACAGAAGCTTCCGTAAGAACTTTAAAATTAAAAAAAATCTTTCTGGAATCTTACTTAGAAGTCTTACTTCAAAATCTTCCTGCAAGATTAACAGAAGATAACAACGATAGATTCCATTTATCATTTTTTGAAACATGACATAGAATCTTAAAAGAAGCTTTTAAAAAGCTTTCTTTGAAAGATTCCGTGCAATATTTCGTGAACCTTTCTCGAAAGATTTTCGTTAGCATTTCTAATAGCTAACCGTAATACAACATCGAAGGTTCCAGGAAGAATCACTATAATCTTTCCGCAAGCTTCATACAAGATTAAAAAAATGTTCGACTCTGAACGTGACAGTGAATATACCAAAAGCTTTCTGTAACCATTCAGGAAAAATTCCGTACAATATTTCTTAAACCTCTATAGAAAGATTTCCGTTAGCATTTCTAATAGCTATCCATAATATTACATGGAAGGTTCCAGGAAAAGTCACGGCAATCTTTCTGTAAGCTTCATATAAAATTTAAAAAAATTTCAACTCTGAACGTGATAGTGAATCTTTCAAAAGCTTCTAGTAACCTTTCAGGAAAGATTTCGTGCAATATTTCTTGAACCTTTTCTCAAAGATTCCCGTTCGCATTTTGTATGTAATTCAGATTATTTATCTTCATGAAAGTTAATTCAAGCAGTAATTAGAATTTTGGTTACTTTATATATCGATCATCATACATTATTATTATTTTTTGATTAATGTTTATTTATTATTAGTTTTAGTTAACGCGTTGAGGTAGCTAATATAGCAGATCTGAACTTTTAAACATAACAGTTCTGTTTAGGTAAACAAATGTTTGACTATGCATGTTTGACTACCACGCTGGTGGTCCAGGTTCGATTCCCACCACCGGTAAAAAATTTAATTTAATTCTTTGTTACAGAATAATACAATATGAATAATAAATTAATAAAACTGAATAATAATAAGTATTAATAATAAGTTTAAAATGAATTAAATAAATAGAAAAATTAATTTTGATGCATCTGATACTACAATTCTTAAACCTTCATAGAAGGTTACCTAAATTTTTCTAACAATACTGAAAGTTATTGGAAGATTATTGGAATCTTCCAAAAGATTTCATTAATATTTCTAGAACCTTTCAGAAAACCTTCCAAAAAGTTTTTGAGTAATATTACAGTAATGTTGTTAGCAACCTTCCTGACAGTGATTTGAAGTGGACATTCTCAGCATCCAGGAAGATTCCATGGAATATTCTTGTAAGGTTCCTACACTTTCAAGGAAGCTTCCTGAAAGCATTCAAAATGCTTTCATACTATGTGGGTTACGTATGTCGTTTGCAGTGTTTTCTGGTAGATTATTATAAATAATGAGGTTTTCTATATTTTTTATACATTCTATGATTTTTGTTTCGTCAAGATCGCTCTTAGGATTAAATTTCATGCCTAATGACGTTACAGCTTTGACATTCATCGGTATTTCTGTGTCCGATAAGTTTTCGAACCATTTTTCGCAATTCGACTCTATAATATTATCTGTCGTAGGATGTTTTTGTGCTTTTTGGAATTTTTTGTCATGAATATTGTTGATTGTTTCGCGGTGATACGTGTTATTGAAGTTTTGTGTTGTGAAAATGTTATGAATTACATTGTTAGGAATTAATTCTTGTAAGAGTGTTTTCAATTTATCAGATTCTACTTCTAGATAGTTAATGTGTATGCAAAGATCCTCAATTTCTAAGTTTAGAAATTCTTCTCAGTTCTCCTGATGAGGGTGACATTGTTCGCCGAAACGTTGAAAGAAAAAATGAATTAACTTGTTTTTTCTTTCGAAACACTTTTACCTGCCTCGGAGAGACCGATAGCAACCGTCAACCCTTCCTATTAATATTATATATTTATACTTTTTAATGCCAATAACTCTGCCAAACAATTTTTATATAAGTATTTATATTTAGACTTCATAAAAGCGTTAACTCAGCCAAACAATTGTTATAATATCAGAATATCCAAACTTTTTAATGACGATAATTTAGCCAAACAATTTTAGTAATATTAGAATATTCTAACTTGATATTGGTGATAACTCAGCCAAACAATTTTAGGAATATCACAAAATATATTTAAACTTTATAAAATTGCGATAACTCAGCCATACGATCACTAGTATGTATAAAATTAATTTTATTCTATTTATTTTTCAAAAATTTTCGAATATACTATTTTTTTAGGCACGACCGCGACACGGAAGTGCCTTATCTGAATATATTTCCGTATCAATATTTAGTTTCCTCTGTTTTGATTTAAGGGGGTCTCAAACCCATTTCTGCGATTTTACCGACCTTGCGGCCGGTAGTGCAGGTAGTGCTTATAATAACCTCTGGCGCCATCTGGCGTCAACCACTACAAAAATTTGCAATATCGAAACTCACACTGCGTGTTGCCGTACACGCAGATTTGATATAACGAAAAATGCCGCTATACATAATGATCTGTATTTCGTATATACATCACACGTGTAAAATAACTGTGCATTTCGCATATACACGCGTGTTTTGAATACACGCTTTTTATATTATAAAAATTAATAAATAATTACGTGTATTTCGCATATACACACGTGTTTCGAATACACGCTTTTCTTATGATAGAGGTTCAATCTACACATTAATTAGAAGTACCCGTTAATCACACTGGATTTGCCACTGCAGCATAACGGACAGAGACAAATACTTGTGAAAATTTAGGAGGTGTCGACGAATCTTCATGCCAGGACAGGTATGGTCCGGGAGGAAGGTTAGTCAGCGAGCAGACCCGTAGAAGAGTACAGCACAAAACATGATAGTGCGATCCACACTCTAGAAGATGACATCCTTGAAAGTTGAATGTATAGCCAGAAGTAGAAGCAGCAAGAGCACCAGCAGCACCAACACAGAAAGCTGTTGCACCGTTTAGGAAAAGCAAGATATTCCTGCACTTATATTGTCTGTGTGAACATATGTAAAGGTTTCATTGCTGGAGTTGCGTATTTTCCTCGACGGGCAGCAATCCTTTCGAATGGACTGGACAAGAGTTTTATCTAGATACTGCATCACAACGGAGCTGTATCGTAGCTGGAATATTTTTCCTGTAATATGATTAGGCTATTCTAATCATCTTTTTTATATAGGTTTCTCGGCGACGTGCATTGAGCAAGTAGCTTAAACGGCACTGGCGAGTCTCACCGCCGTGAGCAGCGAATCCGCGAGAACGAGAGATCGGTGAGCGCAGGCTGCGTTGAAAATATAATGCGAACTTGTTTGGATTGATCACACTAGAACTGTGCTGTATCGCGGTCGACAGTGCTGCACTTAGTAGCACATCATAGCCTTTGAAATAAGCTTGCAGTTTGAACCCGAACGGAGGCGAAGGAGCCGGGATGGCAGTCGTTCAAAACGTCAAAACACAACGGCCGCCAGGCTGGCGATGTGGCGGCTGCGTGAACGTGTGTCGCCGCCAGATCGCCAGTAGGTCCCAGTGAATCGCGAGCAGGTGGATGGCGGCACAATGTATGACGCAGCTTCGTCGTACATGTCACTTCGCCAGGAGTCGCGTGACAGGAGCAAACGGAACAGCTGTTCGCGTCGCTTGACTAAATAAAAAGCTA
>CM053170.1:27139391-27192623 GCA_012977825.3 Pteromalus puparum
AAACATACTTTTGAGATGTGCTATTTTTTTCCCAGAAATTTGAAAAAAATGAGTTTATTTATAAATGATGCATTGTATAAGTTGAAAACTTGGTATATTTTTTTTTTGTTCAAATTATGAAAAACCAAGACATAGTTGCCCTTTTTCTCATCATTTTATACCTATGTGCAAAGTTTCAAGTCGATCTGTCAACGCATATAAAAATGGCATTTGAACGAAATTTTCAACATGCACACGCTGCAGCTACTGGTTTTTGTTCAAATGCCATTTGTTAACGCATTTAAATATTGACTTGAAACTTTGCATTGTGGTAGATGATTCCGAGAGGAAGGGCAACTATGTCTTGGTTTTTGATAATTCACCGTATTTATTTAGTTTCAAGCAATTTTCTACCGAGTACTCGTTCTATCAACTCGGTCGGTAAAAATTGGGTTTGAGACCCCCTTAATGTCTAATAAATCGTCATTGTGTTTATAAATAGACTCTTTAATTAATAATAATTTTAAATTATTTCTCGATATTGTTCCTGTTAAAGCAACATATAATTGACCATGACTTAATACTGGACTTCGTAAATAGA
The DNA here is from genome assembly GCA_012977825.3 of Pteromalus puparum. Classification (NCBI taxonomy): domain Eukaryota; kingdom Metazoa; phylum Arthropoda; class Insecta; order Hymenoptera; family Pteromalidae; genus Pteromalus; species Pteromalus puparum. Next base: position 27,139,972 of record CM053170.1, read on the forward strand.
GTCCAACTTTGTCGAAAGATTGACTTTGAGATTTGTTTATAGTCATAGCGAAACCTAATCTAATCGGAAATAGTCTTCTTATCATACGAAACGTTATCTCATCTAATGACGAACTTAGATCCATTCATGGTAATAAGACGATTTTATCAGATTTTACCAGTTATGATTTGCTAAACTAGTAAATATTTTTCAATATCTTTAATTCTTATTTTTGCTTCATTAGAATAACCGCCATTAATATCTAAATTTCTCAAACAACTAACTATTGCACCTTTTTTGAAATTAATTTATAAGTAATCCATTTGGTGTCAACGAATTTGAAATTTAGTTGGAATTGAGTTTATAAGATTGTCATCATCTTCACTTTCAATTTTATCATTACTATGAAAGACAATTTTTTTCCATCAAATTTTTGAAGTGAATACTTCTATAGGATCGCCAGGTACACATATTTTCCGGGGAGTGAATCAAGAAAAAGCCGAACGACCAAACAAAAAAGCGACCGTAACGAAATCGAGGCAGATCTCTCTGTCTCTCTCTCTCTCTCCCCTCCACTGCGCTCTCCTCACCGCGCGAAGCATCACATCTCTCTCTCTCTCTCTCTCTCCCCTCCACTGCGCTCTCCTCACCGCGCGAAGCATCACATCTCTCTCTCTCTCTCTCTCTCTCTCTCTCTCTCTCTCTCTCTCTCTTTCGCTTCGACTATACGCACTCTTCGCCGCGCATGACATAAGTACTGCGTTTTAGAAGACAGTCAAATATGTATCATGTCGGCATACACTGAAGTAGGACCACGGGAGCTTGGTACAAATGACCACGAAATGCCACTGATTTTAGCTAGAGATTTTAATGTCAACTTTGCTGACGAAAGTGTACAACCATTAATTACATTCCTCAAAGATGAATTTCAATTAGAAATGAATAATGATGCGCAACAATCTACTACTAAGTATGGCACAACATTAGATGCAGTATTTTCAAGATTGAGTCAAAAAATGAAGTTGCCTGTGAAGAATCACTGTAGATAAATGTAGTTGTAAATGAAGTTTGTATAAAATAAATTTCTGTACAAATAACGATAAACATATTTTCATTATTTCACTTATTTTCAATAAATAAACAAATTCCACAACACCTATTTCAGTATTCACTTCTATCGGCTGTCTCCGAGACAGCCACATTTTTTTTTCAACTATAGCTTCATTAATTTTTAATCTATCAAAACTCAAAGGTGATAAAATTACTTTATTGCTTCCTTCCTAAGGAAGCCTTGTAATAGTAATTTTTTTAGTTTGTTTAAAAACATGTAGGAAGTGTGTTTTGATGTATTTTTAGTCGAAAAATAGTGTTTTTAGAAAATGTCTGTATGGATGTGTGTGTGTGTGCGCGCGCGTGTGTGTGTGTGTGTGTGTGTGTGTGTGGGTGTGTGTTCGTTCGTCGACATCTATATCTCAGCTTCTACTCCGTGGATTTTAATTCACCAACTCTCATTTTCTTTGTTTTTACTAGTACATAGTGGGAAAAAAATCTGTTTTTACATTTTGTTGACGCGTTTTTTTTATAGTGATTTTTTAGTTTTAAGATTTCAGTTTTTTCTAATAAAGTTATTGAAAAAGTTAATAAAAGTAAATTGCTTAATATTTACATGAAAGAGAATAAAATTACCTATTTTTTTACCGCAGATAATTTATATTATCGTTCTTCGTTCTTTTACTATACACCATACAGTGCAATTTTTTGAAACCGTTATAACTCGAAAACTAAATGTCGAACCTTTCTAAAAAAATATATGATTATTGAAGGTAATTAGAACTATATACCTCTTTAATTTTAAGTCATTTTATCGCGCAGATCCGGAGAGAAACATCAAAAATTGAAAAAGTCGTTTTTCTATGGGACGCGATAACTGGAGTAAAACGGCAATAATTAAGTTGAAATTTCGGATTTAGTTAGCATTATATAGTATCTTGATCCCTATCTTTGGGCTGTTTTTTTTCTCACCCTGTATCCTATGAGTCGTTCGTTCTACGTGACGCAATAATTGGAGTAAAAAGGCAATAATCAATTAAAAATTTTGGATTTTTTTCGTATAACATTGTGCATTATATTGCTTTCTTTAACCTGTTGCAACAAAAGTATATCATTAATATAAATCAGATAAAAAGTGTAAGTTTTCCACTTCATTTAGTTCAGAAAATATTATGCGATTGGGGATACCACTTTAAACAAAGTTTTATATCATCCATTTTAACACTTCTATATATGTAAATCCCATTAAATAGTGAGATATAAAACATTGTTTTAAGGAAATGTAAAAGAAAATTGAAAAATATTTCAGCTTAGTTAATAGACAAATATTGAGATATGAAAACTGTTACATTTCCTTACAAAAAAGCGCGCTGAGATATCTACCGCTTGGTGGTGAGGAAACGATATCATTTAGATGTAATTAATACAAAGATACAAAGGTGATGTTTCTTGGAGATCAGTTTAACAATTAGCTATGCGAGATATACGAAAGAAAGATAGGGAGAGAGAGAGAGAGAGAGAGAGAGAGAGAGAGAAAGACAGAGAGACAGAGAGAGACAGAGAGAGAGAGAGAGAGACAGAGAGATTTAATTATATATATGTGATTGATTCGAAATAATTTTATCCATCAAACAAAAAGAAACTTGGTAGAACTTTATATATGAAGTAAAAACAATTCTGAAATTAAGCAATACATAATGTTGATGGAAGCTACGTGCCAAAGAATTGGCAGCGGTTTTTTTATTGATAAATCATTTGGATCAAATTTATGACCAAAAATTTATGTGATTATATCATTACAGATCAATTCTTGTGGGATCCTTCTTACATTATTTTGTAGTTCAAACGCTGTTATATTTTTATTTTCTTCTATATATATGAAGAAGCCAATTTTTAAATTTATAATCTTTATTTTGTAATCTTAAATCTTCATTTAATGATAATCTCATGAAAGATAATCATAATTTACTTCTTTTTACACATGATTCCATTATTATTGTTCGATTACTATAACGTACTATAGGAAGTGTTTGCTAAAGTCACCAGATGTAACAATAATTTTTCCACCAAAAGGATTATTATTACCACATAAATCTCGCAAAAAAGTATCTATTGCTTCAAAAGCAAGTTTAGATGCCATTGATATTTCATCCCAAATTATAATTTTAACATTTTTTAAAAATATTCCATATTTCGAATTGGGAGATATATTACTTAACAAATTTGCAGCAATACCAGTCCGTGCTATTGTTAGAAAACTTATATTCAATGATATTAAATATTTAATAATAACTTTTGCCACTACTACCAGGACCATCAACAAAATATAATTTATTACCAACATTGTCAACTGTGTTTTTTATAATCAAATCAAATATTTGTTTTTGATCGACAGTCAAGGTATTTATCAAAGATTTCATGTTACATTGTTAACATTAGATTCAATAAACTCGTCAATATCAACATGATTATATGTTATATCATCATATTCTTCTTGCATCAAATTTTTATCACAATCTTTAATGATAAAATTATTTTAATTTTATTCCATGTATTAACAAAGCATTTTCAATATTTTTTAATGCCTTATTTTAAGCTTCAATTTTTTCAAGTTTTCAATTCATAAAATTAGTTTTATATTTATTATACAATTCTGACGAATTGTGCGGATTTTGAAAGACTAAAATATATGCGAATAATTCACACATAGATTTTGCAAATTTCATCGTTAAAAAAATACCTGACTTACCATCAACTCGTAATTGCGTCATCAAATGTAAATCATTTTGTTGTATGGCTCTAGTCTAGGACTTTCTATCTAAGTTGATGGTAATATTGCCATCCTTTCAAGTTCAGAATTTCCAAGATTGGCTCGATTAGACACATAATCCGTTAATCCTTTATACGTCATATCCGTACGTAATTGTGCTTTATGACTGCGTATATAATATAATCGACAAGCTTTAATTCTTGTCCAACTTCCAAAACTTTATTAAAATAAACAATGTATTTTTAACAAACATAAATGCATCAATCTTAACAAAATTTTTTCATAAAGTTCTGCAAATCTATTAAACTCTCTTATTAATATTTTAATCCACTAACTCTCCTTTTCTNGCATGATGGGGAAACAGTCCGTTTTACAGTTTGTAGGCATGTTTTTTTTTATAGCGATTTTTTAATTTCGAGATTTCAGTTTTTTCCAATAAAGTTATTGAAAAAATTAATAAAAGTAAATTGCTTAATATGCACACGAAAGAGAATAAAATTACCTATCTTTTTATATTATCTTTCATCGTTCTTTTACATTTACACAATTTTTTGAAAACGTTATAACTCGAAAAGTAAATGTCGAACCTTTCTAAAAAAACATATGATTATTGAAGGTAATTAGAACTATATACTACTTTAATTTTAAGTAAGTTCATCGGAGAAAAACATCAAAAACTGAAAAAAGTCGTTTTTCTATGGGACGCGATAACTGGAGTAAAAAGGCATTAATCAAGTTTAATATTTGGATTTAGTTAGCATTATATAGCACTTCGATCCCTATATTTGGGTTGTTTACGAAATCAGTTAGTTTCAAAGATATTAAGCTTCAAAATTTTTTTCTAACCCTGTATACTATGAATCGCTATTTTTACATGACGCCATAACTGGAGTAAAAAGGCAATCATCGATTTAAAATTTTGGATTTAGTTAGTATTATATAGCATCTTGATCCCTTTCTTTGGGATGTTTACGATACCAGTTAGTTTCGAAGATATGAGAGAGGAAGAGAGAGAGAGAGAGAGAGAGAGAGAGAGAGAGAGAGAGAGAGAGAGAGCTTTAATTATATATATCGACGGCTGAGCGGAAGAAGCTCGTATCCCAACCGCGGCTCCGAGAACGTCGTATCCCGGCGGCCGCTCCGAGAACGTCGTATCCCGGCGGCGGCTCCGAGAACGTCGTATCCCAGCGAATTCTTTATCCCATTACATTTATTGTCCCAGAAAATTTCAAGGATTGGAGCAATAGCAGACAGTTCTAACGATGGCCAATGGACCCGGATTAAAGGATATTATTAATTCGTAAATAATCTTTTTTTTTGCTATTGGTTTGTGTCACTTTTAGACAATATTTATTTATTTATTTATTTATTTATTTATTTATATATTTATTTCCACTTACATATGCCAATTAAGGTATTCTACAGAGGCAAGACATAGCTTGCCTGTACATAGAGTGGATTACAAAAAAAAAACTTACAAACTATCCTATAAACTAAACTTATAAACTAAAAAAAAAACAAATCATGTTCGATGACATTTTATAGATCGTAATATTTTTACAAAAGTTAAAAGTTAAAAGTCATCCAAATCAACAAAAAGAAATAAACTGTACTCGTCTAGGGTACCTTCTCGCTTATGAACATTTTTAATTTATTCCTTATTGTAGCTTTACTAAGATCTAAAACTTTGAGATCATTGTTCAGCATATTGAAGACATTAACTGCAGCATAATAGCTGTCTTTTTGACTAATTGATTTAAGTGATTTTGGTATTTGTAGGTTTTTATTCCTAGTAATACTAGAGCTATTTTTATATTGCTCTTTTAAACTATTATAATGATATGTAACAGCCTCTAATTTGAATAACTGCTGATTGTGATAGATAGCGATACGATTCATAGGATTTTTTAATAATTTTTAAAATTTGTTCGTATTTGAATTAATAAACAACTATCGTAAGGTCTCCTCCAACCTAGGTTATAGCCATATTGACATGCGTTTGGAAATGCATAATAATTATCCACAGAGCGTTTTATCGATTCAACAAGCAAACTCTGATTTGGCAAAAAATAACCAGAGATCATCTCGTTTTTTACAACTTCAATTGTGTCCAATCGGCATATTCTAATCGAAAATTAGCCAAATATTTGTGATTTCACACTTTTATAGATAATGTACAAACTATTTGTATACTTAGGGTACTTTCAAGTTGCCATACGAATGAACACCCAGTTTAATCTTCAATTTCATAAGCTGTTCAGAGCAAGCCATGATACCCAACCTAAAACAATCCTATCCCTGTCTGGGCAGTAATCCACCTTATCATCAACGAGATGATACATGTCGTCCGCATAAAGACATATGGATCGTTTGCATATCTATGCAATAATGTCTAACGTATAATATAAAAAATAATGGCCGAATTATAGTTCTCTTGTGGAACTCCAAGATATTCTTATAACTTTTATAGTTAGAGATTTAACCTTTTGCTCTAACGATAGATAGCTAGTAAAAATTTAAGATATTGCCTCTAAATTCATTTTCTAATACTAAGGCATGTCATGGCACGTATAAAGCTTTGGCTAGATACAAGAAAGGAGTGGTAATTTAAGTTGGGGCCCCTGTTTTGTCGGAGATTCTATAGATGAGTAGAATAATATACAAGGCAATCAGTTTTACTCTATTTTTCATGAGACCAAATGTTTATGCTGAATATAGATATTACATGTGATAAAAGAATCAAGCAGTCCTATTATGAATTATTTTCCAAATAGAGTTTTCGCCTATTGTGAAATAAGGGACAATAGGTCTAGTAATTAGACATAACAAGCCCATAATCCGTTTGAAATAGGTACTATATCACCTTGTACGGTGGCCTCTGCATACAGCTTTTGTCACTAAATTAAAAAAATATGTATGTTTACAATATATTCCGGATAGCCTGTATAATATATTGCACTACATATTATCTAACTCCTCTCCACTTTCTTTCATGTCTTTAATAAATCTAGAATATCTTACAGTCAGTCGGGTTTACAAAAAAATAGAAACTTATCATTGTCGGCTTGGAATTTAGTTGATATGATACCACTTTTGGAATTTATGCTTAGTTCTTTTCTCTACGTACATAGTATCAGTCATTCAAACGCGTTTGCCATTGCGGGTTTTATCAGATATTTTTGCCTATTGTCTACATAAAAATATTCAGGGCGAATCTTTCTTTGAGAAGACTTTGCCTAATTTGCAATGGATAGTTTTCCTACAAAAAAACGCCTTGGATTGACTAACCACGGTTTGATCATTAGTCAAATTAATACTTGTGATTTTAACGTCACTGTTATTAAATTTTCTCATAATTAGTTGTATCGTTTTTTCAAAGTTTAATTATGGGATACTTTTTCCATAATTATAGCGATCTTCTTTAGTTTAAAGAGACTAATATCGCTTCATTGTATCCATTTTTTACGTGGTACATTTTATTTTTCCACGCTTGTTGTTTATAACATGTAGCTTGTTAAGGCAATGTATCTAATATATTCAATTTCCACTTGCAATTGTTACGTGTTTCATAGTTAATGATATGCTTCCAGCAATCGTATTGGGCAATGTTTAAATTTTTTGAAATTAGTATAAGTGTTCAGATTTGTATTTTCATTGATTTTAAATTGATCAACGCTAGAATAGGGTAATGGGTCTTAAACGGGACATTTAGTTGATATGAAATCAGTTCGAGTATCTTCGTTTAGGAAAGCAATTATAGATCAAGGTACCGTTACATTGTTAGAAGACGGTCTCGTAATTCAAAAAGCAATATCATCATGAGTTCAAAGAAGTTATTTAGAGTTCCTAGATTGATATTCTTCGCTATAAGAATAAGATTATGAAAATATTTCTAATATGTCGTATGAAATTCACAAAATAAATATTTCGGTATTAGAATGAGATTCTAAATGTTATTTACGGGCAATGACTGATCCGTTTTTGGCAAATCATGAAGCTGTACTCGGAGACTGTGAAAGATTCTCACTGGTATTAATTTTAAGTGCGAGACTAAAACTCTCAATATCAACTACTCTATTTGTATTTTCGAAATATTTTAACCGTTATAGTAGCGACTCGCATCTGCTTTGTTATCACTACAATTTCTCACTGAGTGAGAAACCTGCACATCTAGTACAACTTCATCGTTCAAACATTTTTAGCACTATGTCCAAAACGTCCACATTGGTAGCATGGCCTCATGTTTATTAAATCGTAACTCTACACTTTGAAAACCGACAAAGATTTTGCTATCATATCTTTTACGGTTTGTATAATTCAGGCGATACTTCAATAATTGCACTGTAGTTTATTCGTTATATCATTAACATAGGTATGCTAAAACATACATTTGACTTAGTTTTTGAAATTCTCTTCATTAGATCAGTGTATCCTGAAGCATCCAACGTGGGTCTGCAGGCATTCGAGGCTATTTTCCGGACGTCGGTTCGCGCGTTCATCGGTCTGGCGTTGTCGGTTTAGTGGGCTCATACGTCTTCTATTACTTTTCATTTCTTTTGCTATTTCTCCTCCCGTAGCCTCCCGGATCTCCCTCCTCCCCCGGTGCTTCCACCTCCCCGTTTCGTGGTCAGAGTTATTGCCCTACTCACCCCAGTCCCCCCTCTATGTTTTTTAATCACACTCACCCTTATCCTCGCTGGCCTGCCCCTCTCGTCCCTTTCAAATCGTTCACCCATTTTTTTTAGCCACCTTCACGTCCACTGTACTGGGCCTTCAAATGTTTTTAATTCCTCGAGCTCTCACTTGACCTCGCCCATTTGCTCTCATTCATCTTCTTACGTGTTTGTCTAATCAGAGCAAGCGACTCCTTCACTACTTGCCCGTTAGTTTTATTCCGTTTTATCATTACAAGTGAGTCGTACCAACCCACTTTCGGGACGCATCGTGTTCTTTTGCATCACTTCTTTCAATTTGGATCATGCTGTGACGTCCGCCGGCCTCCCGATTGAGACATTACATCTACTTCCTACTATTTTACTTAGGTTTCAGGTTGTTCTATTTGCAAATTTGGAAAAATGCGCTCAGTTTCTTTTCCCTCGTTGTTTTCTGCGTGAATCAGACCGTCCTCGTCTTCAATGACACGTACTGCCCAGTATACCATCTTTGTCTTGCTATACTTATAGTTCTTTAGTCGATAAAATAGTTTTCTCTTAGTAAGTATGCGCCAAACTCTTTATAATAGCAAGCGCTTGTGTCTTCTTTATGTTTTTTTTTAACAGATATCTTGGAACAGGGGACGCGCTAGAAGCTACGTTTGGTTTAGGGTTTAAAGGTTTTCGCGCTGACTTGGAGTATGAAGGTTTTTTTCTTTTTTAGAATTCTTTTTGTTTGTGTTGGAAAGTTCTTTACACATAAGTCATTTTTTCATACAGCTCCGTATTAAGTGTTTTTAAGTAAAGTATTTTCATTTTCATATTTCGGCCACAACACTTAATTCATCCATCGTTTTTTCATGAATAGAACTATCTTTTTCAATATCACTCAAAATTTCACTTCTCACTTTATTTTTCATTGTCATTTTCACTTCAGCTATTATCAATCTTGCTTCGTCACTAAGAGTGTCTCCACTCACTTTTGAGGTTAGTTTCAGCTGCTCATGTTCGTCACAGATTCCTAGATATCTGCTCACTAAACGGGCACCTTGTAATTGAATGAATTCATCTATGTGATATACACTTTCACATATGATGCAAATAACTGTAGATGCTCTTTGTGTCGGATGACATTTATAAAACTTATTCTTAGCCTTATCAGGCGGCTGCTTACCGCCCGACGACATGTTGCTATATATCATATTATTAATCAACATAATAATAACGTTTACAGAAATATACCAGAATAGTAACATAATTATAAAACAAACAAATTAACAAAAAACGTAAATTTTAATCAGTAATTATAATTTTCAGATGGAATATCTTTGCAGAGCTCGCAATCTACATATTTATGAAGCTATAGAGAACTGGCTTAAAGCCATCATGTTCGTTCAGGAACTTCTGCAGCAGAAAATTGCTATAACGACTATAGTAGTAAATTATCCTCCAAATTATTTGATACTTAAAAATTAATATCACAGTTTTTGATTTTGAAAAAACCACTCTTCTATCTACTGCATCAGCGAATTGTAAAAGTCGTGATAAGTGGTAGGAATCACTCCTTTGGAGCACATGTATTCCAAATTTTTTTTTTTTTTTTTTTGTTTATCCAACTCTATTCTGCTATTGTAGAGTTGATTCAAGGGGTATTGCTTGGCAAGACTCTTCTTTGTTGGTATCAATATTGATGTAGCCTCTTTGTCATACTCGTATTTGACAAAAACATGAGTTTCGTTGGGCAGCACTAACAATTCCCTCAAACTCATCATCTTCACTGCCTTCCAGTTCTGATCATTTGCTAATTCACGAAAATCAAATATCTCACTTTGCGCTACCTCGTTAACAATATACCGTGGCTCGTTCTTTTTGGCATTCCGCATTATCTCACACCATTCCATTTGAGTAAAAATATTTTTATTTTTACAAGAATTTTCAATGGGTGCATGCATTGAATCTCCCTCGTTATAGGTATGTCCTTTCTCAAGGTACCTAAAAATTATAAAATATTTGTATTATCTAAGAATCTAAGAATATAAAAATTCGAAAGAGATGTAGTATATTGTTCTTACCTGTGGCATATTTTAATAATTAGCATATCGGCAGCCCTGATATACATAGAAAACAGCATTTTATTGCGGTTCTGTGCTTCACAATTGTCGCTGAAAAATCTGAAGTCTTTTACTCCAGAGCTAGCCTTTTTTTGAGGAAGTCAAACAAAAAACTGCTGATCTCGTTAGCACCCTTGCCACCCACCGTCTCATTCCACACGTAGCATGTGCCTTGATGAGACGCCAGTTCATAAATTGTGAAATTGTAAATGTTTAATTTTCTCTTGTAATAGCTCATGGATACGTTGGTCATGGGGGTAGTTGAGGTCTGCTCAACATCAAAGCAGGCTGTGCATATTGTATTGTCTTTTCGAGCTTCCTCTTTATCTGTAGCCATTAACTCGCGTGCCTTCCTCTTGTTTTCTAAATGTTCGTCATGTTCTACGGCAAGAGCTTGCTTGTCTGCCTCTGACATCTGGTCATACGCCGTGTACAGAGGTCCTTCTTCGGCTTATGAAACTCAATGTTATACTGAGTATTGAAAGTTTTTCTATAATAGTACTCGGAAACAGCTTCTGCTTGTTATTCTGCCATCGAATCTTTGTACATTTCGTACATTCTTTTTAATGACAGATCCTCACTCAGATAGGTCTTCTTAGTGCTTTGTCGACAATAGTGCGAATCTATCGTTGGGAAAGATTCGATGTGCTCTTTAATACTGCGTCTAAGAGGCGATGGAATCTTGGTTGGCCTATTTGTGTGCTTTCCTCGTTGATCAGATTCAATGGCCCCTTTACCAGACTTCATAATTTTTCTTTTAATCGTTCTCATCCATGAATCTGTAATTCCTGCAATATTGACAATTACAACGCATATCAAAATATTTGAATAAAAAATAATAATTGTCATTAAGGTAAGGGTACATCAATATTTCTGACTTAGGGATTAAAGGTTTTATCGATTTTATAATTTTACAATCAAGGAATATTGGTGCAACCTAACCTTAAATAGATATTATAATAAATACATAATTTAAAAAACTTACCTAAAGTAGATAGGAACATTTTCTTACATATTTTTACGTTTCTGAAGGAAACGTTGAATGAGTATGTATACGAGAAGCTCCTTCTACTACTAGCAGCATTGCTGAGTTTTTTTAACATGATAGTTATTTCGAACATTGTTTTAAAGAAACCGATTAAAATCTATTTAGGAGATAGTAGTGAGTTAGAAGCAACTAAAATTGGGAATGTTGTAAGTTATTTCAGAGCATTTGGGAAAGAAAACAAAGTAGAAATGAAAAATGTTTTATACGTAAAAGAAATGAACACAAATTTAATTAGCTACGCGAAATTGACAGATACGAATACGATTATTTCTAAAGGAAATATATCTAAAATAATTGATGAAAAAGAGAGATTAATAGCAGTAGCGTATAAAGAAAATTCGTACATATAAAATTACGAGTAGATTGGAAATTGAACAAAAAATTGTAAACAATGCTCAGTATATTAATGGTAAAATGAGTAAAAAAGAAAAGTGGCATAGAATGCTAGGGCATGTGAATTTTGGCTATTTAAATTTTTTAAGTAGAAAACAATTGGTGACGGGTATTCCAACTGAGTTTGAATCGGAAATATTAAAATGCAAAATTTGCATAGAGAATAAAATGCATAATTTACCGTTTAAAAATAACAGAACAAGAGCGAAAGATATCTTAGAGGTTATACACACTGATGTTTGTGGTAGCTTCAAGACCCCGGGTCCAAACGGTGAAAAATATTTTGTTTCATTTATCGACGATTACAGCAAAATAGCCAAAATTTACTGCATTAAAACAAAGGATGAAGTATATGATTGTATGATAAAGTATGTAAATGAAGTAGAAAACTTAACAGGAAAAAGAGTAAAAACAATACGATGCGATAATGGTACAGAATACCTAAATAATCGATTTTATAAATTTGCGAAAGAAAAGGGTATTTATATAAACAATTGTCCAGCGTACGTACATGAGTTAAATGGTACTGCTGAAAGATTTAATAGAACAATAATGGATATGGCACGTTGTTTATTAGATGAGGCACAAGTAGATAAAAAATATTGGCCAGAAATAATTAGTGCTGCAACATATTTGAAAAATCGTACTTTAGCCAACACGATTGAAAAGAAAACTCCATATGAGATATTTTTCAGAAAAAGACCAAATGTTGAAAATCTAAAGTTATACGGTAGTAAAGTCTTTGTTAGAAAACCAGAGCAAAAAAGATCATCCAAATGGGATAAAAAAGCTGAAATGGGAATTTTACTAGGTTACAGTGAAGTAGGTTATAGAGTTTTGTTGAACGGTAGAGTAACAGTTCATAGACATGTTGATGTTGTAGAATCATATCAAAAATGTATTGGTCTTGATTATGACGACGAAAATATTTCTTCCCGTACTCCGACTCTCGAGTCGAGTAAGAGAAGCGAACAAGAGTTCGAAAGCGAAATCGATGATGATGTATTTGATAGCGCAGATGAAAATGAAAATGTAACCGAAAAAGATCAAACAAATGTAAAGAATATCGATAAAAATAGTTTGAAACCAAATACTCCACGTCGATCAACACGTGTGAAAAAGAGTCCGATAAGATATCCGGAAAATAGTACTAATAGAGTATCCGTATATTATTGTAGAGTAGATACACCTTGTACATTTGAGGAGGCGATGAATAGCGATGAATGCGATAGTTGGAAAAATGCTATGGATAAAGAAATGAATAGCTTGTATGAAAATGAAACATGGAAGTTGGTTGAGAAACAAAAAGGAAAAGAAGTACTAGACGTAAAATGGGTTTACACAAAAAAGGCTGATGATATATTTAAAGCTAGGTTAGTAGTAAGAGGTTTTCAACAAACGAATGGTATTGATGACATATACGCTCCAGTAGCAAAAACGCAAACATTAAAAATTTTGCTTTCTTATTGTTGTCAATTCGGATTAATTATAGAACAGATGGACGTTGTAACAGCATTCTTAAATGGTAAAGTAAGCTCAGAGGTATACGTCAATCAACCAAAAGGTTACAATGATGGAACAAACAAAGTTTGTAAATTGTTTAAAGCGCTGTATGGACTACGAGAAAGTCCAAGAAAATGGTACGAATGCTTTGATGAATACTTAGCGAAATTAAAATTTAAAAGAAGCAATGCTGATAATTGCTTGTATACCTATGGAAAAGGAGATGATGTTTTATATCTTTTGTTATATGTAGATGACTTATTGATCTGTTGTAAAAGCAAGAAAAAAATTCAAAGTCTGAAGAAAGTGCTAATGAATAAATTTAAAATGAAAGACCTAGGAGAAATAAAAGATTATTTAGGGATAAATATAGAATATGATTATAACGATTGTAAAATGAAACTAAGCCAAACTAAATACATAGAGTCACTAGCATGTAAATATCAAATAGAAAATAGTAAATTATATAGCACTCCTATGGAGACAAACTTGAAACTTGAGAAGTCTGAAAATTGCGAGTCAAATATTAAGTATAGAAACTTGATAGGTGCTTTATTGTATATAAGTTCGAATACGAGACCAGATATAAGTTTTAGCGTAAATTACTTAAGTAGGTATCAGAATTGTTATGACCAGACTCATTGGAAGTATGCTTTAAGAGTACTAAGATATTTGTATTTAACGAAAGACTTATGTTTAAATTATAAAAGGAAAGAAAATGGTAATAATATAATCGACTGCTATGTGGATGCAGATTGGGCTGGTGATATTATTGATAGAAAATCTACGACAGGTTATGTTATAAGAATGTTCGAAAATGTAATTGACTGGAAGTCAAGAAAACAAAAATGTGTAACTAAAGCGTCGACATACGCAGAATATGTAGCCCTATCCGAATCTGTAAGCGAACTAGAATACATCAGAGAGTTGGTAAAGATATTCGAAATAAATATTGCAGAACCGATTAAAATTTATGAAGACAATTCAGGTGCAATAAACATTGCAAATAACGGTAATTTTACGAAAAATTCTAAGCATATTGAGATTTATTATCATACTGTACATCAAAGCGTGAAAGATGAATTGATTGAAGTTTGTAAAATTGATACTAATGAAAATGTTGCGGACATTTTTACAAAAGCTCTCTGTAGAGAAAAATTTGAAAAATTCAGAAAGTTGTTAAATGTAAAAATATAATGTACAGTACAAATGTAAGGAGGCATATTGAGAATATAGTACATTTGACTGTATGTATAGTATAGTTCGCGCTAGAATGAGTGAGCGCGTTAACGAGTGTGTGAGGGAGCGCACACATGCAGGTATCCCCTCTCGCATATGAGTGTGAGTCACATGACTACTTGCGGTGACGAGTTTCGCACATCGCTCTCTTGGTTCCGAGCCGTCGTACAGTACACATGGTGTACACGGCGTTATATAGTAGCTGTACGTAGAAGAAGACGAATAAATCCATATTGTTATTAAACATTAATCCTCTGCTTTACCTCATTCATCCAACAAGAATGAAGCTTTTGAGGCTAGGTCAGTAATTTAAAGGTCCAAGATTCTTCCTTTGTTTACGTTCGCCGACATACCTGAATATATATATGTATAGGGAAAGGCGCTGCAGCACCACGCTAGCAAAATATCTACACATATATATAGTTATGTATGGGAGTGAGAGAGTAAGCGCGAGATTAGCGCGCGCGTGCAGGTGTATATCTGTATCTATGTAAACAGAGTCAGAGTGATGCACGTAAAAATACACTAGAAAGCAGAAAATTGATTAGAGAGAAAATGAGAAAATATTCGTGATCGATCGTAATAAGATTGGACGTGCATATATGTTTTCTGATTCTCAATTCCAGGAAAATTTCTTTTAAGATTTAGACTATTTTATGACCATTTCATGGCCATTTTTCGATTTTTGAAAAAATATTTTTGCTTTTTATTATGATATGATTTATACAATATATTCAACAATAGTGTACCTAAAAGACTGCTACCGTCTTAAGAGAGCTCGGGGCTTCAGTCCCGAGCGGATCTCCGGCGAGACCTCTCTCCCAGGAGTTATGGAATACAGAAAATATTACGAGGGTCTAAAAGGCGACTGCGGGAGTACTGAAATGAGCTTTTAAATTTTAATAGGCGATTATGGGAATATAGAAAACAACGTCAAGGGTCTGAAAGGCGGCTGTGGGTATGTAGAAATCTATTGCAAAGGTCAAAAAGGCGACTGTGGGAATACAGAAAACGATTACGATGGTCTAAAATGCGACTGTGGGAGTGCTGAAATGAGCTTTAAAATTTTAAAAGGCGATTATGGGAGTATAGAAAACAACGTCAAGGGTCTGAAAGGCGGCTGTGGGTATGTAGAAATCGTGAAAAATAATTAATCAAAAAAATGAAGCCACCCGCAATTTTGTAATTTGCAGTTGTTAATGTTATTAACGATTCCGCAATTACTGGTATTTTTTTTATTACGATATATGTAAGTTATTTTAGGAGTTCACGGAGCTCTATCCTTTTGATATCCACCTTAACCCCCACTCCCCTGATACCCCTCCCCTACAAGTGTCTTCCTAACCTATCCTTTTAGTATCGAATAGTAGCGAATATTTAAATCAAAGAATGAGTTGATTGTCCCATGTAATTATCTTCCACTAGCAGAATAGGAGGAAGCTAAGTGCCAATGACTTGGCAGCGGTTTTAACATGTGATCCATACAATACAATAACTAAATTTTTATATTAATTTCCAAATTCATTGAGTAACTGCATGACTTGCTGATTTAGTTTTGTATCCTATATAAGAGGAAATCATTACTTTTATTTTTTAGTCTAATATTTAATAACAGTTAAAGGGAAAGTATATATCGCAGACATATAGGAATACTGTATAGATTTTACAGACTACTATATATTCTTTCCTTTTGTATTGATAAATTTAAAAGAAAATATCAATTTACATTACGTCCAAAAAAGTAGATACTCGGCTCATTACAGATCGACTCCAGACAAATAGGACATAATTTTGAAGCCTCGTTTTCTTTGATGTGGCATTGTCCAGAAAATAATTTATTATTTTTATAAACGTGATGCTGGAATAACAAGAAAGGTCATATATTGCATTATTATAATTAATTTCTAATCAACATAATAACATGCTAGTTCAATGAAAATTTTGCTAGACCATGCCTTTATAGTACACTTTATGGACTTACTGCAACTGGCTGATAAATATTCACATGATAGATATTATCTTCATCTTCCTCGGACACTATTTTAATCCGATCATAGTAATTGTAACTGTAAATAATTTTGATGGATAAATTTATACTTTTTGCTTCCTCCTCAAGAGGAAGCATTGTAATAGTAAAATTTTCAGTTTTGCTAATACTTCCTGGAAACGCATTTGGAGGTGTTTGGAGTACGAATCATACGTTTTTAGAAAATGTCCGTGCGGATGGCTGTGTGTGTGTGTGTGTGTGTGTGTGTGTGTGTGTGTGTGTGTGTGTGTATGTACGTATACCGCCATAATTTTGGAACCATGCGACGGATCGTAATAAAATTTGACATGCATATATTTTTTCTAATTCTGAATTTAGGTCATTTTTTGTTTTATGATTCTGACCATTTTATGGCCATATGATAGCCATTTTTCTATTTTTGAAAAAATATTTTTGCTTTTTTATAACGATATGATTTATACAATATATTCAATGCATTAGTTATCTAAAAAAGAACATAAATGTCTATTTTTCCGCAAGACATTATTATTTGATATGACTGCTTTCATTTTTATGATATAAAAGGTAAGTTTTTCGATAATATTAACTCAAACATAAATAGTTTAAATGTTTTTAGAAAATATGACATAAAAACAATGATGTTATTAGTTGTAAAATTTTAAGCATTTTGCGCTATAGTTTTTGATGATAAAAATCAAAACTAAAAAACATGATTCTTTTTTTTATTTGTCATTTCCTCACGGCAGTAAAGAGGTTTAATTGAGTTGATATCCGTACGTACAAGACTGTCTTTTGATCCTTCGCTAGGTTCTTTTTGTAGTTATGATAACTTTTTAGTTTTAAAAATATGAATATTCAAATCTTTACAACTCTTCCCCTTTATACTGGTGAACTGACATTTTTTTTTTTAACGCCACATATAGTTTTCGCTGGTATTAAAGCTTAGTTTCTTCTGAGAGTTCTTATGTTCTCTCACTACATGTCATGTGCAGATGGCTTCTCTCATCTGTCTGTGTGTGTTGTGTGTGGGGTCTGTCGGTCTGCTGTGGGTGCATGTGTGTTCGTTATTTACTGTTATAATTTCTGAACTACGATCGATCGTATAAGATTGACGTGCATATATGTTTTTTGATTCTGAATTTGATGAAACCTACCTTTTAGTATCGAATAGTTTAGCTTAATATTTAAATCAAGAATGAGTATTGTTATTGTTATTCCCTAGCGAATAGGAGGAACTATGATGTGCAATGATTGGCGCGGTTTTTTTTTTATCGGAGATTGTTGGTAGAATGCTTTAGTGCCCATGCAGGAGCCTGGGATCCGCTTGGTCGGACTCTCCTGGCGCGGGACAGACGCCAGGCATACCCACTAAAACTCCACCTCTCGTATGGCCGCGAGAATCCCCCCGGTAGCCGCTTTCGCATTCCTTCGGATGGTCGCCTGTCTTGTTACGGCCTATAGGTCGTCTATCGTCGTCTAGTCAGCTAAGCACCCGTCACTATTTTTCGCGTGGAGAACCGTTTCCACGAACGCCGTTATGTCGTCCCAATTCTGCTTGCTAGCAAGCATCGTTTTCACTACCGTGTCGGGCATAAATGCCCCTGCCGTCACCTCTAAGATTCTACGCCTATCAGCCCACCGAGGGCAGTCAAAAAACGTGTGTCTCACGTCGTCCCGTTCGTCACCGCAGTATTTGCAACCCGGTGTCGCTACCTTGTTCATCGCGAACAGGTAACTCCTAAAGTAGCCGTGTCCGGAAAGAAATTGGGTGAGATAAAAATTGACCTCCCCCCATCTTCTGCCTACCCACGGGCCTACCTCCTTAATCAATGATTTCGTCCATTTCGCATGGCGGCATTCACTCCATCGCTCCTGCCATTTCCGCATCGTCCTATCGCGTTCCTCGGTTCGGATTTCCACCCTAGCCGATTCCCGGAGACTCTCGTAGATCCGCTTGCGTTCAATTGCAAGCAGATCCACGGGAATCACCCCCGCGATAACCATTGACGCGTCCCCGGATACCGTTCGGTACGAGCACGCGATCCGAAGCGCCCCTCTTCGTTGCACCGCCGTTATCTGCTTACGATACTTTTTCTTCTGCATGGCATCGGCCCACACCTCCGCTCCGTATAAAAGAATAGAGTTTGTGGTTGCCATTAAGAGTCGTCTGACTGCCGGCCTAGGCCCGCGCACGTTGGCCATTAATCGACTAAGCTGCGCCACCCTAATCGCCGCCTTTTCGCATACGCTGTCTAAATGCGCCCCGTAGTTCAGCTTCGTATCTAGGGTTACCCCCAGGTACTTGGCTGTCGGCTTCGTCGTTATTGTTACGTCTCCGACGCGCATCGGTATGATGGTCGAGACACGCTTCCTAGTCAAGAGAACTATCTCCGTCTTTTCGAGTGCTAGCTGTAGTCCGTGGTCGGTCATCCATTTTAGCACCCGGGCCATTACCGCGTTCAATTTGCCCTGCGCGATCTCCACATTTCTAGCTATTATAACCGCCGCTACGTCGTCCGCGTACCCGACGAGTTTAACATCCTCCGGTACTTCTACTCTGAGTAACCCATCGTACAGAATGCCCCAGAAGTCCGGTCCCAAGATTGAACCCTGCGCCACCCCTGCCGTTATGGGCCTGCTCTTACGTCCCTCCGCGGTTTCGTATTCGATCGTGCGCTCCCTCAGATAATCCTCTACGAGTCGCATGATGTACCAAGGCACCCCAAACGATCGCAGAGAATCCAAAATGTCGACCCATCTAGCCGAATTGAACGCGTTTTTCACGTCTAGTGTCACGAGCAAGACCAATGGCCTGGCCGCATGACACGCTTCATCCGTTTTCTTGACCGTGTCCGTTACTTCTCTGATCGCGCCGATTGTTGAGCGTCCCTTTCTGAAGCCGTATTGCTTGTCTGAAAGGTCTCCCGCCTCCCTGACGGCGCTTAATATTCGCGGTTTTATTAGCGATTCGCCTGTCTTTCCCATAGTGTCGAGCAGGCTCAACGGCCTGTACGATGGCTTCGCGCCCGCCTGACCTTTAGCTTTTTCAATTAAGACTAGCCTAGCCCTTTTCCACCGCGGACTGAACACGCCCTGCACCAGGCACTGATTGTACATTTCCAGGAGCAGCTCAGGCCGTTGTTTGGCAACGGCCTTAAGTATTTCCGCGGGAATGCCATCCAGTCCCGGAGCCTTACCGCTCTTCAGGGAAGAAGTTGCCGCGATAAGTTCGCCCTCGCTAAAAAGGGGTATCTCATCCGTCAGTTCGTCCGTCATTTCTAATTGAGGTCGGGTGGGATGGGTGGGAAACAGCTTGTCAATTATCTTCTCGATCGCCTCTGCCGCCATCGGTTCCATTCGCCCCATTTCTCCTATTTTTCGCGTGACGATCGCGTATCCCTCGCCGAACGGATCGTTCTCTACATCATCTAGGATCTTGTACCAGCAGCGGCGCTTACTTTCTTTGATTGCGTCCCGGAGTCTCTTCTTCGCCTCGTCGTACCCGCGAGCAAGTTCTTGAGCCGTTGGGCGGTTATGGGCCCTTTGAGCTCTTCTTCTGGCTCGAAGGCTTTGCTTTCTAAGCTCAGCGATTTCGCCCGTCCACCAGTAAACCGGACGTCTGAGGTGGCCGGTGGATACTCGGGGCATCGTTGCGTCGCACATCTCGGTGATTAGCCTAGTAGTGCGTTCTACTAGGATTTCGGCTTTCTCACGTCCGCCTTGTTCGTACGGAAGCCCATTAGAAGGTAATTCTGCGCTTCGAATCACCTCCGTAAGCGCCTCCCGATTAAGACGTCGAGTGTTCCATCGTGGTTCCCGGATGTTTCCGCTACTTCGCCTCTCCGCGCGTTCTTCCTCGATATTAAAAAGAATGTACTGGTGGTCGCTAGCAGTAAATTCTTCCGTAACGTGCCAGCCCCGTATCTTGCGGATGGTACTTTCGCCAGCGAAAGTTACATCCGGTATCGACTCCCCGAAACCTGGTCTGCGTTAGGTAGCTGTATTTCCCTCGTTCGCAACCACCAGTCCTATCCTTGCTGCCATATCAAGTATCGCCCTACCTCTCCTATTCGTCTGTGGCATGCCCCACTCTGTCGCTCGCGCGTTAAAGTCGCCCCCGACTACTAGGTCCCCAGGAACGTCTTTTATCGCGTCTTCTAGGGCCCCTAACCTTGTCGCGAAGTCGGCTGCAGTTAGGTTCGGTGACAGATACACGCTGAAGTAAGTGACGCGACCCACCCTCACCCGCACGTAATCGTCTCCGGTTACGGTATCCGCGATTCCCCGCCTGGGCACCCAAACAGCGGCAGTTTTTGCGCCGTTGGACACTCAGCCGGGTGCATCTCGGTCCATATACTGCTCACTTATGAGGAGGATATCCACACTCTCCTCTGCGATGAACTGCGGTAGGAGATCGTGAGCCAGCCTGCTCCTGTGCAGATTACCTTGCAGTATTCGCGCCATTATTTTTGGGTCCTAGCCGCGTTTAGAGCGTTGCGGAAGACCGCGCACGCTCCGGTTCCTGGAGCATGCGCCGTCCTATCGCAAGGCACCTTTGCTTCTGTACACAAGAAACACTTCATTTCTTGAGCCGGCACAGAGCATTGCTTGGCCTTGTGCCCAGCCGCACCACACTTCCAGCAGCTGGTGCTTCTGTCGGGACCCTTACATTGCGCTTTAACGTGACCGTATCCGAGGCACCGGTAGCATCGCGTGGCGCTCGCTCGAACCCGCACCCGGCAGTTGACCCACCCGATACGGATCTTGCCTATATTGAGCAGGGCTGTGGCCTTGGTCTGGTCCATTTCGACCACTGCCACCCTCTGCTCTCTCGAGTTTGGTTCGAAGAGGTGCACTTTGGTATCTTGTTCGTCGCACCCCGTGGCCACAGCGATGGCGCCGCAGACTTCCTCCTTTGTCGTAAGGCCGTCAATGTCCCTGATCTCCAGTGTAGTTCTGGTAATCTTGCCCCTAACTGTGTCTGCATGCCCTATTGCGGTTTGTATGGCCGTTTTGAGTGATTCCATTTTGTCTTCACTCTTTCCCACGACAACCAAAACGCCACCGTCTTTCGTTTTTCTAAGATACTTAACCTCTGTATTCAATTCTTCTGGCTTAACCTTTGCCTTGATCTCTCTTAAGATATCGGCGTAAGTCTTACCCAATTCCGGTCTTATGAGAATTGCGTCTCCCCTCTGCCGCGAGGTCTTCCCTGCGCTTTTCCTCAGTTCTTGAGGCTGGCTTTGCTCCTGTTTTTTCTGTCCTTTCTTCTTTGCTCTTCTTCCTGCAGCTAGCTGCCAAGCCCCTTGTGTGTGTGTGTGTATCTGCAGCTTCCTCTTGCGTTTTGCTCGTAGACGGTTCAGATCTATCCTCCTTGTCTTTTTTGGCGGGGGTACCGCCGCCTCCATCGGATGATGTCCGCCCCCTCTTCTTTGGCTTGCAAGACTTACATGATATTATTAATTACTAGGAGGTTCCCCCCTGCTCGCTTCGCTCGCCAACCCCCAATGTCTTATTTATAACTTGCATAATAATCTTTGATTTTGATTTTACACATAAAATTTGTTTAATTTATTGATATTGCTCTATTCTTTCCACACCGCCTGTGAGGTAAATATAGTGGCGCGTTTTTTTTTCTTTGTTGACAAAATTAGTATGTTTAAATTTAAATGTTATAAATTATTCACAGTTAACTCCTATAAGTCCAAACTTTGTGCATGTATTTCATATACTTTTAGCGTTTCATTCAGATCTTAAGGAGTAACTGGAATAATTTAACTTTGTTACAATCAAACATCTATTTAAATTCAGTTCATGCAATTGTCAACAGAGATGTGGTATCCCCAGTAGGCCTAATCCACAGATAATTTTAAGAAAAGATGCATATTTAACAGAAAACATTTGCATTGCAAATCACAGACTATAAAAAAAAAAATATCTTTTCATTGACAACAATATTTTTAATATTGATTGAAAATATGACAACACCGATAATAAACTCATATAAAATTTTAACTAACGCATGTATGTTATACGTATATTTTTCATACTTTTAGCATTTGTTTGAAATCTATATGAGTAAGTCGAGTTTAAAATTCAATCAATTTCAGAAATAATTATATAAATAAAGACATGTTTATACTATAGAAAATAGACTTGTTTCATTGATAACACAGTTGTGAATAAATTTAATTCATAGATTAGATACGATAATATTTATTCCAGCACTTCTTTCCAAACTATATTTTGTATATTATCTCTATCTTCTGTATCATTTTCAATGAATAATTTTTTGGGATTTTGAGATCTAGACAGAGCAACATACAATTGACCATGCGAAAAAAGCGGCCGATGAAGATATATCCCAACAGTTTCAAAACTTTGTCCCTGTGATTTATTAATTGTCATGGCAAAAGCTAAAACTATAGGAAATTGTCTACGATATAAAATGAACGGTAATGAAGTATATTCTCCTGTATCTAAAATAATTCTTGGAATGAAAACTATTGCCCCTTCATTAACTCCTGTTATAATCATCGCTTGAATATTAAATTTATATAATTTTATAATTTTTAATCTAGTGCCATTACAAAGACCATCGTGTATACTTAAATTTCTAATAAGCATTACTATAGCACCGACTTTTAAAATCAATTTATGGATTGGAAAGCCTGGAAATTTGAGTGAATTTAAATATTCTGTAGGAAATTTCAACTCGACATCTAAATCTGTTTTATCTACTCCTTTATGTTTTGCATAGTCAATACTATAATAAACTTTTTCTTCACTGTTAAGTTTTTTTAATATCTTATCATTAATTCTATAGATATCTTCATTATGAGACGATAAAATGATTCTATCTGATAAATTTTCATCCTCTTTAATGATAGTTCCGTAAATTTTATCACATACATGGTTGGTTTTCCAATACTCCGGAATATTTAACTTGTCTACTAAACCATTACCCACTGTCAATAAAAATTTGGAAAATTCTTTATTTTTACTTCGAATGTTTTTCTTTAACGTGAATATTTTAAATTTTTCCCATAAAAATGAACGTTTTATAGTTTCATCAATGATATTATGTTTGGATCCGTATTTTACAACTGGTAGCGTTTGTCTAAAATCCCCACCTAATATAACGATTTTATTAGCAAAAGGAATATCTTCTATATTACAAATATCGCGGAATGTATTATCTACAATTTCTAATGCTTTTTTTGAAATCATTGAAGCTTCATCCCAAATAATAATATCGCAATCTCTAATTTTCTTTTTATCACATTCTAACTTTAGAAAGGAAGATTTTATACTTTTTAAATCCAAAGGTAATCTAAAAGTCCTGTGACTTGTCATACCTCCCGGTAATAAAATTGATGCAATACCTGTCCAAGCCATTGACAAAACTTTTTTACCCTATGTATGTATGTATATGGAAACTCTGTAAACTAAAAGTATATATATGCATCTTTTCTATATTTTATCTGTGAATTCAATATGGGGGAAAGTCACATAAAAGGCATCAACATAAAATCGGTGGTTGCAACAGGTGGTTGGGCCCGTTGCCATGGCAACAGGTGGTTGGGCCCGTTGTCATGGCAACAGGCTAAGCTCCATTCTTGACGCGGCGGCGGCAGCGGCGATAAAACTTTATAATATAGAGAGATAAATATAAATAATCATTTGTCACGTGTGAATATTCTCATGTATATAGCATAGCTAGTTATAACGCACTCGAGTACAAATCGCCAAACACGTGCATGGCAACAGCTCGGACGCACCCCGAGGCCCGATTTTTCCGACTCAGCGCGACTTCCCTTCCACGATTTCGGACGACCGCGCGGGTAGGAATCACACCACCCAGGGAGTCTATAAAAGAGGGTGCATACAGGCGCTCGGCCTCTACTCCACCACCCGCGATCCAGCACTAGACAGGTAGTTTTGACCCGGAGACGACAGATAGGATCGCATAATTATAGAGACGCGCATTCTCCGAGGTCACTTTAAACACGCGTATCTCTTTTACACTAATCATGCATTGTGAATTACGATTAATAAACAAACACATTCACCGATAATCTCTCGTGTTTATTTATCGCCCCGGTATTTTCGTAGCAATCGTGAGCTTAACACCTCACGGAGAACAAAATATCGACCCTTACACGTAACACATTAAGCAAAATATTATACAAATTAACAAAACCAACAAAAATATTATAACATTTAATTATAAAATTGAAAAAAAAAATTTCGCATAATATTTATTATTTTTATAAAACATATTTATCCAAACGAATATAATTTATAAATCTTCCGTAACATGCTTTACAACAAAATATGTTAATCGCGAGCAAAGCAAGCGTTTTTTGCTAGTCATAAATTATAAACTAACAATAGTAGAATCACAAGAACGCCAATCAAAAATAAGCTCACGATATCTCACACGTACAACGCCTCGTACCAACTACAAGCCTGAAGAGTGAACAACAGAATCATATTCTTAAAACCGCCTTATTAACAAAGTAGGAGAAACCGGCTAAATACCAAACGACGACGACCACACATGCGCACACGAACATAGCAGCAGATCTGCTGTCTCTATATATTGCGTAAAGTGATTGTCGGCTAGATGTAGATGTATACACTCTTTCTCTTTGTCTAGGTTGAAGTGACGGTAATTATTGCGGTTGTCTGTTTAGAAATGTTTGCACACGTTGTGTCCAAACTCCTTTGCGAACACATATATGTAATCTGCATCTCCATATTCTACTTCTGACAGCAACATCCGGCGTGAATCTTTTGGATCGCCGCGAATCTCTACGTGCGGGTCGCATAAGAGTTGATACCTTAGCTGACTTGCTGTTAATTGTTGATTCAAGATTTTCAATATTGAATTAAACAGGCAGTTTACCGGTGGATCCGTTGGTATATTTCTATCGTGCGTTAGTCGCTTGAATGGTTCTGCACAATCGTCTTGCTGTGAGCACACATAAAATCGTTGAACCATTTCATCTAAGGCCATACCCAAGTAATGTCTCGGAGAATGCTGAACCCTAGGTGTTGTGCACATAGTCGCCCCCGTTCGGTCCATCGTTAGCTGATTATTAAACAAGCCCTCCATCTGTTCCATAGATTTGTAGCTCTCTACTTTCATTGCCGGGCTATATCTATTGTACTTGCTTGTATCGTGAGGATGTAAATAAGCGTTTTCTATAGGTACGTCTGACGCACTGCGGGAGACGGTCTTATGCTGGCTCGATTGTCTATTTGTGAAGTAATGTGATAGAAATCTTTTCTTGGCTTATAAGGGGAAAGAGTGTATTTCAGAATGCTAGGCTGGCTGTCGTGTGGGGCTAATGGGATATGCGTGAGAAGAATCGGTTATTGAGAGTCTATGCTTTCGTAAGGTGTTTCCGTACTAGGATTTCTTTTGTTGATATTTCTTTTATAGGGCAAGTCGTTGTTGCTCTGACTACTAGTTTCCCATATTTTTATTTGAACACCGGACTAAGGACTTGTCTTCTTTACTTATCTCCTCTATATCTACAGTGAGACGAGTTTTAAATCTGTTTTCTTTGCCGAATATTGTTTGTCAAAGATTTGCTAGCGGTGATTCTGTGCTTGTTGGTTTAACGTTGGAATTCATGTTACTTGGCGTGCTGTCCATTTTCTGAGGGATTTGTCTCGATGTTTCATGGCTACTTTTGGGGCTTGGCATAGTTTTCGGTGTTAGCGGTGGTGAAAAGTTATTGTGCTCCAGAGAAGGTTCGTTCTCGAGATTATTATTGATATCTATTTCTTCGGTTCCAGTACTATCTGATTGTTCAGCAATTTATCCTCAGCATCGTTGCCTAGACTACTATCGCCGTCCTTGCTGATCTCCATATCGTATCTGTGAAATTTAGGTGGACTTCTGTTGAGGGTGTGTTTTCATATAGGCCACTTAGGGTCATTATTGTACTCTTTTCCCTGATGTTGCGGTGTACTTGCGGCTTGCACTCGTAGTCTCATGTTCTCATCCTTGCATATTTTCCATAAATCTTTGTTCGTGTCCACCTGACTAAGGATAGGCTCGGATGTTTCCCCAGAATCTGACAGCTTATTGCATATAGGGTATGTTTTCAATTTTCTCGTCGTTAACTTTATTGTAGACTCTCTTCATTCCAATCCGCGCTCCGGTCTTTGGTCGCCATTCTTCATCCGAAGAGTGGTCTGGGCCGTACTCTTGGTGTAAACTACAACTCGGCGTTCTCTTTTGTAATACCCCACACCAACTCTGCAGGGTATCTAATCTAAAATTCAAATAAACTGAATAAAAAAGTCTTTCGACTTTATTTTAGCTAAACCACGCGCAAATACACGAGCTCTCCCACTCTTTCGACCGAAGCTCCGGGTCACAGCTGAGCAGCTGGTCTCAACATCATGCCAGCAGTGGCAACAGCAGGAGTCACGGCGCAGCAGCAGCAAGCGACGTGAGCGCACAAACATATATGTATACAGAGCAGCGGCGAGCGACGCGAGCGCGCGTGTATACCTATATATGTAGCGCAGCGAGCGGTGCGGCGAGCACAGCGTGCGAGAGTGGGATGATGACTCAGCAGCGGCGCGGCGCGCGCATCTCCCAAAGTGTGTATGAATGATTTTTGTATATAGGTGTGAATGTAAATTTGGAAGTATGAATGTGAGAGTTTTTTCGGCGGCTTGAACCCCACTCTCTCGTGAGCCTTTCTAAGGACCTGCGCGGCCTATGGCCAGTCACAAACTTCAGCGCAATTTAAACGACTCACTAAACGACACGCTGAAAATGATAATTCAAGCCTACAAGTCCAAAGAAAATCAAATAGAAAGAAAAGTCCTGTAACGCATTTTATTTATGTAATTTTATTTATTTATTTATCACATTGATGCAAATGTACCGAATACATTTGAGGAGGCGTTAAATTCAAATCAATATAAATACTGGAAAATTGCGATGGACTCCGAAATAAAGTCTAAAGAAAAACAATACTTGGCAAATTGTTGAAAGGCCAAAAGCTAAAAGAGTCATTGATGTTAAATGGGTTTTTAAAAGGAAAAACAATAATGTATATAAAGCTAGATTAGTTGCTAGAGGTTTCCAACAAAGAGAATACATTGACAATGTTTATTCACCTGTAGGTAAAATGCAAACTTTAAAAATTTTATTGTCATGCAGCTGTAAAAATAATTTATACATAGAACAAATGGATGTTGAAACAGCCTTTCTGAACGGCTACGTAAAAACAGAAGTATATGTTAATGAACCGAAAGGTTATGAAACTGGAGACAATAAAGTTTGTAAATTGCAAAAGGCACTCTATGGACTCAGAGAAAGCCCTAGAGCCTGGTACAATTGCTTTAATAAATACATGGAAAGTTTAAACTTCGTTAGAAGTAACTATGATAATTGTCTGTACATAAACAATACAAGCAAAGATACAATATATATATATATATATATTAGTGGGGCTTCGCCCCCCTGCTCGCTTCGCTCGCCAACCCCCCATTTTAGTTCTTGTGTAATTTTTTTTTCAAATTTAATTTCTATGATCTGATAATTATGTTTTGTTAGTTAAGAATGAAAATAGATTAATGATAACAATTAACAGTTGATAACGATTTAAAGTAAATTATATTGAATATAACTATACCTGAGCTTGGCTACACATAAGTTATTATTCAAAATTTTTTATCTGTATGGACATGTATGTATGGACATCGCCTGCCCCCGCGCAACCCGACAGACTCTCAAGTTCAACGCATACAAATACTTCCGCAATGTATATATACACACTCACTCCGCTCGCCAACCCCCATTTCAGTTTCTATAATAATTACCGTTATTACGTTATTATTTACGTTTAGTGGGAAAAATAAATATTACAAAAGTTTACAAAGTTAATAAAATATATTTATAAATCAAATAAATATATTTATAAAAGTATGATAACATTATTAGAGTACTTTACTCATGAATACGTATGTGCTATTGTAGTTGCTTTGTTATTAAATGATTTTGAGCATATTTCGCAATATGTTTTTTTTCATTTGAATGAATGCGCTGATGCGTCATTAAGTATCTTTTTTTTAAATTCTTTCTTACAAATGTCACATTTGTAGTCACATACTTTTGTATGTACTTTCAAATGGGATTACAAAAGCAAAAGACAATGCTAAGTATAAACACATCAAAGTGTCAACAATACAAAGCAAAAGTCAATGCTAAGTATACGCACATCAAAGTGTTAACAATACAAAAGCAAAATAAAAACCTTATAAGAATTATTTACTTCAAACTAAGTCAAACTTTTAAGTCAAACTTTAACAAAAAAATATAAAAAACGCTCCTGTCTCATTTACCTCATAGGTGGTGTGGAAAAATAGAAATAAAATTTAAGTATATCTCTTATATAGTTTATCTCTACTGTTATATATATTTTTGATACTGATGTGCTATGAGCTTATTATGAGGGCTTGGAAAAGTTTCTACAAAGGATGTAGGATCTTCCCGAGGCTAAAGACATTATTTATGCCAAAAAGTATTGTATTGCTCGAGTCGTTCGGTTGTAGAGTCGGAGGAAAGTAACTTTATACATCATCTTAATATAGTGCTAGCTAATATAGCCTAATATATTTTTAGAAAATCGAAATAATTATACGCGTCGCGAAGTGCACGACTAAAAATGTCGTTAAAGATGATTCAAAAAGTGTGTCATAAATTGATCCGATTTTATCCGATGTACTATTACAATTGTTGTTAGTAAATTTTTTGCTAATATAAAAACTTTAAATAAAAAAAATTGTACTAACAATTAATAAATTTTAGGAAAAGCTGCTAATAGGAGGTGCGAGGGGGTGGCGGGGGGGGGCTGCGGGGGGGGCTTTTCACATTATCCAAATCACATGAAAATGAAAGAATTTTGCCTTATTTTGGGGGGGGCGGGGCCGTGCGGGGCGCGGGCGTGCGGGGGGCTGCGGGGGGGAGTATCTCCAAAACAACTATATAATATAGGTAGATATATATATATATATTAGTATTTGTAGATGATCTCCTTATTTGTTATAAAGATAAACATATAATAAACAAAGTAAAAGCTAACCTAATGTAAAGATTTGCAATGAAGGATATGGGCAAAATTAGCCAATATATATTATAGGCATTGATATAGATTACAGTAATGATAGACACAAAATGACCTTAAGTCAAACCAAATATATTGAATCTTTGGCTGCTAAATATAATCTAGAAAATGCCAAACTATATGATACTCCGATGGAGACTAATTTAAAATTAGATCAAGCTAGTCAAATAGACGAACGAATAAAGTACAGAAACTTGATAGGAGAACTATTATATATAAGCTCAGGCACAAGGCCAGATATATCGTACAGCGTAAATTATTTAAGTCGTCATCAAAGTTGCTACGATCAAACTCACTATAAGTATGCGATGCAAGTCTTGAAATATTTGTATAAAACTAAAGACTTGAAACTAACATCTTGTGATAATGTAAATAGCGAAATACTAGATTGTATGGTAGATTCCGATTTCGCAGGCGATAATATAGATAGAAAATCCAGACATCTTCATAAAGAGTCTGGAGAAGACAAAGTTTCTAAACAATAGAAAAGGTTTAAGATTAATCTAAAATGTCCATACAAAGTCCAAGTTCAGTTGTAAAACCCAAGTATACTTGAAATGCTCTTAATTCAATTAATGTAAAATGCGAATAATGTAAATAACAAATTGTATGCGAAATTGAAAACTCAAATGTATTGAATTATAATGTAAAAAATATCACGACTGTAAAATTCAGGAGGCGTGTTGTAAAATGTGAATTTATACAGTCGTAATCGTTGAACGAGTCAAGCTCTAGCGAACGCGAGCAAAGTGCGCATGTCTCGCGTATATACTCTAAGAGCACGCTATACTGTATACTATATTTCGTGGAGTCAGACTATGCTGTACTGTGCTCCACACTCTCTCTTGCCTGTAAGACTCCAAGCTGAGCGGACGCACTGCCTACTCGTGACATGGCCACTGTTATACTTAAACAATATATTCATCATTAATATTAACCTCACGGTGTTGTTTATTGATCCACACAATCCAATTATCTACTAATTTCCAAGTTTTATTTTTATTTATACACTCTATTTCTTGATTCATGGCTTTTTGCCAATTTTCACTATCCTTACTATTCAACGCCTCCTCAAACGTACAAGTTGCACCTACTCTACAGTAATGTACGGAAAGATTGTTATTATTATTTATAAACTTCTCCGAAGATTTGTTTATATAATGAAGGCGTAGCAGTATTTGGATACCTTATCGGACTCTTTCTTACACGTGTAGATCTACGTGGAGTGCTTGAATTCAAATTTACATTCTCATTTTTCTCTGTAATATTTTGTGCATTATCGCTCTCATCTGCACTTTCAAAAACATTATCGTCGAGATCACTTTTATTTTCGGAATCAAGTTTACTTCTTTTACTCAACTCGAGAGTCAGAGTACGGGAAGAAATATTTTCGTTGTCATAATCGAGACCAATACATTTTTGATATGATTCAACAACTTCAACATGTCTAGAAACTGTTACTCTACCATTCAATAAGACTCTATAACCAACTTCACTGTAACCTAGTAAAATTCCCATTTCTGCTTTTTTGTTCCATTTTGAATTTCTCTTTTGTTCAGGCTTTCTTACAAAAACTTTACTATCGTATAACTTTAAGTTCTAAACATTTGGCCTTTTTTTAAAAAATATCTCATATGGAGTTTTCTTTTCAATCGTGTTAGCTAAAGTACGATTTTTCAAGTATGTTGCAGCACTAATTATTTCTGGCCAATATTTTTTGTCTACTTGTGCCTCATCCAATAAACAACGCGCCATATCCATTATTGATCGGTTGAATCTTTCAGCAGTACCATTTAATTTGTGTACGTACGCTGGACAATTATTTATGTAGATACCCTTTTCTTTTGCGAATTTATAAAACCGAATATTTAGATATTCTGTACCATTATCACATCGTATAGTTTTTACTCTTTTTCCCGTTAAATTCTCTACTTCATTTACATACTTTATCATACAATCATACACTTCGTCTTTGGTTTTAATGCAGCAAATTTTGGCTATTTTACTATAATCGTCAATAAATGAAACAAAATATTTTTCACCATTTGGACCCGGGGTCTTGAAACTACCACATACAGTCAGTCAGTGTGTATTAACTCTAAGATATTTCTCTCTCGTGTTCTGTTATTTTTCAACGGTAAATTATGCATTTTATTCTCTGTGCATATTTTGCATTTTAATATTTCCGATTCAAACTCAGTTGGAATCCCTGTTAGAAATAGTTCAAAGAAATCGATAGAAATCGATTAAATTTTTAATCGAATTTGAAGCTAAATCTTAATCCCATTTTTTGCATTAGAGCTCGATTAAAATCGATAGAATCGATAGGAGTCGATAGAATTATATACGAAAAATGACTATTAAAGTGAATAAGGGTCAATCATTGGTATGAAACAACGGTTTTAATTGATTGTTTTTTTTCGTATTGAAATTAATCGACTCCTATCGATTCTATCGATTTCAATCGATTTCTAATACAAAAAGTGGGATTAAGATATAGCTTCAAAATCGATTCAAAATTTAATCGATCTCTATCGAGTATTTTTAGCAGGGATACCTGTCAACAACTGTTTTCTACTCAAAAAATTTAGATAGCCAAAATTTACGTGTCCTAGCATTCTATGCCATTTCTCTTTATTACTCATATTCTTATTGTTATATTTAGCAGTGTTTACAGTCTTTTGATCGATTTTCAATCTATTCGTGATTTTATATGTACGATTCTCTTTAAACGTTACTGCTAACAAATTTTCTTTTTCATCAATTATTTTTGCTAAATTACCTTTCGAGACAATCGTGTTACTATCAGTTAATTTCCCGTAACTAATCAAATTTATATTCATTTCTTTGACGTATAAAACATTTTTCATTACAACTTCATTTTCTTTATCAAATGCTCTGAAATAACTAACAACATTTCCGATTTTCGTTGCTTCTAATTCACTACTATCTCCTAAATACATTTTAATCGGTTTCTTTAATTCAACACAATTTTCAAAATAACTATCATTATTTATGATGTGATCAGAACATGTACTATCGAGCAACCAATTTATTTTATTACCTATTCCACTATTTTGCGCCGCATGCGCTGTTGCTACCCAGGCGCTGACGTCGGATCCATTCGGTTGACTCGTACTGGCGCCTTGCTGCTGCTGACGGAAGTTGCCGCGCCCTCTGCCGAAGTTGCTACTTCTTCCTCTACCTCTGCTTCTGCTGCTACCGCGGCCACGTGTTGAACCTCGCCATGTTCCGCTGCTGTGTCCTGCTTGGCCGCCATCTTGGCACTCTCTTGCGAAGTGACCGGGTTTTCCACACTTGTAACATCTTCTTTTATTTGTGGCAAAGAAGTTAGATTTTCTTTCGGAATCTTCGTTTCCGTGTTTCATCTCAGCAAGCTTAATTTTATTTTTTACGTAGTCTGCTGTTTGATCTTCTTCTTTTAATGTATCTATTAAATCTCCGATGTAGCTGTACGATTTTGGCAGTGCGTTTAACATGTAGTTTAACTTTTCTTTTCTATCAAACTTTTTAATTATTCCAAAAGCTGTAATTTCTTCACACACAAACTCTAATTCGATATCGAGCTATATATTATAATATTTATAGCTTTTAAATCTTGTTCATTCCATGGATCTTTATCTTTCGTTATGTCTTTTTCTCTGGTTATAACTTCTTGACATTTTCTCATTTTTAAGAACATCGTAATTCTTTTCTTCCACATACTATAATCCTCTCCATCAAACACCTGTATAGCAAATTCTTTCTTCTCCATTTCGTCTACTTGAATTTCAAACTTTTCTTCAACTTCAGAATTTTCTTTAACTGCTTCTATGTTCTTGAACGTTCCTTCATGTTCGGAATCTTCCTTTTTAATTTTCACTTCTTCCGATATCTCTCCGTTATCCATAAACTCAAGTGCTCTCTGCTTACACTAGACCACGTGTTTCACATTCACTTCTAAATCCGATGCATCCGTGCATCACCAGAGATTAGTAGAGAGATTGCCGATTAGCATGAGGCAAAGTGTGCCAGGCAACATGCAGTCGTAAACTA
Organism: Pteromalus puparum; assembly: GCA_012977825.3. Classification (NCBI taxonomy): domain Eukaryota; kingdom Metazoa; phylum Arthropoda; class Insecta; order Hymenoptera; family Pteromalidae; genus Pteromalus; species Pteromalus puparum. The sequence goes on from CM053170.1 coordinate 27,173,941, forward strand.
CCGCCACCTCGCAGTTCTTCGCCCAAACTATATGCATCTAGCGGTAGCGGCGGAGAGGGGTAGTATGCATGTCCCGGCGGAGCGAGCGGCGGAGCTTCCGTGGTGCCGGCGATCCGGGCGGTCTTGTATGCGTTAAAGCAAACGCACAACAAGAAATTGAATATAAACAATTATTTAATAACCGTATTATCATGAATAACCCCAAACTCTATTATAACAAACTCTAAGCCCCCAAGTGGGGCCGATGATCATATGCAAGTTTTTATTTTTCATCTGGCATGTTGACGATGGCTGTGCTGGTTAAGGCGCGCGCGACCAAAGGCGCGTTTACCATTTTGCCAGGGTTCAAATCTACTACAATTTTTTTTTTAGTCTTATTTATTGCTGTGATTTTTCTTATTATTAAATAAAAATCAAAAAATTACAACAATTAAGTACATTATGATATATCATATTGTTCCAATTTTCATGCAAATAAAAACCCAAAGTATAATTTATATTTGGCTTATTTTGTAATGTTTGTTTATAAATTATTACAATTATTAAAAGTTTACCATTTATTTTTTGTTAGGCTTGGAGCTTAGCTGCACGTTTGACATTATAAATTGATTTTTATTTTGTTTTGCTAATACATATAATTGTTAAGATAATAAATAAATTTGCAGGTAAGTATCATTTATGTTTTTTATGAAATTATTACTGTTATGTGCCGAGTACAATTATAGTGGGAAAAGATTGTATTCTCAGCAACGTTGTGCTGAACAGTTTTTAATAATTCAATAATTCGGAAATAATATTCGCCGAAAAGCGAATTCGCGGAATAGGGTCGACTGCAGCAAGTTCGCACGCGAGATGCGGAGCATTTGTTTTCAACTGTCAGTCGTGTTGATATCGTCATCGCGAGATTCCACGATCGATGTGTTTTCTCACGTTTTTACCGAAAATTTGTGTATCTTTTATTGTGCTCTTTCGTGCATATTATTACGTGCAGTGATATTTCACAATGTCCAGGCAAGTGACAGTGTACGACGTACGTAATTACGTTAACTGCATCAATGGAAAACTCACTGGCCATCGCTTATTTTGCTTTCCAATGGACGCACAAAGACAACAAGTATGGATTGAAAACTCTGGTAAGTGAATCGTTGCATTTGCTGTTGGACAATGTTTATGAGAATTGCAGTATTAAGGTACCTTAATGGTCAAATTGAAATGTGCCTATGCATGTGTATTCGCTGATATGTATGCAGATACGTATGATTCCCGATATTGAATTGATTTTATGACATCGCGACTTTGTTTATCTATTGCAGTACATCGTCGCGTGTCGCGTAGCGCGACTAATACATTTTGTTAGAAGCCGCAAACAATTTTAAATATTTGCAACACAAACAATTGTGACATTACGTATAGTTATACTGTGTCACAGTAAGTGCAAAATATATTATTTTTTGCTGTAAAATGAGACTTATTGGATTAAAATCCAGTGGGTAAAAAAGCTAAGCTACAGGCGATACCAACGAACACACACACACACACACATATGCATACATAAATCCATACGTAAATTTTCTAAAAACACTATTTTTCGACTTAAAATGCATCAAAACAGATTTCCTACATGTTTTTACACAAATTCCGAAAATTACTAATACAAGGCTTCCTTAGAAAGGAAGCAAAAATTCTCTCATTCAAAGGGTTGTGGCTTCTTAGATTGATGCTGTTCGATTAATTATATTTAACGTAATCAAAGAAATATTGCTCTTCCCAAAGAATAATACATTTCGACACGTTTTAACTTTCGTCACGAAGATTAGTACATTTATATTTTCACCGCGAAGATTAGCACATTTCGTTTTCACTAGTACATAGCGAGATAACAGTCGGTTTTTACATTTTATGAACCTATTTTTTTTCCTGCAATTTTTTACTTTTGAGATATCAGTTTTTCCTAATAAAGTTATTAGAAAAAATTAAGAAAGTACATTGCTTATTATGTACCTGAAAACGAATCAAATTACCTTTGTTTTTATTATTTGTTTTAATACGTCTGTACATCGAAGGAAGCCAAGCGAATGCAACCATTTTATAAAAGAATAAATAAATTCAATCCATGCACGCACGACGAGTTTCATGAAAAAATATGCATTCGAAATACCCCACGTGCACTTAAGTCAAAGATGATTATATTTTTTTTTAATAACGTTGGTACATTGATGGAAGGCGAGCGAAGCGACTGCAGTAATATCTTATAAAAATTAAAATTCGAAACCCACGTACCCATGACATAATTTTATGTAATCAGAACGTCAGTATTTAGAGGGAAGGCGAGCGAAATTAAAATATTATGTGAAAGTAAAAATATTTAATTTATTCCCCGCACCGTCAGTTTCAATAAAAAAGCAATAAATGTAGTAATATTTATTGAAAGCATGGAAGACTTTTCTAGAATGTATGTTCCTTAGCTATTTTGGGTGTAACCTTTAATCAACTCGATGAAAATTTATATTTCAAAATTCTACGTGTTTTTTAAAAATGATGTGACATGATAATTTTATCTGCGCTGAAAGTACTCATGACTGAACAAATATAAAAATTACGTTATTTCGTTTCTTAAACAGTTCTTTGTGATAACAAAAATAGTGCCTATTCAATGTCTCGCGCCATGGTTAAATCAAATCATACCACAATAATAATAGCATGTGGAAGGTGTAATTTTCAAATTTCTTCGTAGCGTAAAATATTCGGCTGATTTAAAATGTTTTATTAATTGTGGGATTATTACGGCAATTTCAATCTTACTTCTAGAAGGCAGTTATTATAATATTATAAATGAAAAGATTAAATAAATTCTATTCAACCGTTCTGCGAATAGGCCAAAATTTAATGTAGAAAATTATGTTACTAAATGTCAAGTATGGTACACCATAAATATATAGAAATGTTCTGCTCTTCAGCTTCTGCCAGTAAGCTTTGCTTTAGCTTAAAAGTATTAAAAAATTTTATATTTTGGAAATTTGCGGCGAGTAAGAAAGATGGAGGTTTTGTAAATTACATGAAATTTTATAATTATTAATTGCATATATATATAAAATTTGTGTCGTTTGAGGTGGGATACTTGGTTTAAAGTTTGCTTCATCGCTTTGCTCACCTTTCCCTTGTGTGCTCACATATTTTGTACGTAATATTTTCTCATATAAACTCACGGGTGGATAAAGGGTTTTTGATTTTAGATATTGTCTCCACTTTCGCTTGCCTTCCTTCGATGTGCTGACGTAATTTTTAATAAAATATTTCTTTTTTAAGTAAGCGCGAGCGCGTGAGATAGTAATGAAACACATGTTGGAATGTGTAACATTTCATGAAAGAGAGCAAGACTAAAGCAAATTCATTTTGTTTCGGTGTATTGTGTAGGGAATCGTCTGCTCTCTAACTGGTCTTCTTTGTCGATAAGAACAGCTGGTCTGTGTAATCGACATTTTCAAGATGAGGCTTTTATGGACGGCACTAAGACCAAGATGCGGTGCAATCGAAATCCTCTCCGCTGGACTGTATATCAGTAGCAGATACAGCAAGAAGAGGCTTACGAGCAACAGGACCAACAGAATAACGACCCGCAACAGCAGCAGCAAAAGGCACAAAAATGAAAAATTGTCGTTTGCGTAAGAAATTGAAAACAGTAAATAAAAGTAAACGCATTAGTGTCAGTGATTTCTTAGCAAATAAAGAAATCAGTAGTACTTCTCAAACAATGATAAGGTTGCAATTACATAAACCAAAAAGTCCTTACGCAAAAGACGAAAAAGATTTAGCTAAACAGATGTATTATCATTCTGCAGCGTGTTATACTCGTTTAAGAAATGCGGGGTTAGCTTTGCCTTCAGAATCACCTGTTAGAAAATGGGTTTCAGAATATGATGTTGTTCCGGGAGTAAATAAAATCATTTTTAAACGTCTAAAATAAAATTTAAACGATTTACCTAAAGATGAACGAGTATGTGCGCTGAAATTTGATGAAATGTCGATAAAAGCATATGAAGCATATTCCAAGAAGTATGACATAATTGAAGGATTAGTTGATATGGGTATTACGTGTAGAGGCAGGGCAGTTGCTAAGCATGCATTATTATTTTGTTTGGATAGTATAAATGCTAAGAAACCATGGCGTCAATTACTAGCTTTCGGTTTTAATGAAAATGGCGCAACCGCTGAAGAGCTTCTTGAAATGATTCATTTGCTTTTGAGTGAATTAAAAAAAAAAAAATAATGCAGACGTTCGAACGATCGTTTGTGATCAAGGTAGCAGCAACCAAAAGTTGTTTAAACTTTTAAATGTCACTATAGATATGCCATATTTTTATTACAATGGAAGTAAATATTTTGCAACTTTTGATTGGCCTCACCTTATCAAACGTCTACTTGCTCAGTTAAGATCCCATGATAAAATTATCGTAAATGGTCATGTAATTATTAGTTTTATAGATTTAATTCAAACATGGGAACTTGACAGAAGTCATGGATCATCAAATCTATTAGGTGACCTCAGTGAAAATCACTTCAACCCCAATATTTTGATGCCATGAAAGTTAAATTAACGTTTAAATTGCTAAGCCGACGAATGGCAAGCGCTGTTAGAGTCGCAGGTAAAGATCCGAATGGACTAATGTCATCGCCGACTTGGCAGCTTCAGCTGATTTTGTTGAAATGCTTAATTCGGTCATAGATGGCTGTAATTCGGTATATTTGAATTCTTTAAATCCGCTAAAGCGTCCATTATCAGATAGGAATCCTGAAATTCAGCAGCGCCTTGAACATTTTGTTCCCTGGTCGAAAGAATGGGTCGTGCAACGAACAGGGAAAAATGTTTCGAAACCACCATGCTTTGTTGGCTTGCCTTTGACTGTACAAGCTTTGCTTAGTCTTTTCAGTGATTTAAAATTGGATTTTCCAAATTTGACTTAGCAACAGGCCTTTGCAATCATGATTCGGTCGAACACGCTCATTCAAAATTACGTGCAAGAGGTGAATTCAATGCTAATCCGACCTGCAGAATGTATAGATTAGAAACGTTACTTGTCAGGATTCGCGATCTTTGATTGATTCAACTAGCGAAAATACTTTGAAAAAATCTCAAACTTCTACCAACGACATGGATTTACTTGAGTACGAAGCAATTGAATTAAATGAAATTCAAGAACTCATAGACGCTGCTGAATCTATGGATTTGTATATGAATGTCGATTCCACTGAGATGCCGGAAATAACGGATATGAATGTATTTGAATCGAATGCGATAACTTTCTTTGCTGGCTATATTGCTAAAAAATGTTCGAGTAAATTTTCTTGCCCTGATTGCAAACAGGCTTTTATAAAAAATATTAACTCTATAACTACAGATAATCAAGAATATATCAGATACAGAGAATACTCGCATAGCGATCCAGACACACCAGAAATTATGTACTTGACTACACCAACTGAACTTTTCACGAATGTGGTGACTGTCAATTAGAAGCCTTCCAAATTTACCATGAAAGTGTATGGCACCAAAAATAATTATTATTTAATTTATTAGAAATTGTTGAACATACACTCGTTAAAAATTCCAAAGTTGGTTTGATCAAGACAATATCTGTTATGAACACAGAATGCATGCTTTAAAAATTCTACTGACAGTTAAAATTTTTTCTAAAACACGTGAACATAATCGCATCACAAAGCAATCAAATAAGAAAGATATCGTTAGTAAGAATCAGAAATTAAATATTCTTAAGCATGTTTAATCGTCCATTTGTTTTTTTCATTTTCTTAGTTGATTGTTGTAAATATTTTTGTTGCATTTAAATAGTTTTTTTTTCTTCAAATTTTACGTAAATGTAAGATGTGGAGAGTTTTATGTAAATAGTTAAATAAATGTATTATATAGAGAAAAAACTGCATTATATAGGCAAAAATAATCATAATATAATCAGTGAGACTATTAATTCGTCTTATTGAATGACATGGTGTGATAATACTTAATAGAATCAAGGCATTATTATAATTAATTTTATACACCTGTTGGATTAAAATTGAAGTTTATTTTAATGAATTTAGATGATGAATTTATCTGAATAAGTAAACGTCTTTCTAATGGAAGATATGCAACGTATATAGATAAATTTTGCAACTAAAAGAAAATTAAACAGATATTTTCTTCGATCGAGTGTACCATTGGTGGAGGAAGGAAGTAGGTGGAGTCGATGGAGGAATATGGAGGCGACTCCCGTGGTGTGTAGGGCTAATGGCGATGAAACCACGGTTATATTTTGAATTGCATTATGCAAAAATTGTGTAATCTTATTTTATTCAAACATGTCCTTGAATCATATGACATTACTAGATTTTCTGATAAATTTATTCAAAGTATAATAAAAAAAATCAACGCGTCTTAAACAGTACCGCAAAGATGGTGGGGAAAACTGTTTATATTTTTATTAAGAAAGTAACAAGCAAGACATTGTTTTTTATTGAATTAAAAATTATGAACTCCTTTTTTTAAATAAAGAAAATTAATTTGGATTTTTCTGAACGTCCAAATTATTAAAAAGTTTCAGTTATTTGCATTAAATTATTAACAAATAATTATATAACATTTTACATTTGCTATAATTATTATTTTGGACACGTAGATGAAAAGGCAATAAAGCAAAACAACAAAAAAAAATCTTTCGTAACCGAGATTTGAACCCCAGTACTCATCAATCCGCCGCGCGCGCTCGATTTCGCAGACGACGGGTAAACGGAGTGGGGGGTCTATGCTAGATGCGTATAGTTCCGTCGAGCGTCGCATGGTGGTGTCATGATCGAATATGGTACGCTTTTTTAACATGTCATCGGCAATCTCTCTACTAATCTCTGGCATCACACTGATTTTACGATTTTTCTCAAAACTTTTCCTATTATCCGTTTTTTGTATACTAGTAGTTTCTATTCGTGATAATATTTTTCTTCCATGAGGAGTTTTTCACTTATATTTTCCGCTTTGAAAAATGTTCTCACACCACGTGGCTTTTAACCTCACTTTATTTTTAGTATGAGTGTAAATTTAAAATCGAAACCAGGTTCTGCTACCATGTTGAGAAACAGTGAGGTAGACGGGAGGATTATTTATGATAAAGTAGTTTATTGTAATGGATATTTACAGAGCTTGCCGAGAATGCGTGTGCTTTCCAAGAGTGTACAGCAACGAGAGGGGTTGAGTAGTAGTCGCGCAGAAACTAAATGTCGTACGGCTCACATATATAGTACTGGTGGGGAGTCGCACATGTGTGTTTCTATTCTATACGCAATGCTATACCTACGGTGCGTAACGAGACGAGACTCACTATAGAGTAGTTGCGCACAGCGCTTCTGCGCATCCTATCTCTAGATACCATAATATAGTGTACAGACAAATGTACTATCGATATTCGAACAAGAATTTATCTAAAAATAATTTATCTGACGTTAATTCATCTAAACCTTTTACCTAAATAATAATTGATCTAATTAACAATTTATCTAAAACACTTTATCTAATATACAACTTATCTAAAATGGGAAATTTCCGATATAAGTCGAATTGTTCGTTAAATAAATTGTTTTAGGTAATTGTCAATTAGATAAATTGTTTCAGATAAATTGTTATTTCGCTATAATAACATTTTGCTAACGCATTGTGCGAATTACGGAGAATTTATCTAAAAACAATTCATCTAATGACAATTTATCTAAATCTTTTAGCGAAGCGCCCTGTTATTTTTATTTGGGTTTTTCAGTAGACTCATCCACCATCTTTACTTGGGTTATCGGGTTAAGTGGTTACGGGAAAGTGGTTGTGTCGCAATTGCTTCTAGTACCAAGTTGCTTTAGTGACAAATACGCTTGCTTTGAAAAAAATAAATTTATCTAATGAATAATTTATCTAAAACAATTTATCTGATTAAAGGGAAAGTGGTTGTGTTGCAGTTGGTTCTAGAACCGAGTTGCTGTAGTGACAGACTCGCACGTTTTGCAATAATCTAAATAAAGATGGTGGGTGAGCGTGTTGGTTAAACCCAATTAGTTAACTCTGGCTCATGCATATTTGTTTTCAGGATCTGGAAGCTATTGATTAAGAGTATATATTACAAAATATAAAGTACCCAAATACAGAACTCGAAGAGTAGCTAGTGCATCAGAGTAATTAGTCGCCTTAATAACTATTTATTTACAAAAAATTTAAAAAATAACAATTTATCTAAAACACTTTATCAAATAAACAATTAATCTAAGTAACAATTTATCTACCATAATTTATCTAAATACAATTTAACTAAAATTTGAAAAAAACTTGATTTTTAGTCGAATAGTATATTAGATAAACTTTCTAGACAAAATAAAAATTAGTTAAATTGTAATTAGACCGATTGTGACTAGTTAAACTGTTTTAGATGAATTCTCCGGGTACGGTTTTCGTTTCACATAAAACGTTCGTTCTTTCTTACTAGCTTGGATAAAATTGCTGCTGATTTTGCAAAATTCTGGATAAAGTGCCTGTAGTACCTTGCGAGCCCTAAAAACTGTTTTATTTTCTTGGGATTCGTCGGTACGGGAAATTTATTTACTGCTTTTATTTTCTTAGGATCAGCTCAAATTTGTCCTCCTCCGGCAGTATGTCCTAAGAAGTGTGCTTCTGTCTGTAAGAATTGACGCTTCATAGGTTCGATTGTTAAGTTAGCATAGTCTAATCAGTTCATCAAGCTTCAGACGTTCTTGCCGTGCTCCTCGAGATCTTTAGCAAAAACAAGTATATCGTCTAGGTAAACGTACAGTTCGGTTCCTTGCAGACCCGAAAGGGCTAAGTCTATCAGAGACTAAAACGTCGAAGGAGCGCCTTTGAGACCCATTCCTAATCGTTCATAGCAGTAATGACCGAATGGTACGGTGATTCACTGGTATGTGGTAGAATCCAGTCCTCAAATCTATGGCGGTTATGTATCTAGCTGAAGCAACACTGTTAATCGTCTATCCCTACGAAGAGTAGTAGATTTCATATTTTCCACGAAGAGTAGAAGATTTCAATTCTTGTAACAGATTCCAGACCTTCTCCGAATAAAAAGTAAGATTATTAAAAAAAATAATAATAATAATAGTAATTTGGTAGCAACTATTAAAATTTTAATATTCTTCGAATTATCGAAAAAAAATTTTAAATTTCAAAATTTTAACATTTTTTATTAGAACATTAAAAATAACAAATTTTTTAATTTTCTTAAATTTTTAAGGTTCCAATAAAAAATGTTGAAATAATGAAATTTAAAAAAAATTCGATAATTTTAAGGATGTTAGANTTTTAAGATTTTAAAAATTTTATAATTAAAACCAAAATTTTTTTTTTTTTTTTTTTTTTTTTTTTTTTAATAATGGAACTATTTATATGGAAAAGATCTGGGATCCGTAACTTTTCGCGGCAAAAATTGAAATCTACTACTCTTTGTGGCAAATCTACAACTCTTCGTAGGGAGCGACGCAATAATGTGCTCAGTGTTAGGTATTGGCTAACTGTTTTCCACTGTTGCGTCATTCAGCTTCCTAAATAATCGCTATTTTTCGTACCGACTGCTGCGTGCTTCTTGGGTATCACATATGTAGGAGAACTGTAGAGCGAATCTGCTGGTCTAATTATGTGATCTTTTATTAATTGCTTTATTTGGTGCCTCAATTCCTTCTTCTCTTCGTGACTCGGTCTGTATCTTTTTGATCAACCCGGGACATCCGTGATAGTAGGTATTTTGTGCGTCACCAGTGTTGTTGCTTAAAGTTTTTCTCCGAGTAGCCCGAAGATGTACAGTCTCTCTCGGATCACCTCTTTAATACCTGCTATTTCTTCCTCCATTAAACCCATAAGTGTCTCTGGATCAAGAAGTTCAAAAATCTTCTCGGCCCTCGAGTATATTGGTTGAAAATATCGTTAGTATATTGCGACAGTCTCTGTGAGTTCGTCTTTTTCTAGATTCAATTCTGCTCCTTCCTCCTTTACGGCTTCGCACGCTTTGAGCGTTACCACTGGTGGGTTCTATCTCGAGATTCGTAGTATTAACACATAAGGCGTGTGTTTTACCTCCTTAGTTAGTATCAATAAAATTTCCAAAGTATACTCCTTCTCCTTAATTCTGTAAAGGGTCACATTCTACTTGTTCTGATATATCGCTAGATCGTGCATAAATTTCTTGTCTTGTACGTGCAGGAATGATAAATCTTTCATCTTGAGTAAATGGAATTATAGTCTGTCCAAATTCTATACATCTATCAGCAAGATTGACTTTTCCACCATATTTCGAAAGCACATCCCATCCTAAGATACCATCTGTATCAATAGGAAATTCATCAAGAACCACGTGCACATCGCACTCCAGTCCCTCTAAACTCATAATCGTCTTACCTAAACTTAAACATTCTCCTGGCGTAACTCCATTAATTGCAATTACATATTGTTTATCAATTGTCGTCCTACTAGTGACGTTACTCGCTTTAATTAACGTAATATCAGTTCTACTGTCCGCATAAAAACTTGCTTTCCTCCCTTCTAACTTTTCGCTTGTAAGTTATACTATTGGCAGAATAAATTTTTGGACAGAGCAATAGTGGGAGGATAACCCTGTTTTTTTTTTTTACAAAATTATTAACACCTCATATTACTAAAAATGGCAACGTTTCGTCCTTGGTGGGGACCTCCTCAAGCCTTTATTAAAGACAAAAAATATATAAATGTATAAAAATATTCACAGCATATTGATATCACAGGCCAAGTTGTTACACTATAATCGAAAAAATGGGCATACCATAATAAATAAGTAAGTGACCAGCTCACCTATTACACGCATACATAGGCGGCATATACCTCGACATAGAGACAATTTGAAAAAGAGAATAGCTATACTGTAATAAAATAAGGATTATATAAATATTTATTTAGTTTATTGTATTGTTTGCTAATCGTGTTAAAATCTTCTTGTTTGTCAATGTTGTTTTTATTAACTTTGAAAAAATTGGAAAGTAGTATTGTCACGTGTGAATATTCACACGTATATAGCATAGCTAGTTATAACGCACTCGAGTACAAATCGCCAAACACGTGCATGTCAACAGCTCGGACGCAGAGGCCCGATTCTTCCGACTCAGCGCGACTTCTCTTCCACGATTTCGGACGACCGCGCGGGTAGAAATCACACCACCTGGGGAGGCTATAAAAGAGGGTGCAAACAGGCGCTCGGCCTCTACTCCATCACCCGCGATCCAGTACTAGACAGGTAGTTTTGACCCGGAGACGACAGATAGGATCGCTTATTTCGTGTGTTGTATCCGTTATCGTGTTACATATCACACCTTTGGCTGCTCAAAAATTAAAAATAATGAACCTACAGTTAAAAATGTTATAACTATTCTGTTCCATGAAAAATTATTTTTTATATGTAAATCGTCTTTTAAAAAATATGGTTTTACTATTGTTCCTTGCATGTCAAATAAATTAAATAGTATTATTAAGTTAGGTAAGGATAAACTGGATAAATGGTGTGAGACCAATGTTGTATACGAGATTCCGTGCAATAATTGTAATGCTACTTATGTACACGGAGAAAAAAAAACCGTTGCGCTTACTGAAAACTTAAGTAAGGTTAACTTGAGTTCATCGGTAAACGCGTATCGAGTGAATGTAACTGTAGAGTACTCAAGTAGATTCTACTGAACTATCGGTTCAGTAAAATCTACTTGAGAATACGGTTACATCTACTATATTATTTTATTAGAAAATGGAGTTATTGGGAAATGTTAATAGGTTAATAAGGGAAATGTTAATTATGTTAATAAAAGATTGTTTAATATAAGATATAAAATCAGATTTATTTTATAACATACACCTTGTTGCAATATACACGCTATTTTCATTTCACACAAATTTCAAACAGGGAAATTTGTCCGGTAATTCAACGACGCTTTTAATAACATGCTTTATTGCGTTTGTTGCACTTATTTTATAAGCAAAAATATGCTCGTTAAAATATTCATTTTGAAACTCTTTCATTAATAAATACACGCTATTGTTTTTAATGAATATTTTAACGATTTCGCCAAAACTTAAGTAATCTTCTTCTAAATTAGTTACAAAAAGCATGCCAATCTGATAATTTATACCATGAAAATCTACTGCACTCGTTGATAATATTTCTTTCGTATCCGTCTCATCTGAAAAGTACTTTTTTAGATCTACAGTACTTATTGATTCAGAAGAATTGTATATTAATTGAGTTAATGAAAAACATTTAGTATTTTTCAGATATGCCGATCTGAGTTGATTTTTAATGCTTATTGATTTTGGAAGATTTTTAGTATTACTAATAGCATTTGAGATTGATTTTAATTGTTTATGTTTAGATTCAAATCTCATGCACCACGTGTATATTAGCGGGCCGTACAATCTAAGCGAGAGCGCTAGATGAGTGATATTATGAAATTTGTATTTTAGTGGACCATACAGGTCTATGTACAACGATAAAAAGTTTGTAACGATCATTTCTAGTTGAGTAATATGGGGCTCATCTATCTGTGGTAATGTTACAATACCAACGATTTTGCGCAACAATATATATAAGTGCCATGTAGGATTGTCTTCTTCAATTTTGAAACCAACCATTAAACCTAAATATCGGGAGAAGCACATAATTTCCGCTGCAGACATTTTTAATTTTTCTTTGCCGAGATGTTCCCGTTTAATGATAGGAATCTTGTTTGCACTTTCTAACTGACCATATGAAAATGTTATTATTCTAAAATTTAAATAATCTAATGTAAATAATTTTTGCTTATAAATTAAATCTTCCAGAATGTTTATAATAGTATAATGTGCTGTCCCTTCAAATATGTCATGCATGGCGTCCAGTGATATATTTTCACATACATGGAAACCATTAACTTGGTGGAACACACATGCTTCTTTTATACCAGTTTCTCGCGGTGATTTTTTTTCCAAATTCTTATCATATTCTTGTTTAGTTCTCAAAGAATCAGTATTCTCTGCCACTAACTGACGTATACTAGTGATGTTTTCGCTGCAGATTCTACATAGTCTTCCATAATTAAAGTTGTCAACAAATCCTAGCATCTGATTTAGTCCTTGATTGTCGCCTAAGATCTGAAGCAAAATAAATCACGTAACTGTTGTTTTTGACGTTAATGACTAAACCTTCATCTTGTAATTTATTAAGTTCTTGTATCATGGTGTGGAATATTTTCTGATTTCCAAAATATTTTCGATCGTCCGAGTGAAATAGTGCTACCAGCAAAATATTATCCAGCTCAGATGAAATCGCAGGTGGGAGGCAAGGCAGAGAAGCATAAACTGCGCCCAATTTATTTGTCCCAGCGTGAGAACCAAGTGCATTGCCTGCTTCGAACTCATCCTGGTAGATAAAAATTGGGATTCGAAATTTGCCATCTGATGATCTATACTTTTTCTTCCACAAATCAGCTTGAATTACATTTGTGATGAACTTAGAGTCGCTGTTTAATTCGTTTATATAATCAGTTAAGATTTGAAATGCTCCAGGCATTTCAAGCAGTAATTTCAATGTCCATTTTAATGGAATATATGACATGGTCGCTTTGTTGGCAATTATCAAATAGTTACCTACATCTTGAGTGAATTTCGTACCCAGCAAATATTCAGAAGGCATTTTAAGAAAACCTCTTTTTTCGAACAATGAAAATACCTTGTGCTCCGTAGAAAACAAATCAAAAATAGTTCTCGAATATTCAACAATTTTTTCCAAATCATCACATGTGTTCGAATTAGGTCTACATTTTATTTGCTCTTTTACAAACGATACGTAAGTATTTGTTATAAAATCTATTAGGATATCAATGAAACTTTGTGCAATTTTTCTGGGTATGGTAGTATCGCCATACAATTTTAAACTAATGGACAACATTTCTTTTTCTAAATCAACCATCGTAAATAAATTAAGCTATAGAATACTATGTTTATTTTTAGAACTTTGTAACTTGAACTATAATTTTTATTATTGTTAAATAACTACAACTAAAATTGTAAGAACACAAAATTACAACTATCGATTTTGACTAAATTCTCATAACACACAACAGAATGCTAATTAGCATTAATAATTCTTATGAATCCCGAGAATATATCGTACTTTTATATAACATGTAATACAGATAAATATTTTACGCTTACTAAACTATTTTTGTAACTTTTCGAGTGCATCTATTAATTTGTTAACACAACCGTAATTTTTACATGAACTTGAATCATTCTTATAAATATGCTTTTGTAAAAAAGACCATATATGTTTGGATTCTAATGAAAACTCAGTTTGTAATGCAAAAACGCTCTTGTAGCATGAATCCACTGCGTCAAGTAAGCTTTTTGATTCGATTTCGAATTTAACTTTGTTTATAACGACATAGATGCTTATGTCGTTATCATCACCTCCTTCATGACAAAAATCTCCAATGAATGCTATATATGGTCCTATTTCTCTGTTTGATACGTATCTTTCTCTTCTCTCTTGAAACTCATTTAACTCTTCTTCTGTCTAATGAACAAGAAAAGATAATCTAATTTAATTAAACCTTTAATAAAATTTTGCACGAAGGAAGAAAGATACTATATAAATAATAAAAACTTAAATACTATTGCTTCCTTCCTAAGGAAGCCTTGTAATAGTAATTTTTGGAGTTTGTGTAAAAACATGTGGGAAGTGTGTTTTGATGAATTTTTAGTCGAAAAATGGTGTTTTTAGAAAATGTCCGTACGGATGTATGTGTGTGTGTGTGTGTGTGTGTGTGTGTGCGTATGTATACGCCTGTTTCTCAGCTTCTACTTGGTGGATTTTAACCCACCAAGTCTCATTTTCTTTGTTTTTGCTAGAAGATAGTGGGACGAAAGTCCGTTTTTACAATTTATATACGCGTTTTTTTTTTTAGTGATTTTTTAGTTTTGAGATTTCAGTTTTTGCCAACAAAGTTATCGGAAAAGTTAATAAAAGTAAATTGCTTAATATGTACCTGAAAGAGAATAAAATTGCCTATGTTTTTACCGTGAAAAATTTATATTATCGTTCGTCGTTCTTTTATTATACACCATACAGTGCAATTTTTTTAAATCGTTATAACTCAAAAACTAAATAGCGAATCATTCTAAAAAAATATATGATTATTGAAGGTAATTAGAACTATATACCACTTAAATTTTAAGTCATTTCATGGGGCAGATCCTGAGAAAAACATCAAAAACTGAAAAAAATCGTTTTTCTACGTGACGCGATAACTGGAGTAAAAAGGCAATAATCAAGTTCAAATTTTGGATTTAGTTAGCATTATATAGCACAATGATCCCTTTCTTTGGGATTTTTATAAAACCAGTTAGTTTCAAAGATATTGAGCTTCAAACTTTTGTTTTTTCACCCTGTATACTATGAGTCGTTTTTTCTACGTGATGCGATAACTGGAGTAAAAAGGCAATAATCAATTTAAAATTTTGGATTTAGTTAGCATTATATAGCACCTTTATCTCTTTCTTTGGGTTGTTTATGATACCAGTTAGTTTTAAAGATATTAAGCTTCAAAATTTTGTTTTCTTACCCTGTATACTCTATATAACTGAAAACTGTATCGCTTCGATCTCAGTTTCCATTAATGGATTTTAATCTATACTTAGACTCGTTTTTTGCTGTTTTTGTTTTATTAATTCGTTAAAAATAAGATTTTCAGTTACGCATGTGCGTATATTCATGGCGATTTTTCGATCACTGGTGATTTTAGATACGTTCCGCGAACTATATCCTTATCATTATATCTCGGAAACTAAATTTTGAACTTTTCGTTAAAACATCATGATTATCGAAGGTTATTCTATAGACTACTTTAATTTTAAGTAGTCTACGGCAATTAAAAATTTTGCAATTTTTCAAAAATATGCATACAGCAAATATGTTGCATACGATTAGTTGCATACAATCAGATGGAGATTCAACTCGTGTTTTTTAAAGCTTTTTGGCGATGGTTTAGACAATTTGGTGGTTCTAAATAATAAAAGTTGGAGATCAAGAAACGTTCTATGTACTTTTTACCTTCGTCAACTGTTTTTCTCTTTCAAAGTTATGTATTCTATATCGATGATGTATATAGATATACAGTGTGCTGCCTGCAACACCCCGATTATGCCAAGAAGGCGGCGCTGTCGGCGGTCCTACCCGCGTATAGCACCTTAATCCCTTTCTTGGGCTGTTTATGAAACCAAATGGTTTCAAAGATATTAAGCTTCAAAATTTCGTTTTCTCACCTGTATATTGTTATACTCTATATAACTGAAAACTGCCATCGCTTAGATCTTTAGCTTCTATTGATGGATTTTAATCTATACCTTGGCTTAGTTTTTTCTGTTTTTTTGTTTTATAAAATCGTTAAAACAATATTTTCAGTTTTCACGGACGAGCACTTAGGTCTCCGGTGGCATCTCCGATGGCTGCTGCCGACGATGCGCCAGAGCATCGTCAGCAGGAAACGCCGTTGCCTTCGATGATTCCACGCGCAAGGACTGCGCGTGTGCATCTTTCACGTGTGACGCTCGCCGCCGACGTCGTCGCGTCGACGGCAGAGCGGCAGATCACCGGCGCACAGAGCGAAGCGGGAGCTTCTCTCCTGTCTTCCAATAAACTTATCCAGCTTCGCAACTCTGCGTTCTGCCGTGCTCCCGAGCGCCCAGCCTTACCCCAGTCCGTTATCTGTGACATTTTGGCATCCCTCGCGGGCTCTGGCGCAGTCGACGCTCAACGCGAGGATTATGGTTCTGTGCACCGAATTTGTGTTTTGTTTTTTCTCCGAAATCGTGTCGCCAAAAGAATTTTCGACGAGCACCAAATGCACGTGACTAAGTGTGTGCCAACCAGCAATTCCGTGACAAGCCAACTTTTAGAAGCGGTAACAGGGCACCGATCACCGAGTCGCGTCACCGCTGACTGCCACACACGTAGTCGCGAGGCTCCGGAAGAACACCCCGAGCTTATAAAAAAAATAAAGTCCATCGAGGCCTGGTTCGATCTCGTAAAGAACTCCTCGCAAATAAGGGACAAGGCGCGGCAGCGAATAACTCCATCCAAGCGACCTTACCACAACAATTTCGAGCTCGGCGACAGGGCGAAGGAGGGCGCCAACCGCTCGCGCAACTCTCAGTGTCGGCACCGATTCCGCAGTTGCGGAGTAAAAGGCCTCAAAGTCAACCCTGGACAAACAAAGCCCGCTGGTTCCAACGAGCAGCCACGGTCAACACAGTCATCGCAGCCTCCGATAGCAGCCCCGCGACGCAGCCCTCAGCCGTGCGGCGCGGACAGAGCGCCCGCACGCTGCGCGAGTCGTCACTTGCAGCCGTCAGCACCTGCGCCGACGAACGCTTCCATCATGCGCCCACGCGCTGTTCCACCTACATGTAGTCTCTCTCGCCTTGCATACATAGAGCACTTGGTTTCGCGTCGCGGTAGTTTCGAACCGCGATAATAACAGGTAAATCGTGGCATTGAATGTAGCGATGGAACGCCGGCGCTTTTCAGTTTTTCGAAATCCTCCGGCACCTAAATAAATGGCCGAAAGAAAACACCGAAATGCCGGAAGCGATCCGGACGATCACCTCAAAGATCAGCGCAATGCTCGCAGTAGAAGCCGCGACCATCGTCGATAGACAAACGCCGCGTTCGCGCGAGCAACAGTCAAACACGCTCATGCAGAAGGAGGGACTGGGCATCGCGGAATCGATCACCGCCTCGGGACAGTCGCACGCAAGACGTCTGCGCGGAGGCGCAGTAGACGTCATTGGCGGACCAGGACGAGAAGGCTCCGGCCACATCATTCCCGTTAGCCGAAACGGAAAGTTACATATCCCGCCGGGAGCTGGCCTAGCCCGGTATTCGTCAACGTCAGCGCGTGCGCTACGGCTCAGTTCGGTAGCCGTGGAGGCGAGGTCCCCCAGCTCGATTGTACAAGCTCTGCAAGACGAATTTAGCGTGTCTAAGCCTCGGGGAGATGCGACGTACGATCGAGATCGGCGATTCGCCAGCGGTGCCGTTCGGCGACCTGCAGCGGAACAAAATTCAGCAGAAATGCAACGAGGGCATTCTAAATCTCCACGATATAAAAAACGTGGCGCAGCTGGATATCACGGGCGCGCGCTTAGCCCATGAAAAGGCCACGGCCCGGGCCCAGCAACGCGCGCTTACCCCGGCGGTTCTGGTGCCGAACCCACTCGCGCGCAACACCCAGACAAATACGCGTTCAGACATTATGCAGCCACCGCACGATACAACGCGCCCGCGATCAAAACAAGGGCGACTCGCAGTCCGCGAGCTGCGCGAAAAAGCCGAAGCTCGGATCGTGAAAGCCAGACACCAGGAGCATCGCGACTCCGACTCCGACTCCGGCTCCGACATTAGCGTTCCCATGCTGAACAACCGCGTCGTATTCAAAGAGCGCATCCCCGGGAACCCGCTCGACTTAACCCGCTCGACGAACTAGCGACGCGCCCGGCCAAGAGAGACAACCAGGTACGCGGCAATCTCGAATCAACGACGCGGACCGCGTACACCCGAATGCGCAGCAGCCTCAAACAAGAA
>CM053170.1:27200152-27223488 GCA_012977825.3 Pteromalus puparum
TGCGCACCACCGCTAAAAGGCGCTGCGGCGTAGCTGCGCTACGCTTCGCCAAAGGAGAAATCGTGGCAGTCCGCAACGAATTTGACGACTTTTACTTGTGCAAATTGCTACAAGACGCGCACGAGGGTGACGGGAAATTGCGCATACAATGGCTGACCGCGGAGAAAAACTCAGATTTCATCTACGGCCCGGACTATCGCGATCACATCTGGTTTAATACTATTTTAACCAACGTAACGCTAAAAAGGCTCGAAAAAGACCGATTTTTCCTCGACGGTAACGAGCGTTCGCGTATACATGAGATTTTACGTGAATCGATCGAGTCCTGCAAGGACGCCCCTGCAGCACACCCATCGAGCCCGTCACCAGAGCGCGCCGCGTCTCCAGATTCTGACGAATCTATGGCTACCGTGAAATCAGCCATATCCAACTCGGCAAGCAACTCCGACGTTCCGCAGCAATACCGCCAATATTTCAACTATGTGACCGGCTCCGATCGCAAGACACGTAGCTCCGCGAAGCAGCCGGGCACGCAGAAACAGATTATTCCCGAAACTCCTGACCCCAGCAGCGACGAAGAAGATCCACGAGACCCGCCGTCGGGCAGAGTCGCGAACGTGGTCGAGCCCGTGCAGGTATTCAGTTTTCCGCGAGCTGGCGTCTCACAGAGCCCAAGCGTACAAAACGCGGGAAGGAGCAGCAGGCCTGTTACTCCCTCGGGTAAAGTCACAGTACCAAACACTCGCCCGAAGACCTCAAGCGAACCGCCAGCGGCTCCAAAAGACCCAGCGCTGTCACCCTGGCCATGGTCTGGAAATTTGGCCAAAAAGAAGCTAAGGGTGAACATCCAAGAGAAAGCGCACCAAGGCAAAGGCGGCATGCGAATCGACCTCTGGGAGATGAGCTCGTCCGCTAGGTCAAAGGGGCACGTGTCGGACAAAGAACGGGGAACTACGCAGCAACCTGCACGCGCGGAGTCACAGATAGCCATCAGCGGAGACGAGCGGTTTAAGGTGACAAGCCCCGTCTGCTCCGAAAGCGAAACTGCCAGACGTAAGAAGAAACCTGCCGCTGGAAAAGCCGGTTCGCAAAAATCTGAAGACGAGCAACCCACGGGTGCAGGTAACCTCACACCGCCTAGCTTACCGGGAAAGGACAGCAGAGCTCGCGACGCTAGCTCAGCACCGCCGCTCTCCCCTCCCGAGATTAGCGGGCCACACGAAGACTTCGCCGGAGTAAAGTTAAACTATGACAGGCCACGCATGTCCTCCGACGACGAAGCTTCGGCAAGCTCCGGCAACGTTTGCACGCACGTATTCATCAGAAAAAATCAATGCGCAGAGCCGCACGCAAAACTTCGACGATCCGACGATATTCCGGCAGCACCACCAGGAAACTGTCTATTCTACTCATTTATGAAAATGCTTAAGCTCCACACCTCAGCTTCCGACCTGAGGCGCAGGCTACTAGCATCCCCTATGCTAGAGTCCTGCGGAGAGCCGGAGGAAGCTAGACGCATTTTAGAATCTAGCACAGAGTATGGCACGGTGGACTGCGCGTTTATTTTCGCGCACGAATTCAGCGTGAACGTATGCATCCACTACGACCTCCCGGGTTCAAAGCGTATATACTGTCACATCATCGTGCCAGGCGCCGAAAACACGGTGCACCTGCATCTGATCGAGCAACACTTTACGCCATATTTGCGTATAAATGTGCCCAAAGCAGCTGCCAGATCTGCGGCACTGACTCGCGACGCGTCATCCTCCAGCGACGAAGATCGCGAGCGCCCCACCTCGCCAGTTTTTGGTCGCAACAAGCGCACCCGGAAGAAGCCAGCACACACCGAAAGCCAACTCCCGAACAAGGACAAGTCCAATGAAGACCGCGAGCAAACGATTCCGGAAGTAGCTAACTTCGACAGACATCAATATAGCGACAGTATGCAGCCCAATCTCGGCAACTCGCCCGATTCGGGCACTGATCTCGAGCCCGTCGCACCAAGCCCAAGGGCAGGGAACACAGAAGCCGACAAAGCAGTCAGCTGTGCTGACTCCGCAAGTGACGTCGCAACCAAGGTTACGCCGGCATACACGCAGCCCGACTCAGCTGATGCAGCAAGACACAGCCAAGTCGGCGCCGATAACGACTTGTCGCACAGCGATAACGAAGCCGCAGCAGCCGCAGTCGCAGCTGCATTAGAGGACGACAAATTTAAGCGCTACGTAGTGGCAAGGGCTAGACCACCCCGTGAGAAACCACCGTGGGCGACACCGGAAGGCCAAGAGCCCCCAACCTTCATGCATCTCCGAGCGTACAACGAGCACCCCTTTCGGTTCAAGGAGAACCTCTTGTACCTAATTTCGGCCGACGGCTTTATCTCGACCGAGATACAAGAAGCACTAATTGAGCGCGGATATCTCAACCCGCTCGACTTGACCGACAACCAATTCAAGATTGGGGAGGTGAATGTCACAGCCTGTGTAGGTATAAAAATGATCGGTCTCTACATAAAGTCGTCGTTCGATAACCGCCCGCTAAAATCGGACTTGCGTAAGTGCCTCAAGAAGCTGAAGCGAGCTCTTCCGAAAGAAGAAATTCGGAGCCTGGCCATAATCCGCGACTTGGCAATGCTGACGCTTACCGAATGGAGCACCTTCACGGAGTTATTTGACAGCATTTTCACCGGCAGTACAATCGTCGCAGTGCTGCTCAAAAATAACCTGCCTGCACCCCCAGTGACCTCACGCTTCAAGGTGATTAAGGAATATCACGAGGCCGCCATGGGAGGCCATCGGGGCGCAGCTAAAACGTATAGCAAAATCGCCAACGACTTTTACTGGCGTAACATGCGCCCCGACGTCAAGCAATTCGTCGCGCGCTGTGCTACATGCCAGAGTAATAAACTAGTTCGCGTAAAAACGCGATTACCGTTACTAATCAGCAACACGCCCGCGACCCCGTTTACCCAGATAGCCCTAGACTTTTACGGGCCCCTGGAAAAATCGAGGCGAGGGAACGTATACATCCTGTCGGCTCAGGATATGCTGACTAAGTACGTGATCCTTACACCGACGAAGCACGCGAACGCTAACGAAGTCGCGCGCGTGCTCACTGAAAAAATAATTTGCGTTTTTGGCACCCCAGCGGCAATCGTGACGGACCAAGGTACGCACTTCCAGAACCGTGTGCTCGAGGAACTGGCAGAAATCTTCGGAATCAAGAAATTCTGCACGACGGCATACCATCCTCAGTCTAACGGGTCAATCGAGCGGATGCACCATACTCTGACAGAATACCTGCGGAAGTACGTAAAACGCATCGAGAGGTGGGACGACTGGACGCCCATATGCCAGCACGCCTACAATTGTACCGAACATGAAAGCACCAAGTACTCGCCGCACGAGCTGCTATTCGGTACTAAGCCGAGAACACCGTCGAGCTTCACGAAAAGCTCCGAGGACGTGACTTACAATGAGTACGTCGAGAACGCGACCAGAAATCTCACGGTCCTGCAGACTACGGCAGCAATGAATTTGGTGCAATCTAAGTACCGATCCAAGTACTATTACGACCGCAAATTAAACTTGGTGCACTTCCGCGAAGGCGAAATCGTGTTCCTGCTAAAAGAGCCAAAAAAGGGCAAATTCGCGAAAGAGTACCGTGGCCCGTTCGAAATTATCGCCGTTAACCGCGAAAAGCACAACGTCACCATTCAAAACGATGAGATGACGAAAACAGTCCACGTAGACAAATTAAAAAGACCGAGCGAACTGGCCAGAGAAGCCGATTCTTCGGAGAACCCCGAAGAGTAGCCGTTTTTTTTTTACTGTTTTTTTTTGCGCGTCCCCGGACGGGACGCGCCGAAAAAAAAAACGCCTCCTACGAGCTTCCAATTTACGTATCGCGAAGGCCAGACTGCTCTATTCAACCGCCTACGAGGCCATAAGCTAACCGTGAGACTCGTTGCAGGATCTGGGCACTCTGTGCACAGGGTCTCGGCGAGCAAGGACCCATCAGCAGCCCCGACCGTTTCCTGCACCAGCTAAAAGAAAACCTTGGGCTCATCACGGAAAGAATCGCACCGCTGACAACCTCCAGCTCCAACTGGAAAATCATCGAAAAAGTCGATTTGCGCCCGTATTTTCAGGCAGGCTCCAGCCTAGTACATAAAATCACGATCGCAGCCCTTGCGTGTAGACCGCGTTGCGACTCCGCAAGTCTAATCGAGGAGGCCGAGGTCGCGGCCCGCCAGGCCGACCGGGTGAGAGATTTGATACTCACCCACGGCAATGGCATAGGGCCACAGAGGTCTCGGCGCGCCATTCTGCCTTTTATCGGTGCATTCCATAGATGGCTATACGGGACGCTAACCGAAGCCGATCTAATCGAGGTCCAGGAGGCGGTCAAGTCCATCGCCGAGGACAACCGTCGCACGGCCGCACTGTTAGCAAATCAGACGGAAATCGTCGAGCACGAGCTCTCGGAGTTAGATAAAAAAATGCGTAAGCTGGACGCAGTGACCGCCGTACTAGCAAATAGGACTAGCGAAAACGTTATCGGGCTGGATAACCTTGATACCGAACTAGAGATTAGGACCAGTCTGGCCCAGTTTAAGCTGGACACGGAGATCATTACGGACGCAGTGTTATTCGCAGTCAAAGGCCTGGTCCACCCGCGGATCATGCCTCCCGAAACGATCATCCGCTCGGCAAAAACGGTGCAGGACACGGTTTCGCACGCGAGATTCCCTCTTCCTCCGAACGAGTCAGCGGCGATCCCAATCATGAGAGTGTCAAAAATCTCGATATTATTCGCGAACGGGTACTTAGTCTACCACGTAGCTATACCCTTGATCGATATGGAAGAATTCGTGCTATTTAAAGCCTCGCCCGTGCCCGCAGTGCAGAATATTTTAAACATTCCCGACGTGGCTGCGTACATATGGCCAACATACACATATTTCGCGGTGAGCACGTCTAATCGGACGTATGTCCCGGTCCCAGCGCAGGAAATGCCAAAGTTGCGGGAATTGTTTGGCACGCTGATTGCGGTCGATCCAGAGCCGGTGCGCGACGTACGCGACAACGCGGCGTGCGAGATAAAAATCGCGGCCGGCAGAACTATAGAGGACCCGGGCGCATGCGACGTAAAAATTAAGCATTTGCGGGACACGTTTTGGCTACGGCTGCACAAAGCCAACACTTGGGTGTACGCGGCAAGGCAGCCAGAGGATATCTTTATCCAGTGTACTCGCGCTGAACAAATCACGGCGCGAATTTCGGGCACAGGTATTCTCGAACTACGTGACGGCTGCTCAGCCCACACAGCCTCCGCTCGCCTTTCCGCCTCACACACGTTCACCCAAAAAGCAATCGCATCCTCGTTCGGCTCGTTACAATTCAACGTGTCGCGAATAATCGCGTGCATGAACGAGTCCGCGCACGCGATGACGGACCTACGACAAGCTATAGAAAACGAAGCAAAGTCTCGCGCCGAAAGCGCTCACGGCTCCGGTATGGAGAATTTGAGGGCCGGGTCAGGCTTGCGCGACATCGCGGCCAAAGCTCGCGAAATAGCACTTAAAAAAGCAACAGCTTTCGAACTACGAAACCTTAGCGACTACGCCTGGTCGATCGGCTGTTCATCCTGGACCCTGATCGGCGTCATCATCGTCGCATTAGTCCTGACCTGGTGCTTCTTGCGGTACCGAGCCGGCAAGCCCATGCGCGATCTCATCAAGCACCAGCAGCAAATGATGCAACTGGAGATAGCGCGCAGCTGGGACCAGCAGAGGCGTGCAGTCGAGGCCTAGCCACCACCAGGAAGGCAGCAGCTGTACCAACATCAGCTGCGCGGCGCGCAGCCGCACAACAGGGAGCGCTTTTACCGGCCGCCCCCCCGGTCCCCCGCGTCGAGCATCCCCCGACACGGCGGGAACCGGACACAAGGCAATACAATTACAGCCAGCAACAACGCTATCCGGCATTCCTCGAGGAGGAATAGCCAGCGATAGCCCCGCGTTGCATAATTTCCGCACGGAAAGCCGCGACTCTGCACCAAACGCAGCCGACAACAAGCGCCCGCGCCGCGCGCGTAAATTTTGAACCACATAAGCACTGCAGCCGCAAACTATGCGCATCGATAAAGATTTTTCGCGGAAGGCCGGCGCGAGCGCAACCGCTTATCACCATCCTTCGCCAAGCTACTCTCGGCGAGAGAGACTGAGTCCGGGCACTTAGCCCGATGACTCATAGTATTAAGCATCTATTTTTTTTTCTTTTTCTCCTATTTCATATCATAAGCCAAGCGCATGTAGCGCATTTTAGACAGCGCTAACATGCTGCCATGTATTTTTTTTTTTTTCATATAGATAATATAGCTATGGAATTAATTATGATTACATGTTTACAATAAGTTAATAATTTTGTATTCAGAAGCTCCGCCGTAATTTGTAAAACAGCAGCGGCTGTTAAAGACATAACACCCGCGTCTTACATTTTCACACACACAGTCGTACATTCATACACACGCCACACGATAAACTCTCTGGCCTTCACAGAGCCATGGGGGGGGTCTTTATCGCACAGAAATCCAATGCGCTCAGCGCAATTCGGTGCACTACGTGCACCTGGCATCCGGGACAGCACACAGATACCTTAATAAGTTCAACACGAAATTAACACATAAAAATTTTACACGAGTACCGAAGGCACGGCTTCGCCTTAGCGACCTGTTTTTTTTTGGGCGCCGAGGATGGACGCCCGCGCGGCCTCGGACGTGTCACGGACGAGCACTAGGCTCTCCGGTGGCATCTCCGATGGCTGCTGCCGACGATGCGCCAGAGCTCTGTCACTCCTCTGACTGTGTTACCAAACGTTGCAATAAGCTCGCCATTCTTATCTCTTTTTTTATTCACTATCGATCCCAATAACAAAGGAAGACAAAGTAATGCAACTATGTGAGTTTTTCCTGCAACGAATCATATGAAAAGACATTATATACTTGTTATAATTATTTAAAAATCAAACACAAGTTTAATATTTTGTTGAACCGTAAACTTAGATTAAAATAATTAGCGTGAGAAATACCTGCATCAATTAATTCGTCAGCTATCTCAATCAATTTTTTTTTCTGTCGGGCGTACGTAACTACATCATCAGCTGCTTTGTCCCAATTATTTATAAATGTATTCCGAACTTCAGTTTATTGAAATAATAATTAATAAAATAACATAAAATCAAAATTTATAACAAAAATGTAAGTTATAACAACAAAATTTACCAGTAAATGACCAAAACTTGAGTTTAAGCATTTATAGAGTGTGAAAGTATGTGCGATCGTTTTGCATCTCTCTCTGATTACAAAGGTGTTCCGCCACTTTTGAATTACTTCATCCTTTGGTTCGTTGTTACTCTGTTATAGGCCAAACTTAGAGAAGTAGTATATAGACACACACACACACACACACACACACACACACACACATGCTCTGTCCCTCTCTTTCACGCACACGTTCGCTCGCTCTCTTTCTCTCACGCGTACGCTATATCTCTCTCTCCCTCCCGCGCACGATCTGTCTCTCTCTCTCTTTCACGCACACGCTCGCTCGCTCCTTCTCTCACGTATACGCTTTTCCTTTCTCTCTCTCTCTCTCTCCCTCTCTCTCTCCCTCTCTCTCTCTTTCTCCCATGAAGACGCTCTGATACACGCACACACACACACACACACACACACATACACACGCATATAATCAATAATAAAAACTTACGCGTTCACACACTATGCCCTATACACTACTATACACTATACCACTATACACTCACACACATTAACACACCACGTCGACTGTCTCCTCCTCGGCGCTTTTTTCTACTTTGACGACGACTGGTTCTCCTCGGTCAGCAGGATCAAAGGGAGATGTAGGAGAGTAATATTGGAAAAACTCCTCCCCTACATCGATCTCCGATGAGATCTCCATAGCAGCCTCCTGCTGCATCATCCTCCCGGCAGCATCCTGCTGCATTATCTCCTCGGCAGCATTCTCCTCTCTTCTAGCTGCGTTGGGTATAGCAGCGACAGCAGCGTCTTCATTTCCAGATGCTTGGTGCATGTCAGCATACACCACCTGCTGAAAAATATGAAAAAATAATTTTTTTTCATAAGAATAAAAAATTATTTATAAAATAAAAAACCAACTTACCTGTTGCTGCATTATCTCCTCCGCAGCCTTCTCAGCAATCACTACCTCCTCCTTCCTCACATATCCGCTGGGCTGCACCTGTTCCACGGGAGCCTCAAACTTGTCGTTCTTCGGAAGCTGTGAGCTGCAGCACCACAGCTCCTTCCTGCTGCACGTTGTGCAGCGTAGCGCCGTGCAGTGGGTGCAGCAGGTCCACTGTGTTCGGATCGCCATCCGCTTCATCCTCCGGCTACACACGCTGCACACACCCCCGACCTTGGGGATGAAGTTGCCGACAGGTGCGACAGTAGTTGGGCCTCGCAATATCTCTATTGCCCGTTTTACTTCTTCACTCTCTTCGTAAAGCTCCTCGTACTTGTCGCGGTGCTGTTGGATCAGCCGCGATGCACGTTCCATGCGAGCTTTAAGAAGAGAGCATTTCTCCTCTAGTTTTCGAATGATATTACTCTGCACTGGCATCTTTCCAGCAGAACGAACGTCTTGGAACTGACGACTGTAGGCCAAGCGATCATCTGTAGGGCTTAGAAGAAGAAAAAGGAAGGAGAAAAATTTACACTTATACCGATAAATTTTCGATAGCGCACGTGTGCTCGTACACCCGATACTCTAACGAACTGTTTGACGCGTTATGCAGCGAGATGCTTGACGGACACGGGATACTTTTTTTTTACGAGCGCGAGAGAGCGTAAGTTTTGGCTCTCGAGTGCTTTTCACAGGATGTTGATATTTTTTAATACCCACTTGTAGCCATGAGTCTTAGCAGACGATACCTATGCAGTTGTGACAAAACAACTACATCAAGTTAACGGTACCGGTGGGCTTTTTGATGAATTTGTAAATACATTTTTAAAAATCAAATAAGAGGCTAGCGGCTGGCCTTCGTGGTGCACTGATGAAACAACAAAATCGCAATATATAGAGCAGTACAAACGTGATGAGGGAATAAGTCTAGATAAAAATAATATCGAAAAAAATTATGGATTACGAGCTGTTGCTAAACTATGCCTAAATTCATTTTGGGGCAAGTTTGGTCAGCGAAGTAATCTGAAACAAACTGAAGTAATAAAATCACGCGAAACGCTTTTACAGCTGCTTACTTGTCCGGAGAAAGAGGTTCATGATTTACTCGTAATTAACGAAGAGATACTATACGCAAATTGGCAATACAGAGATGAGGCTGTAACGCTTGCACCACATACAAGCGTCGTGATTGCAGCTTACACTACAGCACAAGCGCGTTTGAAACTATATGAATATTTGAGAGGGTTAGGTGATCGTGTTCTTTATTATGACACAGATTCGTGTATATTTGTTTCGCACGATAATGATCCGGATGAGTATACGCCCTTTATCGGTTCTAAACTCGGTGATATGACAGATGAACTTTGTGGACATGGTGAAAATACATACATAGATAATTTTGTTTCAGGCGGGCCAAAGTTTTACGCTTATACAGCTGTAACGCCTAATAAAAACGTTAAAATTGAATGTTGTAAAGTGAAAGGTATTTCATTTAATTTTTCAAATGGTATAAAAATAAATTTCGATAGTATTAAGAATTTAGTCAATGACGCCTTTGCAACCGATGATCAAGAATCTGAAAAAATGAACGATGAATGTAATAAAATACGATTAAAATTTAAGGCTATCAGACGAACTAAAATGCACGAAGTTGTAACGCGCGAGGAATCGAAAACTTGCTGTGTTGTATTGAAAAAACGACGATTTCTACCAAAAGGTAGACGAACTCTACCTTTTGGCTATAAGAATATTTAACGTTTGTATAATAATATTATGTATTAAGTATTAATAAAAATAAAAAATAAAAAATAAAATATATCTTTTCCTATTCCTAATATCGCAAATTCAGTATCTTGCACGTCAAGTATATCCTGAAGATCCTAAATTTTTGCAAGAAGCATATCTTGATAGCACATCAACTGCACATGGTTGTCTTCTGCTAGATTTGAAACAGGCCACTAGCGAGGAATTTCGTTTCAGAACCTGTATATTTCCCGATGATAGATTGCGCTACGTGTATGTGCCAAAACACAAATTCCGATAAAAGTAGCGTATAGGTAGCTGAGCCATCAGTCTGAGTGCAACGATGGCGGGGAAAGCATCGAGAAGCAAAAATACAGTTATTAGAAGAGGGAAAAGGCAACGTGGTGCTGGTGCTGGTGCTGCTGCTGCTGCTGCAGCTGCTGCTGCTGCTGTCGCTGATGCTGATGCTGGCAATACTGAGTGCGGTTGTTTACCAAAACATTTTACGAAAAAGTGTGTAGCAATATTAAATGCTCTTTGCCACGCTGACGGACAACAACGTTTAGCTTTAATTCGTTCAGCTGATAAAAAACTAATCAAAAGTATATGTGAGTGCGCGTTAAATGTATTACGAGGTGTGGTGAAAATTAAAAATTCTCACAAGTCAAGATTGAGGAAACATAAAAATGTTTTGCGTAAATTATTGAATAAGAGTAGTGGAAATAATAATAATGACCATGAATGGAAAAAGAAGAAACGGGTGATTATTCAAGACGGTGGTGCTTTTCTGCCTATGTTACTTGCACCTATAATTGGCGCACTAGTAGCGAGGATATTTGGTAATTCTAAAAGTTAAATATGGAACATGCACGTAAAATGATTATTGTACCGGAGGAGACATATGACCGTGTATTGAAACAGCAGCAGCAGCCGCAGCGGCAGCCAGACGAATCAAGTAATGGTTTGGAATTACCGAGTACACAGACAAAAGGCGATAACTTATCACGCCTCGATGCTGAGATGCATGATATACTTTTTTCAAAAAGTATTACAGATGAGCGAGAAAAATGTCAAAGGTATTTACAGATTTTAAGAAGATATCTTCATTTTAAAACGTTAGAACGTCAAGAACTTTTATCCGATGGCAATGCTACTGCTGCTGGACAAGAGATTGAACATAAAGACACTTTGAATCCTTTATCTGATGAGGCGATTCTCACTAGTATACCTAAGGGCTCTAGAAGGAAAGCTCGTTTATTGCTTCACCATTGGAAATCAACTGTACCTCACCGTATCAAATGGGATAATTGGGGCACAGTCAGTATCGACGATAAAGTTATACCTCAATCAAATATTATAGATTTGGTGGAGGATGTTCTACAGAACAAGGCAGCAGAAGAGGAGCCAGTTGGAAGATTTCAACTTGCTAATTTTATAGCTTCGTCTGACACCCCGTCTAAATTTATAAGTAATCCCATCGTATTATCAATCAGTGAAAATTTCAAACGTGCTTTGAACAAAATTTCTTCAAGTAAAAAAAAAAATTCCGAGAGCGTTCAGACTTTGGAAGAAGGTGCAAGACTGCTGCTTCAAGGCGTTACAGCGAACGTTTGAGCAAGAAAAAATCTGTACCACGAAAATCAGGAGATAAGTGGTTAACTTATAATATATAAACATGAGTTATGAAAATCAATATTTTGACACTAAACATGAGGCTGGCTACGCAGGTGCACGTAACCTCATTCGTGTTAATAATAAAAAAATAAGAATAACGTTAATAATTGATTAAGCAATCAGGATGCGTACATGACTCTTCATCGTCCTATTAGAAGGAAATTTCCTAGACTCATGTACAATGTCAGTAATGTGGATGATTGTTGGGAGATGGATTTGTGTGATATGCAATCTCTCAAAACTTACAACGATAACTACGCANTTGAGCAATTATACGACAAAAGTGTCAAGAGCGTTGTAACTGCTTTTGATAAAATCCTAAAAGAGTCAATGGTCGACGCCCTGTTCTCGTACAAACAGATAAAGGCAAAGAGTTTATCGGTGCGGAATTTCAAAAATATTTAAAAAAGAATGATATAAATTTTCGAGTTGCACGTAATCCTGATGTTAAAGCCGCAGTTGTGGAACGTCTTAATCGTACTCTCAAAGAAAGAATGTTTAGATATTTCACTCATAAAAATACACATCGATATATTGACGTTATTCAAAATATTGTTCATGCTTACAATCACACACTACACAGTGGAATAAAAATGGTTCCTGCCGTAATGAATATGCGAAATGCTGATGTGGCTAGAAAAAAATTACAGAAAAAAGCGCTTAATCAGCGCAGAACGTCTCGAGCAGGTATATACAGGGTAGGTGAGCACGTTCGCATCAGTCGAGCAAAAGGCACCTTCGACAAAGGATACGAGAAGAACTACAGCGAGGAGATCTTTAGAGTACATAGAGTTTCACACCGCCAGAATCTTCATACGTACGAACTAGTTGATCTAGATGGCGAGAAAATTGATGGATTTTTTTATCCAGAAGAACTCGTTCGTGTCGGTGATGACCGTGTAGCACAAAATAAGGAATTTAAAATTGAACGAGTAATTAAGACTAAAGGACGAGGAGAAAATAAACAATTATTTGTGAAGTGGCTTGGATATCCGGATAAATTTAACTCGTGGATAAAAGCAAACGATATTGTAGAAATCTAAAACATGGCTTCCGACGAATTTTATCTGGTGCTACCAAGCAACAGTAGTATGAAATATTTCCCTGATAACACTACATCTTGCTTTAAAACTCAACTTTCTCATGAGATTCGGTTAACTGGGAACTGGAGTGTTGCATTAACGGAAATACATATACCATGCACTATGCTGCATATTCAAAAAAATGAGTGCGAAGTAATATTTACCAAGGTTAGTAGCAGTAGTGCAGTTAATGATAACGAATTGAAGCAAGAGAAGAAGAAGAAGAAAATAAATGCGTTAGAACAGTTGTCTGTAGTTGCAAATTTAGAATACAGTGATACTTCTTTTCCATCGGGTATCTACGACAGTCTAAAAGATCTAGCGGATGCTATAAATAATATACCTGAACTTCATGATCACTTACTTATAGCGTCAGCAAGGAAGAAAAAAGGCTACTACAATCTACGAAAAGTCTGCTCTTGTAAGGAAATTCATTACTATAGTTTGAGCAAAAAGGTTAAACGTATATTTTGCTTTGAGAATGAAAAGTACAGCTTAGAACTTTTTGTCTACTCAGATTGTTAGAATATGCATAGTATCTGGAGATAGGATGCGCAGAAGCGCTGTGCGCAACTACTCGACAGTGAGTCTCGTCTCGATGCGCACCGTAGGTAGCATAGAGTATAGGATAGACACACACATGTGCGACTCCCCACCAGTACTATGTATGTGAGTCGTACGACATATAGTCAATGCGCGACTACGACTGAGTCCACTCGTTGCTGTACGCTCGAAGAGAGCACACGCATGCTCGGCATGCTTTGTATATATCCAGAATAATAAACCATATTATTAACAATCCTCCCGTCTACCTCACTCATTATTAATACAGATATTTGCATTCCATACACTGTAGGTGATGTACAAGCATCACTTTTACGTATAGTGGCATTTGATAACTCCAAGTATAAGTTCGGTGTAACTATGGTCAAACAGTTCGCACCTCCAAATTACATACCATTGCTGAACAATACGTTTCAAAATATAATAATAGATATAAGAGATCAACATGGTACTCATATACCATTCGAGTACGGGACGTTGACAGTTACACTTCACTTTAAACGCTGTCAGTAAAAGAAGAAGAAGAGAGCAATGCAAAAATGAGTTACTACGTAGAATATTACGCTGATCAAGTCGGGGGAGGTGGTAGAGAAGGAGTGCGCCGAGTGTTTGCAGGTTCAAGCTATCAGCGAGGACATGGTGGTATAGGAAGTTTCTTGAGTGGTTTATTTCGAAGAGTCTTACCATATCTCACAAGTGGCGCCAAAGCTGTAGGTAAAGAAGCTATTAAAGCAGGAATAGGTGTATTAGATGATGTGGGCAATCGTGGAGTAAGTTTTAAGCAAGCTGTAAATACACGCGCACGAGAGTCTGGTCGAAATCTTAAACACAAGGCCGCAGATAAAATAGCTGAGATGATGAAGGGTTCAGGATATAAGCGACGAGGCAAGAAGCGAAAACGTCAGTCGTGTAAGAGTCGTTTAACTGGACGCAGCAGCAGCAGCAGCAGCGGCGGTACTAAAAGTGGTAGTGTGAAAAAACGACGTGTGAATAAAAGTAAAATTAGAAGCTCGAAAAAAAAGAAAGTAAATAGAAAAAAGAAGAAGGAGCGCAGTGTCTCTGATATTTTGGATAAAGATCATCATGGCTTTTCTACATTCAAACTCATGCGAATGCATGAAATCAGAATTAGATTTGTTTACTTTACCGCCAACACAAACATCAGTGGAAAATTCGCAATTCATACATTACAAGCCCGTCTCATCTCTCACTGACGATGGGCAATTGGAATGTGTCGTTATAGGAGGCAATGATTATCTCGATCTTGCTCATACAATGCCCAGTATACGAGTGCAGATATTACCGAATGATGACATTGCTCCTAACGAAAGTACCACAGAGTACGCTAAGGTAGCACCAGTTAATAATCTTTTACACTCACTCTTTAATCAAATAGATGTGTTTTTCAATCAAAAATTAGTATCACTGCCAAACAATGCATATCCATACCGTGCATACATTGAGACACTACTAAATTATTCATCGGCTATAATGGGTTCTCATCTTACATCTTCACTCTGGTATTTAAATACTCCTGGTCAAATGGATGCAGCACCTAATACACTAAGACTGATACAACAGCAAATAAGGGAAGTTCTTATCGTCAATATTTCTCAATTAGCGGTCAAACTATTGATCTAATCGGCCATTTACACTGTGATGTTTTTAATCAAAATAAGTTTTTGCTAAATGGTGTTGAACTACGATTACGATTAGTGAGAAGTAAGGATGCTTTTTGCTTGATGGATGTGTCTGATAACGAGAAATTTAGTGTACATATTAAAGAAGCCTCATTGATTGTACGACGCGTCAAAGTAAGTCCAGGAATTATGTTAGCACATGCGAACACTCTCACGAATGCCACTGCAAAATATCCGATAAACCGTGTAGAAGTAAAAGCATTTACACTGCACAGTGGAGTTCATGGGGAAACACTTGACAATGTTATTCTAGGCCAAATTCCTAAAAGAATAATCATCGGTTTCGTGGATAATATAGCATTGAATGGAAATAGAAAGTTCAATCCTTTTAATTTTCAACATTTCAACCTAAACTATCTTTCTCTTTATGTGGACGGAGTGTAGATTCCCAGCAAACCACTACAACCACGATTTACGGGGAGTAATCCAATATTCGTTGAATGTTATCATACATTATTTTCCAGTACTGGAATACACTTTCCGAATGAATCACTGGCGATTTCACGAACCGACTACAGAAAGGGTTATTGCTTTTTCGCTTTTGATCTAACATGATCTATGATCATATATGACCTGATATGATCTATCTGCAAACTTAGCATTTCATTGGAATCTTATCAAGCATGGTAGTGTTCGTGTAGAAGTCAAATTTGAACATGCACTAGCATCAACAATTAATTGTATAATTTATGCCGAATATGACAATGTCTTGGAAATAGATGCGAGTCGACAAATCATAACGGATTTTAATGCATGAGGCGGCGGTGGTGGGAGAAAGGAACAGCAGCGCCTCTTACATCGTTAACGGAGAGATCGCGATACCATACGCTCAGTTCTCTTTGAGAAGTTGAACAGTGCTCTTCTCCTGCTGCTGCTACTATTCGCGCTTAAAAGTATAATGGATTACATTATTAACGTTCAAGGTCTGAGAGACCTAAATAACAAGTTTATTCCTAAGGAAGTGGCTGTAACTCAAGATTCAGCGCAGAAATTTAGTGACGCTTTATACTGTAAACTACATTCACGTGTTAGAACAGCTTCATCTATCTACGGTGGAAACGAGGACGAAGTTGATCATAGCTAAAACAATGAATACACGTCAGTTGCTAAGGGCACTCAAACCATTGGCTGCCAAGACAGTTGGTGTATACGCTGCAGATAGATATCATTGCAAACACAGATGACCACATCCAGGGGCGGAGTTCGCTTCCTACGGGGATTGGCGTCCCCGGACTGCCCGAGCAAGCAGGGCAGTACAAAGCTCGCCTCGTTTGCGACTGGAGGACTGTTCCTGCGACCTTCGGGGGAGTGCCGTGTACTCCGGTCTGCGCGCTCCACAGGAATTGCGATCCTGAGGTACCCAAGCTACGGTGCGCCGTGCGACCGGGCGGCCTGACTGCCGTCTCTCTTGGCCGCTCGCGCCCTGCTCAGTTTCCCGGGCTGAGCTCTTAAGCCTGAGCACGGAGGGTACAGCTCGAAAACTGGGTTGCTGGCGCTCCCAGGCTGCCGGATAGTACAGGGGCCCGGGTCTGTCTAGCCAAGAGGACCTGGCTGCCTTATCAACCGGCGAAAATCTTCTTGGTCGTAGTAGTGCCGGATGGCGTCCGGAAAAGGGCCCTGCTGAGGTCAGGGGGGGCCTTGCCGAGGCCACCGTGACTGGCGAAGGATGCCTGCGATGGGATGCGAGGCAGGGGATAACGCGAGTGGCCGGGGAGCGGTGGAATGACTTAAACGGTGCACGTGCGTAGGGGAGGTAGGGAGAAAAGAAAAGAAAAGAAATGAAAGCGAATAAACGCAGAGCCTACTAAAAGCGCCAGAACCAACGACATCGGGGTTCCCAACACCCAAGCCAGGACAACAAGATGACCACTTGGCGGCCCTGAAGGATACAATCAGGGAAACAATCGAGTACGCCGAGGGTAGAACCAACGTGCACGGGCCGATTAAAACGGGCCTCGCGAAGGCGTTGGAAGAGCTAGGAAAGATAGAAGTAAAAAGTACGTCATTCTTAAAGGTGCCGGAGCTTCGTCTAAGAGGGGAAACTCTGGGATCAAGAACGACCAATGTGGAAAGTGTAGCGAGCATTGCCAGTGCTAGGAGCATGGACAGCACCTCGTCAATGGCACAAATAGCAGACTACAGAAAAGCTCGGCAAGAAGCCATAGAAGTTCGCAAGGAAGAAGAGGAATATATAACAAAGTTAGAAAAGGAAGTAGATAAGCTTATCGAGGACTGTCAGACAGCACCACAGGACGTGAAACGCACTGCAGAACGTGCTAAACAACTTAAAGTACTAGTGATCCAGTTAAGGAAAAAGCACAAGGAAGGAGATAATAAAGATGCACGCTACGAAGGTGACGTGGACAATTATCAAATGTGGAACGTAACACGAAAGAATGCAAGGAGAGGCGCGCGAGGACGGCTCCTTAAGGACGCGGTTTTAGCTAGTGCTGTAAACAAGAGGTCAAGGGGAAGCCCGTCTAATAGCCCTGAAGAAAAGAGCGAGGATAAACAAGTCAGGAAGAGACAACGACAGGAGAAAGCGGTGATGCAACGTGAGCCTCTCGCCCCGAGAGCTCCTCACAATGCATCAGAGCCACTGGCGAAAGCCAGGCCCAACAAAAACAAGCGTTCAGAAGGACTACTAGCTAACCAGAGATGAGTAGAGAGATTGCCGATGCCATGTTAAAAAAGCGTGCCATATTCGATAATGACACCACCATGCGGCGCTCGACCGAACTATACGCATCTAGCAAGCCCCGCCCACTCCGTTTACCCGTCGTCTGCGAAATCAAGCGCGCGCGGCAGATTGATGAGTACCGGGGTTCAAATCTCGGTCACGGAAGATTTTTTTTTGTTTGTTTTGTGTAAAATGTTATAGTATTTGTTGTTAATAATTTAATGCAAATAATTGAAACTTCTTAATAACTTGGATGTTCAGAAAAATCCAAATTAATTTACTTTATTTAAAAAAATTTACTTTATTTAAATTTAAAAAGAGCTCATAATTTTAAATTCAATAAAAAAAATGTCTTGCTTGTTGCTTTCTTAATAAATATATAAACAGATTTCCCCACCACCTTTGCGGTACTGTATAAGGCGCGTTGATTTTTTTTATTATACTTTGAATAACTTTATGTGAAAATTTAGTAATGTAATATGATTCAAGGACATGTTTGAATAAAATAACATTACATAATTTTTGCATAATGCAATTCAAAATATAACCGTGGTTTCATCGCCATTAGCCCTACACACCACGGGAGTCGCCTCCATATTCCTCCATCGACTCCACCTACTTCCTTCCTCCACCAACTGGTACACTCGATCGAAGAAAATATCAGTTTAATTTTCTTTTAGTTGCAAAATTTATCTATATACGTTGCATATCTTCCGTTAGAAAGACGTTTACTTATTCAGATAAATTCATCATCTAAATTCATTAAAATAAACTTCAAGTTTAATCCAACGAGTGTATAAAAAAATAATCATAATAATGCCTTGATGCTATTAAGTATTATCACACCATGTCATGCAATAAGACGAATTAATAGTCTCACTGATTATATTATGATTATTTTTGCCTATATAATGCAGTTTTTTCTCTATATAATACATTTATTTAACTATTTACATAAAACTCTCTACATCTAACATTTACGTAAAATTTGAAAAAAAAACTATTTATATGCAACAAAAATATTTACAACAATCAACTAAGAAAATGAAACAACAAATGGACGATTAAACATGCTTAAGAATATTTAATTTCTGATTTTTACTAACGATATCTTTCTTATTTGATTGCTTTGTGATGCGATTATGTTCACGTGTTTTAGAAAAAATTTTAACTGTCAGTAGAATTTTTAAAGCATGCATTCTGTGTTCATAACAGATATTGTCTTGATCAAACCAACTTTGGAATTTTTGACGAGTGTATGTTTCAACAATTTCTAATAAATTAAATAATAATTTTTTTTGGTGCCATACACTTTCATGATAAATTTGGAAGGCTTCTAATTGACAGTTCACCACATTCGTGAAAAGTTCAGTTGGTCTAGTCAAGTACATAATTTCTGGTGTGTCTGGATCGGTATGCGAGTACTCTCTGAATCTGATATATTCTTCATTATCTGTAGTTTTAGAGTCAATATTTTTTATAAAAGCCTGTTTGCAATCAGGGCAAGAAAATTTACTCGAACATTTTTTAGCAATATAGCCAGCAAAGAAAGTTATCGCATTCGATTCAAATACATTCCTATCCGTTATTTCCGGCATCTCAGTGGAATCGACATTCATATACAAATCCATAGATTCAGCAGCGTCTATGAGTTCTTGGATTTCATTTAATTCAATTGCTTCGTACTCAAGTAAATCCATGTCGTTGGTAGAAGTTTGAGATTTTTTCAAAGTATTTTCGCTAGTTGAATCAATCAATGATCGCGAATCCTGACAAGTAACGTTTCCTTTCTTACTACTACGAATAAAATCTGTTGACAAAATATGACGAAACGCTAATCTATACATTCTGCAGGTTGGATTAGCATTGAATCCACCTCTTCCACGTAATTTTGAATGAGCGTGTTCGACCGAATCTTGATTGCAAAGGCCTGTTGCTAACTCAAAGTTTGGAAATTCTAATTTTAAATCACTGAAAAGACTAAGCAAAGCTTGTACAGTCAAAGGCAAGCCAACGAAGCATGGTGGTTTCGAAACATTTTTCCCTGTTCGTGGCACGGCCCATTCTTTCGACCAGAGAACAAAATGTTCAAGGCGCTGCTGAATTTCAGGATTCCTATCTGATAATGGACGTTTTAGGGGATTTAAAGAGTTCAAATATAATGAATTACAGCCATCTATGACCGAATTAAGCGTTTCAACAAAATCAGCTGAAGCTTGCCAAGTCGGCGATGACATTAGTCCATTTGGATCTTTACCTGCGACTCTAATAGCGCTTGCCATTCGTCGGCTTAGCAATTGAAAAGCTAATTTAACTTTCATAGCATCAAAACTATTGGGGTTGAAGTGATTTTCACTGAGGTGTCCTAATAGATTTGATGTTCCATGACTTCTGTCAAGTTCCCATGTTTGAATTAAATCTGTGAAACTAATAATTACATTGCCATTTACGCTAATTTTATCATGGGATCTTAACTGAGCAAGTAGACGTTTGATAAGGTGAGGCCAATCAAAAGTTGCGAAATATTTACTTCCATTGTAATAAAAATATGGCATATCTATAGTGACATTTAAAAGTTTAAACAACTTTTGGTTGCTGCTACCTTGATCACAAACGATCATTCGAACGTCTGCATCAATTTTTTTTAATTCACTCAAAAGCAAATGAATCATTTCAAGAAGTTCTTCAGCGGTTGCGCCATTTTCATTAAAACCGAAAGCTAGTAATTGACGCCATGGATTCTTAGCATTTATACTATCCAAACAAAATAATAATGCATGCTTAGCAACTGCCCTGCCTCTACACGTAATACCCATATCAACTAACCCTTCAATTATGTCATACTTCTTGGAATATTCTTCATATGCTTTTATCGACATTTCATCAAATTTCAGCGCACATACTCGTTCTTCTTTAGGTAAATCGTTTAAATTTTCTTTTAGACGTTCAAAAATGATTTTATTTACTCCCGGAACAACATCGTATTCTGAAACCCATTTTCTAACAGTTGATTCTGAAGGCAAAGCTAACCCCGCATTTCTTAAACGAGTATAACACGCTGCAGAATGATAATACATCTGTTTAGCTAAATCTTTTTCGTCTTTTGCGTAAGGACTTTTTGGTTTATGTAATTGCAACCTTATCATTGTTTGAGAAGTACTACTGATTTCTTTATTTGCTAAGAAATCACTGACACTAATGCGTTTACTTTTATTTACTGTTTTCAATTTCTTACGCAAACGACAATTTTTCATTTTTTCTGCCTTTAAACATTGCTGCAACTGCTTCATTTTTATTGTCAAAGAATTTACTAATTTTTGTTTGGAACGAGCATACAATTTACAACAACGAGAAGTTTTTGTTTTTGTGAGTGAAGCACTTGCTTGTGTAAAAGGCGTATTTAAACTAGATAAATTATAATCATTCCTTAAATAGCTGAGGTCACTATCCTTCTCGCCAATTGTACAAAAAGATTGCTGACCTGAAGGATAAGTAACCTTAACTATTGACGGGTTGAATATTAGCTCGTCCTCGTCAGAGTTGACGTCCATACTGTAATGCCCAGCCAAATGCTCCTGAAAATCGCTTTCTGTACTTATCTGATTTTGCTGCTGAAGGGTCCGCTGTTGTTCCTGTTGTACCTCCTGTGCCTGCATCTCCTGGTGGTGGTGAGGCTGAGGTACCTGCCGTTGCTGTTCGGCACGTGCGTTCTCTTGCTGCTGTTGCGAAGGATTGTAATGCAGTTGCTGCTGTTCATCCTGCTGCTGTTGTTGCTGCTGTTCATCATGCTGCTTTTGTTGTTCCGGGTGGTCATCCTGCTGCTGTTGTTGTTGCGGGTGGTCATCCTGCTGCTGTTGTTGCTGCTGTACATCCTACTGCTGCTGCTGTTGCGGGTCGTTATTCTGCTGGCCCTGGTGCTCGTAAGCCTCTTCTTGCTGTATCTGCTGCTCATATACAGTCCAGTGGAGAGGATTTCGATTGCGCCGCATCCTGGTTTTAGTGCCGTCCATAAAATCCTCATCTTGAAAATGTCGATTACACAGACCAGCTGTTCTTATCGACGAAGAAGACCAGTTAGAGAGCAGACGATTCCCTACACAATACACCGAAACAAAATGAATTTGCTTTAGTCTTGCTCTCTTTCATGAAATGTTACATATTCCAACATGTGTT
Organism: Pteromalus puparum; assembly: GCA_012977825.3. Classification (NCBI taxonomy): domain Eukaryota; kingdom Metazoa; phylum Arthropoda; class Insecta; order Hymenoptera; family Pteromalidae; genus Pteromalus; species Pteromalus puparum. The sequence continues at coordinate 27,221,993 of CM053170.1, forward strand.
TTATTGCTATCTCACATGCCCACGCTTACTTAAAAAAGAAATATTTTATTAAAAAATACGTCAGCACATCGAAGGAAGGCGAGCTAAAGCAAGGGTATTATCCAAAACTAAAACATTTTAAGCTACCTACTCTACACTCCGTTAATTTAAAGATCATAATTTATTTTAAAAAAATACATTGGTACATCAAAGGAAGGCGAGCGAAAGCGAAGACAATATCTAAAATCAAAAACCCTTCATCCACCTGTATCTCGCGCCGTGAGTTTATATGAGAAAATATTACGTACAAAATATGTGGGCACATGAGGGAAAGGTGAGCAAAGCGATGATTAATTTTAAACCAAGCATCCCACCTCAAACGACACAAATTTTATATGTATGCAATTAAAAATTATAAAATTTCATGTAATTTACAAAACCTCCATCTTTCTTACTCGCCGCAAATTTCCAAAATATAAAATTTTTTAATACTTTNCTGTATCTCGCGCCGTGAGTTTATATGAGAAAATATTACGTACAAAATATGTGGGCACATGAGGGAAAGGTGAGCAAAGCGATGATTAATTTTAAACCAAGCATCCCACCTCAAACGACACAAATTTTATATGTATGCAATTAAAAATTATAAAATTTCATGTAATTTACAAAACCTCCATCTTTCTTACTCGCCGCAAATTTCCAAAATATACAATTTTTTAATTCTTTCAAGCTAAAGCAAAACTTACTGGCAGAAGCTGAAGAGCAGAACATTTCTATATATTTATGGTGTACCATACTTAACATTTAGTAACAAAATTTTGCACATTAAATTTTCGCCTATTAGCAGAACGGTTAAACAGAATTTATTTCATCTTTTCATTTACAATATTATAAAAACCGCCTTCTATAAAGACAAATTCAGTAAATAAAGAAGAGTAAGATTGAAATTGCCGTATTAATCGCACAATTAATTAAAAATTAAATATCAGCCGAATATTTTACGCTACGGAGAAATTTGAAAATTACACCTTTCACATGCTATTATTATTGTGGTATGATACGATTTATCCATGGCGCGAGACATTGAATAGGCACTATTTTTGTTATTATAAAAAACTGTTTAAGAAATGAAATAAGGTAATTTTTATGTTTGTTCAGTACATGAGTACTTTCAATGCAGATAAAATTATCACGTCACATCATTTTTAAAAAATACCTAGAATTTTGAAATATAAATTTTCATCAAGTTGATTAAAGGTTACGCCCAAAATAGCTAAGGAACATACATTCTGGAAAAGTCTTCCATGCTTTCAATAAATATTATTACATTGATTGCTTTCTTATTGAAACTGACGGTGCGGGGAATCAATTAAATATTTTTACTTTCACGTAATATTTTAATTTCTCTCGCCTTCCCTCTAAATACTGACGTACTGATTACATAAATTATTTCATAAAAACACGCTGTACGTGGGGTACGTGGGTTACGAATTTTAATTTTTACAAGATATTACTGT
>CM053170.1:27223513-27265147 GCA_012977825.3 Pteromalus puparum
CGAGTTATTTATTGGTAGGGACTACCGAGGCGCACACAGGATTTGACTACATTTGCTTCTGTTTGAATTAAGATTCTACCGCTTGTGTAAACGCTAATAGTCATCGGTCGTATTGGTCTTTCGGCAATGTACCATTTTTATCTACGTATACAATGTTATTAGTAAACCACGTGAGTCGCTCCGTCGTACCCTGTTACGTCCACCGGAATTCCACACAGATAGATCTCCTATTATCTCTTCCCGCGAAGGGCAGTGGGTCTGGCTGATATCATACGTTTGATTAGAACTTGCTACAGGATACTAAAAGTGAAGAATGTCCCGGTAGTTTATGCAATCTGCTATATCTCCCTTGAACAAATCGGTAGTAATGACAGATTCTTTCCAGTTTTCCGGTATCGTTTCATTTTCCAATAGCCACATACTATTCAAAAATTTGAATGTAAGCGGCGGTGCCCCGTATGTTAGTCTCGCTGGTATAGAATCGTTTCCCGCGCGCCGGTATCTGGTTTTAGTTTTTTGATCGCGGCTTCTCTGTCTCTGTAGGTCGATTCTTCCATATGGACGTTCGCCAGTGTGCCAGATTTCGTCTCCCATCCCACGTGTTCTCGGTTGTCACTGTACGCTCTACTGTAACTTTTATCAAATATCCGTTATACCCACCCTATTAGCAGTATCATTTCGCTTGAACTAGATTCCCGCCCTCATCTTTGCATTAATTCGATCTACCTGGAAACCTTCTATCACTTAATTTCCTTTGGGGTAGCATCTCGCCGGGTTATTTTTCCTTACTCAGTAGTTTCTATTTTCCTATATCTGTTTCTTTTAGAGCCCGCTGCAGTTTTGTTCCTTGGCTCGCCATCACTTTGCGTTCTTATTCGATGTACTCTTACTACTACGGCCCTAATCGCCTCACCCATTGCTGTACGTCGTGTCAATTTGCCTTTTTGCGCCTTTCAAAGCAGAGTTCGTCACTCTTCGTACAACCATGGTTTACGCTCTTAATGGACTTTTTCTTTTACCTAGCACGTTAATTCGACGGCCGGTTTTTAATGATCGCTTTTCAGAGTATCCCCAAAAGACTGTTCGGCTTGGCGTCATCATACCTCCTGTTCGTGGCACCTTTTCTTCCGAGTAGCCTGAAACCGATTCCTTATTTCTACTTGTATATCTTAATTCGTTCTATCCCGTTCGGTACTTTTACAATATCGAACGGTCGTACTTTTCTGCTGTCCGTTCCCTATTTGCCAAGCAGCTAATATTGGCCTTAATTTGGCCACTCTAGATAATTCGATCCGTGCCGTCAATTCCGCCCCCTCCTATAGGTTCTACGTCAACACGTTCGTGGTGCGGCCTCTTATCGATATAAAGAATGTGATTCGCTTTGATTTTTCGTGCTCCGTCCGGCGATGTCCACGTTACTTTGGTGTATACTCTTGGTGCTTGAAGCACGTACTCTTTCCTGATAGAGATCTTTTGCCTGGCGCGAAATTTTGACGGGACTTAATACGTTATCGTGCTAGGTTTCGTGCAGACTTGTCCTTGCCTATAGTGGGCAAACATTTCCTCTTTCCCATTATTTTAAGCGTTGAAATCCCCCACTACTATTTTGGTGTCTGTTTTAAGACTGCGAACTGGTCGATTAATTGCTCAAGGCTCGTAGAAAGATTATCCTTTCACCTCTTCACTCTTTGTCCTCTTTAGGACCAAGCACGTTAATTAACCACTAATTGTACACGTCTCCTTCGATGATCGATATTACGAGAGCTGTCGTTTAGGCGGAATTTGAAACTTGGAACGCGCGGAGTATGATTCTTTGCTCATCAGAAAATCGGTAGCCTCGGAAGGTCCGGCTCGCGCCCCCGTAAAATAAAGTGAAGCTGTTTCGCTTCCTAACATACCGATCTCTGCACCGAGTTTCTTGTATAGCTACTAAAGTCTAGATTGTACCCGCAGCTTCTTTTAAGAGTTTCCCGTACGCGCGACTGCTCTGTTACCCTGGCAGTCCATCCTCGCTCTTAAGTTCGCCTATTATTGGTTATGGTTTTTGGTTTTTGAGCCATGTTAGTAAGTGAAACGCACGCGTTCTTGTGATCCTGTTTTCGCATCGCAGGCGAATGATCCGTTCTAGAGTGAGAACTCCATACCGCTCTCTAGAACTAAGTATGAGAGCGTTTCGATTTTGGATAAGACGGAGTCGCACATCGTCGGACACACTACGGAATCACGCCTCGTATCCTAACGCCCCCTGCGAAGGCCAGCGCGCCTACGCTGCGTTCTTACGGTAAGACCAGGTGGCGAATCATTCTAAGCCCACATCCCCTTTCGGGGCAGTTGTCATCGCTCCCGCATTCTCCACGGCAGCAGGATTTTTGTAATGTGTGCTAAGAGAGATAGATTATAGACATAGTTAGGTATGAAGAGAGAGTGAAATAAGAAATATTGTTGAGTGTTCGTTGTTGTGGTGCTTGCGTAGCGTTTCTAGATGAATGCGTTCGATCGCCAGTGCGGGCTCATCACACCCACGCCCGGGCCTATCGGCTGTCCGCGGCTGCTTATTCGATTTATTCGCAGCTAACCTCTTTCTCAGGGGCCGTTCCCTTATCCGCAACCTGAAGACGCGCCGTGTAGTGGTGATAGGCACCCACCCGTCCGCTCTGGAGTGCGTGCATGGATTGAATTTATTAATTCTTTTATAAAATTCTTGTATTCGCTTGGCTTCCTTCGATGTGCAGACGTATTAAAACAAATAATAAAAAGAAAGGTAATTTGATTCGTTTTCAGGTACATATTAAGCAATGTACTTTCTTAATTTTTTTTAANTCAGGTACATATTAAGCAATGTACTTTCTTAAATTTTTTTAATAACTTTATCAGGAAAAACTGATATCTCAAAAGTAAAAAATTGCAGCAAAAAACGGGTTCATAAAATGTAAAAACCGACTGTTATCTCGCTATGTACTAGTGAAAACAAAGAAATTGTGCTAATCTTCGCGGTGAAAATATAAATGTACTAGTTTTCGTGACGAAAGTTAAAACGTGTCGAAATGTATTATTCTTTGGGAAGAGCAATATTTCTTTGATTACGTTAAACATAATTAATCGAACAGCATCTATCTAACAATAAGAAGCCACAACCCTTTGAATAAGACAATTTTTGCTTCCTTTTTGAGGAAGCCTTGTATTAGTAATTTTCGGAATTTGTGTAAAAACATGTAGGAAATCTGTTTTGATGCATTTTAAGTCGAAAAATAGTGTTTTTAGAAAATTTACGTATGGATTTATGTATGCATATGTGTGTGTGTGTGTGTGTGTGTTCATTGGTATCGCCTGTAGCTTAGCTTTTTTACTCACTGGATTTTAATCCAATAAGTCTCATTTTACAGCAAAAAATAATATATTTTGCACTTACTGTGACACAGTATAACTATACGTAATGTCACAATTGTTTGTGTTGCAAAGATTTAAAATTGTTTGCGGCTTCTAACAAAATGTACTAGTCGCGCTACGCGACACGCGACGATGTACTGCAATAGATAAACAAAGTCGCGATGTCATAAAATCAATTCAATATCGGGAATCATACGTATCTGCATACATATCAGCGAATACACATGCATAGGCACATTTCGATTTGACCATTAAGATACTTTAATACTGCAATTCTCATAAACATTGTCCAACAGCAAATGCAACGATTCACTTACCAGAGTTTTTAATCCATACTTGTTGTCTTTGTGCGTCCATTAGAAAGCAAAACAAGCGATGGCCAGTGAGTTTTTCATTGATGCAGTTAACGTAATTACGTACGTCGTACACTGTCACTTGCCTGGACATTGTGAAATATCACTGCACGTAATAATATGCACGAAAGAGCACAATAAAAGATACACAAATTTTCGGTAAAAACGTGAGAAAACACATCGATCGTGGAATCTCGCGATGACGATATCAACACGACTGACAGTTGAAAACAAATGCTCCTCATCTCGCGCGCGAACTCGCTGCAGTCGACCCTATTCCGCGAATTAGCTTTTCGGCGAATATTATTTCCGAATTATTGAATTATTAAAAACTGTTCAGCACAACGTTGTTGAGAATACAATGTTTTCCCACTATAAATGTACTCGGCATATAACAGTAATAATTTCATAAAAAAGATAGATGATACTTACCTGCAAATTTATTTATTATCTTAACAATTATATGTATTAGCAAAACAAAATAAAAATCAATTTATAATGTCAAACGTGCAGCTAAGCTCCAAGTCTAACGAAAAATAAATCGTAATCTTCTAATAATTTTAATAATTTATTAACAAACATTAAAAAATAAGCAAAATATAAATTATACTTTGGGTTTTTATTTGCATGAAAATTTGAACAAAATGATATAACATAGTTTACTTAATTGTTGTAATTTTTTCATTTTTATTTAATAATAAGAAAAATTACAACAATAAATAAGACTAAAAAAAAATTTGTAGTGGATTTGAACCCTGGCAAAACGGTATGCGCGGCTTAACCAGCACCGCCATCGTCAACATGCCAGATGAAAAATTAAAACTTGCATATGATCATCGGCCCCACTTGGGGGCTTAGGGTTTGTTATTATAGAGTTTAGGGTTATTCATGTTAATACGGTTATTAAATAATAGTTTTTATTCAATTTCTTGTTGTGCGTTTGCTTTAACGCATACAAGACCGCCGGCACCACGGAAGTTCCGCCGCTCGCTCCATCGCTCGCTCCGCCGGGACATGCGTATTACATGTATCGTTTCTATTTTTATAAAGAACATGTTNACATGTTGCCTGGCACGCTTTGCCCCATGCTCATCGGCAATCTCTCTACTCATCTCTGGTTAAAGTAGGGCAAAATAAGACGTATGCGGAAGTCCTGAGGAAAATCCGAAAGGAAGTAAACCCGGACACGACTGGAACGATGGTGCTAGGAGTAAAACAAACTAGAAGTGGAGATGTCCTCCTTAAACTAGGAAAAGGGTCTGACAGGACAGCGTTTACGGCGGATGTAGAAAAAGCAGTCCTGGGCCTTGGACAAGTCAAGAAGGAAGAACGGAAGACCACCCAAGAAATAAGGGACATGGACTCGGAAGCAACGGAAGAAGAGGTGAGAGCAGCAATAGGAGAAGCCCTCAGAAATTCGGACACCGGCAGGAGGGTGATTCTATTGAAGCCCAACACGAGTGGCCTTAGAATGGCCATAGTGATACTCAGCGAGAGGGAGGCCAAGGAGCTCCTAGAAATAGGACACATCCACGTGGGCCTTGTAAGTTGCAGGATTAGGAAATGAGTAAAGGTAGTGCGGTGCCACAAATGCTTAGGTTTTGGACATTAGAAGGATGAGTGTAATGGAATAGATAGATCGACTCTGCTATAAATGTGGAGAAGCCGACCATCGCATGGCGCAATGCCAGTTGGAAGCGAGCTGTTTTATCTGTAAAGAAGATGGACAAAAGGAAGAAAGCTGCAATCATGTAGCTAGCTCCGGCGGCTGGAACGTATTCAGGCGCGCCCTGGACACGGCGAAGAAAAGGGGACGGAGATCCTAGGAAGATCGAAGAACAGGTGAAAGGATGACGACCACATCGAATAGAAGAGGGCTAAAGCTATTGCCCCTCCGCGAAGCAAGACTTAACGGTCTTACCGCGGGGGATCTGGGGCACAGAAGATAGAGCTGGATGCACCTTTACTAAGGGTCGGTAAAGGCAAAGGAGGGCGTTTCCTCTCACGGATGGGTGTTTTTTCACCTGGCCGTGAGAGGGATGGGTTTAGTCGGTGCGAATCCGACACACGAATGGCGAAGGGGATCGGATCGTTCCAAGAGAAAAAAAAACACCAGACGAGGAACAGATTGGATTGCTATTCACATAGATGCTAATGGTTACGGAACGTACTTTGACAGTTATGGATTTTGACCAATCTCACAACATCATGTTAAAAGACTCAAAAGAAATTGTAAACGATATCAGTGGAATAAGCTGTGCGTCCAGAACGGACGCGTGGGTGCCTATCACCACTACACAGCGCGTCCTCAGGCTGCGGATAGAGGAACGGCCCCTGAGAAAGAGGTTAGCTGCGAATAAATCGAATAAGCAGCCGCGGACAGCCGATAGGCCCGGGCGTGGGTGTGATGAGCCCGCACTGGCGATCGAACGCATTCATCTAGAAACACTACGCAAGCACCACAACAACGAACACTCAACAATATTTCTTATTTCACTTTCTCTTCCTACCTAACTATGTCTATAATCTATCTCTTTTAGCACACATTACAAAAATCCTGCTGTCGTGGAGAATGCGGGAGCGATGACAACTGCCCCGAAAGGGGATGTGTAGAATGATTCGCCACCTGGTCTTACACGGCAACGAAGCCAGCGTAGGCGCGCTGCCTTGCAGGGGGGCGTTAGGATACGAGCGTGATTCCGTAGTGTGTCCGACGATGAGCTGACTCCGTCCTCATCAAAGTCGGAAAGCTCTCATACTTAGTTCTAGAGAGGTATGGGAGTTATCACCTCTAGAACGGATGATTCACCTGCGATCGGAAACAGGATCCAAAACGCGTGGGTTTCACATACTATCATGGCTCAAAAAAACCAAAACCAAACCAAAATCAATAGGGACTTAAAGGTAGGAACGTGGAATGTGCGCAGTTTATACAGAGCAGGCGCGTACCGGGAAATCTTAAAAGAAGCTGGCGGGTACAATCTAGACTTAGTAGCTATACAAGAAACTCGGTGGCAAGATAGCGGTATGTTAGGAAACGAAAACTTCACCTTTATGTACGGGGGCGCGAGCGGACATTCCCTAGGTACCGGATTCCTGATTAGCAAAAGAATTATACACGCGGTTAAAAGTTTCAAATTCGTAAACGACAGACTCTCGTATATCGTCATCGAAGGAGCGTGGTACAATTACGTGGTTATTAACGTGCATGGTCCTACGGAGGACAAAGAGGAAGAAGTGAAGGATCTTTATTACGAAGCCTTGGAGCAATTAATCGACCAGTTCGCGTCTTACGACACCAAAATAGTAGTGGGGGATTTCAACGCTAAAATAGGGAAAGAGGAAATGTTTAGGCCCACTATAGGCAAGGAAAGTCTGCACGAAACCAGCAACGATAACGGTATTAGAGTCATAAATTTCGCGGCGGCAAAAGATCTTATAGTAAAGAGTACGTGCTTTAAGCACAAGGATATACACAAAGTAACGTGGACATCGCCGGACGGAGCCACGAAAAATCAAATCGATCACTTTCTTATCGATAAGAGGCGCTACACGAACGTGCTTAACGTAAGAACCTACAGGGGGGCGGATTGCGACTCGGATCATTTTCTAGTAGTGGCCAAATTAAGAGCCAAATTAGTAGCTGGGCAAAATAGTAAACGGGCGAGCAAAGTAGAAACGTTCGATATTGAAAAGCTACGGAACGGGATAGAACGAATTAAGTATCAAGTAGAAATAAGAAATCCGTTTCAGGTACTCGAGGAAACGGATGCACCAACGGAGGTAGATGACGACCCGAACAGTCTTTGGGGGGATATCGAAAAAACGATAAAAGAGGCCGCGAATAAAGTGCTAGGTAGAAAGAAAAAGCCAAAGAGCAAACCATGGTTTGACGAAGAGTGCGAACTCTGGTTTGAAAGGCGCAAAAAGGCCAAATTAGACAGCGTACACAATGGAGGCGATAGGGCCGTAGAAGAGTACCACGAAATAAGAAGGCAAGTGGGGGCGATTTACAGGAACAAAAAACGCGAGTATCAAAAGAATCAGATTAGAAAAATAGAAACTAATAGTAAGGAAAATAACCCGCGCGAGATGTACAAAGGAATTAACGCTATTAGGAAGGGTTTCCAGAGTAGATCGCAATTAATGAAAGATGAGGGCGGGAATCTCGTTACAAGCGAAAATGAACTGCTAAAGCTGTGGAAAGGATATTTTGATAAGTTACTAAACGTACATGAAAACTGCGAGGAAACGGGAGACGAAATCCACACTGCGGAACTCCATATGGAAGAACCGACCTACAAAGAAGTAGAAGCCGCGATCAAAAAACTAAAAAACAATAAGGCCGCGGGAAACGATTCTATACCAGCGGAACTACTTAAATATGGGGGCACTGCGCTGACATCGAAAATTTTTGAACTAGTACGCTCTATTTGGAAAAATGAAACAATGCCGGAAAACTGGAAAGAATCCATCATCATACCGATTTTTAAAAAGGGAGATAAGACAGACTGCAATAACTATCGGGGAATCTCACTTTTAGCTACCTGCTACAAAGTTCTGTCAAACGTAATACAGGCCAGACTCACACCCTTCGCGGAAGATATAATAGGAGATTATCAGTGTGGATTCCGGCGTAACAGGTCGACGAGCGATCAAATGTTTACTATAAGACAGCTGTTAGAGAAAAAATGGGAATATTGCGAAACAATACACCAGTTATTCATAGATTTTAAAAAAGCGTATGATTCTATCAAGCGAAGCAAAATGTATCAAATCCTTGTGCTCCTCGGCGTGCCAAAAAAACTTGTGAAATTAATACAAATATGTCTGAACGGAAGCACGGGAAAAGTACGAGTAGGCGGTAATGTATCTGAATCGTTCATGATACACGACGGTTTGAAACAAGGGGACGGGCTCTCCACGGTACTCTTTAACTTAACGCTAGAGTATGTTGTTAGACAAATGCAGACTAGCGGGCTGGGCGCAACACTCAACGGAAAAACGCAGATTCTAGGATATGCAGATGATTTGGACATAGTGGGGGATAATGGCGAAACGGTAGCGAGAAACGCGGAAATACTCATAAATGCGGCCGAGGAAACGGGGTTAGAGGTGAGCGAATCGAAAACGAAATATATGATTATGGATAAACTGGGCATTTGCGAAGGAGAGGGGGATCTTAGAGTCGGAAATTTTACTTTCGAAAAGGTTAGCGAATTCAGATATTTAGGCACAACTATAAATGATCGAAACGAAATCAAAGCCGAGATTAATAAGAGACTACATTCGGGTAATGCCTGCTTCTACGCCGTGAACAAACTACTAAAATCAAAACTGCTGTCTAAAAATGTAAAAATTAGGATATATAGGACTATAATAATGCCGGTAATCTTGTACGGATGCGAAACTTGGGCGCTCACTAAAGCAGAGGAAAACCGTTTTAGGGTGTTTGAAAATAAAGTTCTGCGAAAAATATACGGGCCAAAGAAAGATGAGGAAACCGGGGAGTGGAGGAAACTGCACAACGACGAGCTACATAACTTATACGCGTCACCGAATATAAACAGAATAATTAAATCGCGAAGACTAAGATGGGCAGGGCACGTTGCAAGAATGGGAAATGATCGCACGGCAGCGCGTATAATGAAAGGAAAGCCAAATACGTCGCGACCTCTAGGTAGACCTAGACGCAGGTGGGAGGACAATGTAAAAGCGGACTTAACTGAAATCGGGCAGGACGGCGCGAAATGGATAGGGTTAGCACAAAATAGGGATACGTGGAAGGCTTGCGTAGATGAGGCGATGAACTTTCGAGTTCGAAATGCCACTTAAAAAATAAAAAATAAAAATCAGTGGAACACCTATTTCCAAGATGCGTACAGATTCCAAAGTGAATGCGATCGACCAACAAAAGTGTACACGGAGAACCATGATTTGATGTTTACAACTTCGTATAACACAAAGTCTGTATTGATTGAGGAAAGACCCGTTGGTACACCTATCTTTCTAAATCTTTTCATAGACGAAGAAGACGAGGAGGAAGTGTATACTGCTGTTGACAGCGGCTCTGGCAATGTTGCTGATGCTGGTACTTCTGGTGGTGCTGCCGTAGAAAGACATCAACCTCCAAGAACATCAAAGAAACAAAAAACATCGCATATTCAACTTGCTATCTGCATGCAAAAAGTTACTTTCGATAGATTGAGGGTTGTCTCGCCATGTGTCGATGAACGTCTCGATAAACTTGAAGCTTGTGTTGGTAAGGTAAATGAAATTGTGGCTTGTATCAAAGAATTTGTAATTGGCTGTATTAAAAATGATACAGAAAACTCGAATGATGTTGAGAATAAGCGAGCAGACTTCTCACGACCGCAGAGACGCTATGCGCGAAGCAAGATGGGGCCTCCCCCCCCCTTCTCTGTCTACTGCAGCCAGCGTCGACGTCGCGGCTGCGGCGGCGGCGCTCACTTCTCTGTGTGCTCTTGCCCGAGATAGACGCGTCCGCGCTAGAATATAACCTTTGTAAAAGTCGTTCGTTAGCTAAATACGTAGTTCCTATTTTTGTATTCAGATAAGCTTGAAGGTAAGCTTGAGTGTTCATTGATAAGTTCGAGTGTTCAATAAATAATACGTAATAAGAAAACAGTGTTTGTTCTTTTCTATTCCAAGTCACGCCGGGCTAGATATAATATCCTCAACAGGTTATGGGCCCAGCACGCTTCCACTGCGCTGCTTGGGATTATCTAGACCTGCGCGTGTACTTGAGAATAACTCGCGAGTGAAGTGCCAAATACGGGTTTGCTTTTTCAGGAGATAAAACCATTGAAGGTGCATAGCTGGAGGGAAAACTCGAGAACAAGTTCGACGTGCTCCCGTTTCTGATCAGCGACGGTCGACACCTGCGGCAGAGGAAAGGATCAACGAGACGACCCACTGCCTTTTGTTTCCCGAAAACGCATTTTCAGCTCGAGTGCCATGGCCGATCAGGCAAGAAAAATATCCTTGCAGATGTCGAAGACACGGGGTAAGTCACGGTGTTTCGGTCATAAAGTGCACGAGTGAAAATTTTGCGAGAAGACGGCAAAATCCTCGTGAAACAAAAATTCGTGGCGCGGCATGTGACAGAGGCGATTCCGAGAATCAGCCCGAAGCCGGTAACGTGTTTGAGCATGCATGTGCGCGTGCGGCGAATCAAAATGGCGGCGCCCGGCAACGCGGGAGAACTCGAGAGCGTTGTTCTTTGAACACTACTAATGAAACTGTTGAAATTTCAGAAGTAATGGCTAAGCTGGATAAGCTAGAAAAGGAAAATAATGAATTAAGAAAGACGATCGAAACTGAATGCAATCGAGTGCACGATGATGTAGTCAAGGAATTGATCAGGCATAAGTACGATGTGCAAGAAAACTACAGCTGGATGGTAGAAAAGATACAGTCTTGGGTAGAACAAGATCGACTGTACGAGGAGCAACAAATTCTATCAGCTGGAAAAACTGCACAAAACCACAGCAAACCGTCAAATCAGAACACTGCAGCTGAGACAGTCACGAACGTGATTGTCACGACTTTACACTCACGTGAGTAAAGAATTCTTAGCAAAGTTGGTTCAAGATGAAGTTAGTAAAATAGATTTGAATAAAAGCACTAGTGTAAATGAAAAGATTCAAATTGAAGTAACAAATAGAGATAGTTCCTTTCGGAGAGAATATAAATTAACGCAAAACTTAAATATTAACACATTCTTAGATTTCTTGACTTCGGAATTAACTCTTGCTGACTTGCTGTATGTAATTGATTCGACGGTTCAGCCAGCACGCGTGCCTGATCAAACAAAGCTGGAAAAAGATAAAGTTCGAGTTCGAGACATTATCATCAATAGGATTGATATATCTTATTACGAAAAGGTATCAGAGATCCGGGATCCTGTTGAACTGCTCGATGAAATTAAACGTATTAAAGAAAATGAATTAAGTGTTTCTACTAGAAGCATAAGGAAAGAGTTGCATACTATTCGATATAACCCACATAAAGAGAATGCATCAGCTTTCTGGGACAGATTTGACAGATTAGTTCGACTATATAATAAGTTGCCCAACACACCTTCCTTATTTGAGGAAGAGATATGCGATGCATTTTTTGAAGCCATTGTCGTACACTTACCTCAAGTCAAAGAGTCCGAATTTTTGAATAAAAATACGACTGGCAAACTTTTAACTTTGAATCAACTTAAAGATTATATTGTACGACAGGAAACAGCTCGAATCGGATCAAATGAATTAGCTGGAAAGTCTACCGAAGCTGGAGCTAAGGCTTACTACGTGTCTGATCCTGCGGCACTTTGCTACAAGTGCGGTAACAAAGGCCACCATCAGGACGAATGCACGAGGTCAGGGAAGATGTGCTTCAGATGCAAGAGGTATGAAGGGCATGTCCGTGCAAACTGCCCATACACGGAGAATCAGCTGGAAAAGATTTTGAAGGAGAATGAAAGCCAAAGAAGGTATGAATCCTCAAACTCTAATAGGGGTGGTAGACGTGGTGGCTTTAGTCGTGGTGTAAAGCGACGCAATAACGAAGCACCTAAGGGTAGCAACCCTAAGAAAAACAAGTCCGATAGAGGCCATGCCCGAGGCAGATCACGGGGGAGAGGTAGACAAAACAGACAAAGCAATAATAGCTCTACCAAAGCCTCCGAATCTGGTGAGTGTACAGGTCTGTATGTAGACAGTACGCCTCTCAACGCGGAAGAAAGCGATAAAACCAAACTGATTAGATTTCTGGCGGACTCTGGTGCTACGGAGCACATGACTAATTCTAGATTAATTTTTAAAACATTTGATAATACTAAAAAGCTTGATATTAAATACGCAAATGACAATGATTCAGCGATTATAAAATCGGAGGGAGCAGGTAACATCTCTGGTTACACCGAAAATGATAATTTCTTAAGTTTGAACAATGTAATCTACGCTAAGTCATTGTCGGAAAATTTGCTATCATTAAGAAAATTTGTTGATAAGGGTTTAGGTATTTATTTAGATAACAAGAAATTCGATATTTTTGATCCGGTGTCGAAAACGATTTTTGTCTCTGGAATATATGAGCAACCTTATTGGGTAATAGAGTTAGAGACAAATAACTCGGATAAAAATGAAAATGATAAGGTAAATAGGGTTGTTGCATATATAGCCACAAGGCGTCGTGAATATCCGACCGTAAGTGTTGCGTCCAATAAAATGAGCGGATCTGCAATTAAAGAAATAACTCGTGAACAAGACAAGCTTGAAAATACTGAGATGGATAAAAATAATAAGCTTAATGAACCAATCGAAATTGACACTGAATTAGATGTAGAAGTAAAAAGATAGCAACGAGCTATGCTCTAGCTATTCAAATATTGAGAACACATTGAAAGACAGAAAAATAAATAATTTAACTAAATCAATTGCTCCAGAAAGTATAGATTGCGAATCTAATATCAGTAAAATCAATAACTTGTTTTACATTAATAAAGCTATGTTATGGCATGTCAGATTGGGACATGCTTCGTTGAAAAAGTTAAAAGAATTCCAAAGAAAATTTCCAGATTGGAAAAGCTTGAAGAAAATTAAGTTCGATGAGTCTGTACTTGATTGCGAAGTTTGTATTGTGTCAAAATTCAATAAGCTGCCTTTCAGTTCGACTAGACAGAGAGCGAGTAAACCTCTGCAAATTGTTCACGCAGACACAATGGGACCGATCAGTCCAGCAACACATCCGAAAAAATACAGATTCATATCAGTATTTATCGATGACTATTCACGACTTGCGATGGCGTATCCAATGAAACACAAGAGCGAGACGGGTTATTGTCTCGAATCTTTCATTAAAAGCTCGAGAAATTTATTAGGATATGACGCTAAGTTCTGTTACCTTAGATGCGATCAAGGTACAGAATTTACTGGAGGGTATACACAAGAAGTTCTCGATAAGTTTGAAGCAGAGCTACAGTTGGCTAGCCCAGATACACCTGAGCATAATGGAGTGGCTGAACGTTTTAATCAGACCATCCAAAAGCTCACGAGAGTTTTAATGTACGATACTCGGCTACCTGAGAACATGTGGGACCTTGCCCTGAATGCAGCCGTCTATTTCTATAATAGGACTCCTCATAGCTCGAATGAAATGATACCGCCCTTGCAGATGTTCAAACCAGACTTTAAACTTAATCTGGAACAACTAAAGAGATTTGGTTGCATAGCCTATATCAAGGTACAAAGGAAAACAGGACCTAAGTTTGATCAGCTGGGAAAACGAGTAGTATTAATTGGCTATAAACCAACTGGGTATTTATTCTTAAAACCCGAAGAAGGAAAATACTACGAAAGCAGAGATGTTCGATTCAATGAAAAGCTTGTATTTGGAGACAAATACAATAAAAGGAGCATTAAGGATTGGGCAAATCCAATGGAAGAAATAAACAAAGAAACATGGCTCGTTAAGTTCGATGAAGACGATGCAGTTTTGATCTCTGAAACGGAGGGAGAAAAACGGCGAAGAGGTCGCCCAAGAAAAGTAAAAGAAGTCGAATGTTCATCAGAGTCACAGGTACTTGGATCCGAATTAAACTTGCTGGAAAGTAATGAACTGAAGGCGTTCATAGCAACTGTGGAGAATGATCCGAATTCCTACAGAGAAGCCATGAGTACGAAAAACAAGCTTGAATGGCAAAAGGCTATTAGGAGCGAATTAGACTCGATGGAAAAGAACAAGGTCTGGACACTTGTCGACAGACCCGTGACTCACGAAGGAAAAAGACCTAACATAATAGACTCAAGGTGGGTCTTAAAAACAAAAGTTGGATTGAATAACGATAACAAGTATAAAGCTCGACTTGTGATAAGAGGTTTCAAAGATCAAAACCATTACAGGTTAATGGAAACATATGCACCTGTTTCTCGGCTACCTCTGATTAGATCAGTGCTAGTAATCATAAATAAGTTCGATCTTGAAGTAAGACAGCTTGATGTTAAAACAGCTTTTCTGAATGGAACAATCGACAGCGAAATTTACATGGAAATACCTGAGGGTATTGATGTCTCACCAGAAATCAGACGAAATAAAGTCTGTAAGATTCAACGTGCTTTGTACGGTTTGAAAATAAGTCCGAAAAAGTGGTATGAAAAATTCACTGAAGTTGTAATAAAACTAGGACTAAAGTCTCATGATTCAGAGCCCTGCCTCTTTACTTGGCGCAACAATGAGAAATATCTAATAATGTTGCTGTATGTTGATGACATACTGATAGCCAGTAATGATACACATAAGCTGGATGAAATTACATCAAAACTTAAGCTGGAATTTGAAATGTCTGACATGGGAGAGCCCAAGAGCTTTCTTGGCATTGAAATAAATAGGGACAGGAAAAATCAAACGATGACTTTGACTCTGGAAAATTACATTGATAAAATGTTAAAACGTTTTGGATATAGTGAAATGCATCCTCAGAGAACGCCAATGGTGACAAACCAAGTGTCAAATCGAGAAAGGCGAGAAAGAGAGGAAAGCGAAAATCAGCTGGAAAATACAATAAACAAAACGAACGGTCCTTACAGAGAAATAGTAGGTTCTCTCTTGTACCTTGCTAACACTGTACGTCCCGACATAGTATATGCGGTGAATGTGTTAAGTAGACATCAAATCAATCCCACTGATGAAGAGTGGAAAATGGTGAAACGAGTCTATAGATATTTAAAAAACACCAGAAGTCTGGGTCTTAAGTTCGAAGGAAAGCTCGATAGATTACAAGGTTTTTCAGACGCCAGTTTTGCCGATTGCAAGGGCTCGATTACAACGAGTGGCTTTGTCATCAAACTCTATGGTGACAC
This sequence comes from Pteromalus puparum, assembly GCA_012977825.3. NCBI lineage: Eukaryota > Metazoa > Arthropoda > Insecta > Hymenoptera > Pteromalidae > Pteromalus > Pteromalus puparum. The sequence goes on from CM053170.1 coordinate 27,239,124, forward strand.
AGTGGCGTGGAAAACCCACAAACAGCAATTTGTGGCCTTGTCGACTTGTCAGGCTGAGTACGTTGCGATGAGTGAAGCTTGTCAGGAAATGATATCCCTGCATAATTCGTTAAGTTTGATTCTGAAAACCTCCCTTTTACCCATGACTCTGTGGTGCGACAATAAAGCTGCTGAGGCTAGTACTCAAGTAAGCAGTACAAACAAACTCAGACATATGACTGTAGTCAGAGAACACTTTGTCCGAGAATGTGTAGCCAGAAATCTAGTCAAAGTCAGTTAGATTGCTTCGAAAGACCAAATAACAGATATATTCACAAAGGCGCTGCCTTTTGAATTACATGCTAAACTAACCAAATTACTCTTGAATTATTATTTAAATTATTAACGTTTATCTGCTTTCTTTCAGACGCTAAACAGTGATGCTGGACGACGTCGTTGAAATCTGCTCGGGAGGGAATGTTGAGAATAAGCGAGCAGACTTCTCACGACTGCAGAGACGCTATGCGCGAAGCAAGATGGGACTGCTCCCCCCCTTCTCTGTCTACTGCGGCCAGCGTCGACGTCGCGGCTGCGGCGGCGGCGCTCACTTCTCTGTGTGCTCTTGCCCGAGATAGACGCGTCCGCGCTAGAATATAACCTTTGTAAAAGTCGTTCGTTAGCTAAATACGTAGTTCCTATTTTTGTATTCAGATAAGCTTGAAGGTAAGCTTGAGTGTTCATTGATAAGTTCGAGTGTTCAATAAATAATACGTAATAAGAAAACAGTGTTTGTTCTTTTCTATTCCAAGTCACGCCGGACTAGATATAATATCCTCAACAAATAAAAATGCCAAATCCACTATGATGAGAACCAACGAAACATTTCAACAATACTACACGCTGTATAACGATAATATTAAAATTAATGTCGCCGATAAGTTTAAGGACGACTTTGATGAGTCATTGTTGAATATAATTGTTTGTGAAATCGCTGCTTTTAAATTGTTTGATATCTATAAAGATATATTATAACGGGGTTTTAGACCGGGATAATAGAGAATGACGGGGTCCGCACCCGTGTATAAGCGATCAGTGGCGCATCCACTGATTGATGAATAAGCGAGAGGAAAAGTATGTAGCAGCTAGTTGCAGGCTTCTTGAAGGCTATGCGAAGCCTAGCCCGTAGCGCAGTTTGCTGTACGTGCACGTCCTCGTGCACGTGAGCCCGTGAAGGCGTCGTGAGTAATTTGGCTACGTAGCTAGTTCGCGAGATAAACTAAGGGAGAATAGCATGGGAATGGATAGAGTCAGGAGCAAAGTGACACAAGCCGAGTAGTAGCAAAGTTTCTCTTTATGTAAAGACTCGAAATCAGTACAAAAGCAGCGCGGAGTAAGAGAGACGGAGCAGAGCAAATAATGCCGAGAGAGAGAGAGAGAGTATTGCGATCGGGCAGGTACTTACAGAAGTGCTTCGTGGAACTCGATAAATGCCTCGTGGCTTTGACCGGNCACGCGAGGGTAAAACAGAGGGTAAAACAGAGGGGGTAAAACAGAGGGTAAAACAGTTTTGCAGATTCCTGTTACCATCGGCCGGTATTCGGTGGCGCAGGAGTCGCATGGCGCAGTAACAGTGTTGCCCCTACTACTCAGCGACACACGAAGTATCTGGTCAAGGACGCAGCAGCAGTCCTCTGGAAGATGAACGCACGCACGCACGGATATCTCTAGCTTAAAAGTACGCGTAGCCGCGGAAACAAAGCGGCAGTATCGGCACGACTGTACAGCTCGGCGCTATACTCCTAAGTGTCGCGGCGCGAGACGCGACCACGTGGTCAGTGCAATCTCTCTCCCTCTCTCTCTCATTCTCGCAGACGGCGCCACACGCACATACACACTACGCGCGGCTCTCTCTCTCTCTCTGTGTTATGGCTGTCTGCTCCTCTCACTTACCTGCTGCTGAAAGGAATGTTATACACAAGAATATTTACAGATAGAATGTTTATTATAGTATGATCATATAGTATAGGGGAGAGAGGGACGTAACGAGTGCACACAAGGTAACTCGTTATAATATACACTACTATAATCATACTATACAAAATTAAGATGTTATTTTTCGTGATTACGCTTTGTACATACGCAATTTTTACTTGTAATAAACCAGAAGATTTAGATATATTTTATCTTGTTACGTCATTCGAACCCTGCTTATCCCCTCCATTCTCCTTGACCGTGGGTATAAATATCAAGCCACTACGTATACCTTGTCATTACGAGTAATCTAACCCTTGAAGCAACATCTCAGCACAATGGATAAAATAAAAAACGCATTCTCGTCAGGCAAGAAGGAGGGGGATAAAAAGCCGCTCATCGACCAGCATAGCTACGGCCCTGAAATATTCGACCAGGTGCCGTGAGCACGATGTGAGCGTACGGCAGTGTATCGGTCTCTCTCTCTCTCTCTCTCTCTCTCTCTCTCTCTCTCTCTCTCTCTCTCTCTCTCGCGCGCTTACANCTCTCTCTCGCGCGCGCTTACAGGACTCTCGTAAGAGTATTGATCGCGCTGAAGCCGCCGGCGCGGCATAAGTACACTGTAAATGATAACGCGTTCGGTGCGCATACCCCTCTTCTCGCATCCACGAGGCTCTTGCTGCGTAGCTGACCAGTTTCGCATGCAGCGTGAGATCAGTTCTACTCCTTCCGCTCACCAATATACACACACTTAGCACACGACGTATTCCAAGAGACGAAACCACGTGGCCGAGTGTACGAGAGGAAGCCATTTCTAGCCAGCTAACCCTGCCACCGACAGACGCAAAACAGACAGCTTTCGTTGTCCGGCTGGTGGCTTACTTATATTTGATTTGTTGCAATATAATTATTTAAACATACCTTCCATAAATCGTAATATTCTCCGCGTATTTTCAGAACAGTAATTCAAACAGCATAGCGTAAATTTATAATTGATCTTCTCTGTACACAACGTTCATTTATTCCAGCCCATTTCATCTAACAATTCATTCACATTTTACTAACTATTATTGTAAACAATCTTTTCTTGCGTTATAGGTTCTACTTGATTTATATGAAAAGCAGTCAATATTGTCACATATTCGAATAATATTATAACCTTTGTTTATAAAAAGAATTGATATGTCGAGTCTCCGCAATTGTTGTTAATTTTGTTTAGGTTATTTTCAAGGTGCCGATTTTCTACGTTTAGCTTATTTCAATACTAGAGTATTAACGCGTTTGATAAATTCTTGAGTAAGTCTTTGAGTGATAAATAAAGCGAATAAAGGCTGCTAGCCACAATCATTCTATTAATCATAAATCTGTGTACAATTTATTTGACCTACTGCTCCTTATCTACTCCTATTAATAATATCTGCGCCACAAGTCCTTAAATAATTAATTAATCGAAATCACGAATCTTATTTTTCGCGTAAATAATTCAGACACAAAATAAGATTCTTCCATACTCTACAAACACCTCTTCGTTTCCAAAACAAGAAGGCTATAAAAGTTTTCAGGAATAAATCTTAAATTAATAAACTTTATCATATCAAACGGTCCTTTTAAGGACCACAATATTTTCAAAACACAGTGCAAAATAATATATACATTCCTTATCCTAAATCCATAACATTACTATTATTATTATGAATCAGAAGAGGGGGGGGTCAGTAAAAATGTCGTCGTTATCTTGTCAACAACTTATAAAGATACCTTATCTTTGTTAATTATTTGTTTATATGATAAGGTTGGGTCAGTGAGGTTTATATAAACATGATATTGTTTATTATGATGCCCTTATCTTAATTATCTGTTTATTACTTGTTTACATGATACCTTATCTTATCTTGTTTATATAAACATGATACCTTATCTTATCTTAATGGTTTGTTTACATGATAAGATAAGAAGGCGTCGGTGATGACGTCATTTGTTGTGTCTCGCCTAACTGTCTATATACCACTGTCGTCCTGCCGCGTGCTCGACGCTTTGACACAAAAATCTTAACGGGCGATGCACTATAGCGGTAGCACAAGTATCTTCTTTGTTTATTATCTCGACTACCGTCGATACTGAAAATTTGAATGCAACACCAATTATGCACCAAAACTTAAATATTTTTCACAAAATTTAATATAAAAATCAAAACAACTTGTTGTTTTCAAGTGGCACAGCAGCAGAAAGCAAAATATTTGACTCCATTAGTGGTAATCAAGAGGGTATCAACTTACATATATTATAATTACCTTATAACCTATTATATCTCATGATGATATATTCTTATATTGTTGTACTTAAAAAGAGGAAAATCGCATGGCCAAAAATTTTAAGAAATTATCGCAAATTAATTTTTGCTCATAATTACTCATAAGAAATCATTGTCGATAATAAAACGCATTTAGGTTAAAAAGCAAATTCAAAGTATATAATATTCGCGGTGCTCCCCGACGGCACAGTGTATAAAACTTATACTCACCATCGGGGCATTGCCACGCCCCTTGATTCGCAGCGCATAATGTTTATCCAAACAAATTGTTCATTTTTTATGATTGTTTTCCCTAAATTAGAGATTTTTCAAATATTTTAAAATAGTATCGGTATAGAAAACAACAACAAATTTTTATAAGTTGTGATTGATGAAATTTTTGAAAAGGTTAGGAACACCCATTTCAAAGTTTATAAGGTGACAGTGCCCGCAGTCGTACTTTATACTTTCCCCGGGCACTCCCGTGCCCTTTGATAACTCGGAAACTCAATGTTGAACTTTTCAGAAAAAATTATGACTGTAGAAGAGACAGGGAGACAGAAATAGATAGATAGCGAGAGAGAGAGATAGAGAGAGAGAAAATTTCAATTTATTCTGTATATATTTAATTGGTTAGAGATGATTTTATATATCAAATGAAAAAAGGTACAAAAACCTTAAAGAATCATATGTAAAGTAAAAACAATTTTGATATTAAGGGAGACCTTGGTGATTTTTTACCAAAAGATCGAAAAAAAATTTACTGCGTAAAAGTTAGTTTACTATAAGTGTTGTTAAATAACATACCAATGCGATTTGCAAGTTAAAAAATATATTTTAAGAGTTACACTCAATTTTGTTTGCATATTTTTTATTCCTAATTTTTTATTTTTCGTGATTTATTAAGTTTTTCTCAACATTTAATATTTATACCTTAAAAGTGTTCGTGGTGCATACCTATTTTATGAATCTTTTTCAAATTTTTTATACATATTGTTATAACTATACTAAAGAAAATTATGATTTTTTTAGAAGGTCAATAGAATTAAAAAAGTAATATATAAAAGTGATGCGATAACTGGAGTAAAAAGGCATTAATCAAGTTCAAATTTTGGATTTGTTCAAATTTTGTTAGCATTATATAGGACTTCGATCCCTATGTTTGGGTTGTTTACGAAACCAGTTAGTTTCGAAGATATTAATTTTCAAATTTTTTTTCTCATCCTGTATACTATGAATCGTTATTTTTACGTGACGTGATAACTGGAGTAGCAAGGCAATAATCGATTTCAAATTTTGGATTTAGTTAGTATTATATGGCATCTTGATCCCTTTCTTTGGGTTGTTTACGATACCAGTTAGTTTCGAAGATATGAGAGAGGAAGAGAGAGAGAGAGAGAGAGAGAGAGAGAGAGAGAGAGAGAAAGCTTTAATTATATATATGTAATTGATTCAAAATAATTGTATCCATCAAACAAACAAAAAATTGATAGATTTATATATGAAGTAAAAACAATTATGATTATAATGTTGAAGGAAGCTACGTGCCAAAGAATTGGCAGCGGTTTTTTGGTAAGGTTTAATAAAAAAGGTATGCACAAGGAACTTTTTGTATATGATCGATTTTGTGTAATAAATTGCCATGTTTCTGTTATAACTTGGAATTCTTGCAGTGAAAAGGGCTCAAATTTGGTGAGTAACGCTCTTTTAATGTTATAAAAAAGTGGTAAAAGTTTGGTAGTGATTATAGATAAGGAAACAACTTTATAAAATTGCCTTAGGTCCCCCTTAAAGCAAATAATGCTGAAGGAAGCTACGTGCCAATAAATTAGCAACGGTTTTGATTAGTGCAAAAGAACAAGTTGTGTGTGCGCAATATAATTTACTACATAGTAATATTGCTTAGACATCAATTTTCACTATGTTATAAAAATGTTTTGTTGTTTTTTAGTGAAGATTACAAATTATACAAATTATAACGAGTTGCCTTGTATGCACTCGTTACGTCCCTCTCTCTCCTATACTATATCATAATATTACAATAAATATATCTTATCTGTAAACATTTCTGTAAAACATTGCTTTCAGCAGCAGGTAAGTGAGAGGAGCAGACATCCTTAACACAGAGATAGAGAGAGAGAGAGAGAGAGAGAGAGAGAGAGAGAGAGAGAGAGAGAGAAAGAGAGAGAGCTGCGCGTGTGTATGTGCGTGTGGCGTTATCAGTGAAAATGAGAGAGAGAGTGGGAGAGACATTGCGCTGACCACGCGGTCGTGCTTCGCGCCGCGACACTTAGAAGTATAGAGCCGAGCTGTAAAGTCGTGCCGATAATCCGCAACCTTTGTTACCGCGAATACGCGTACAAAAGCTTAGATTCGTGCGTGCGTTCGTGTCCAGGAGAACAGTTGCTGCAACCGTGACCTGGTCTTTGTCTGTCACCGGGTGGAATCGTCTAGGTGCTGTCCAGCACCACGTGTCAGTCTCGAGCCGTGCATTTACTTGCCGCTCGACTTCTCGCTGCACCCGGCCACACACGAAGCCTTGAGGCGTCCGTCCTGCTGTCCAGCGTCGGGCCCTGGTCATCCGTCCTGCCCCGCTCTGGTCGAAGCCACGAGGCATTCATCGAGTTCTGCGAAGCACCTCTGTAAGTACCTGCCCGATCGCAATACTCTCTTTCTCGGCATCATTCGCTCTGCTCCGTCTCTCTTACTCCGCGCTGCCTTTGTACTTATTTCGAGTCTTTACATAAAGAGAAACCTTGTTAATACTCGGCTTGTGTCACTTTGCTCCTGACTCTATCCATTCCCATGCGATTCTCTCTTAACTTAACTTGCGAACGAGCTACGTAGCCAATTCACTCACGACGCCTCCGCGGGCTCACGTGCATGANTTCCGCGGGCTCACGTGCACGAGGACGTGCACGTACAGCATACTGCGCTACGGGCCAGGCTTCGCATAGCCTTCAAGAAGCCTGCAACGAGCTGCTACATTTCTTTTCCTCTCGCTTTATCACCGATCAGTGGATGCGCCACTGATCGCTTATACACGGGTGCGGACCCCATCGATCTCAAATATTTCGGTCCAAGAACCCCGTTATAAAATAATTCAAATTAATATTTTACAAAGTACATTGTTACGGATGAGTCGGAAAGTGAAAAAGAGTAGACGACGGGACTTGAACTCACGGACCCGAGGTGGCGAAGCCTATGCTCTAACCACTGAGCTGACGTCTACGATGCATTCGGATGCGATGCATCGTTGTACGACTCAGCTGCTCGACTCTTATCGCTGACTCGTCTCGCGGCTCGCGTTGCAGACGTTGCGTCTGTGACACCACCCCCCTTTAAGGCGAGTCGTCCTCGGTTCGCGAACTTCCTTATCGACAATCAGCTGCTTATGCAGTCTGCAGTACCGCACAGATCACAGTAAGGTAGGTATCTGTGTTTGTGGGTTCGAAGAGATCTATTTTTTTGCCGGGTTCTAAACCGGTGATCTCTTCTCTAAGGGATGCCAGAATGTTACGAACGAGTAGGAGAACGAGTCGGAAAGCGAAAAAGAGTAGACGACGGGACTCGAACTCACGGACCCGAGGTTGCGATGCCTGTGCTCTAACCATCATTCGGATGCGATGCATCGTAGTACGACTCAGCTGCTCGACTCTTATCGCTGACTCGTCTCGCGGCTCGCGTTGCAGACGTTGCGTCTATGACAACATTTACATATTTTATATACGATTTTACATATTTTTTATTTTAAGATATTGAGTTACTAAAATACTTTCGTAAAAATTGTTACATATGTATAATAAAAAAAATTAAAATATTGAATTTATGTGTCTTTATGAAAGTTAATTTACTTAGTCCCTCGCGGAATAAAAAGATAACGAATCATGAAAAATAAAAAAACAAATAATAACAAATAATAACAAGTAATGACAAATAAGAATTAATAAAAATGTCCAAAATTTCAACACTTAGTAGTCTCGCGTATGATTTGTCATTATTTGTCATTATTTTTTAATATTGATTGAATATAGATTTATTATTAACTACTATATATATATATATATATATATATATATATATTATCTTAATATTTAGAAATATAGTGTACGTTCACGTAAAATCTCTATAAATGCTTTTTTATCTGAGAAATCACTGAAAGAAATCACTTTTTTATCTGAGTTTTCTGCACGATATCTGCACAGATCTCTGCACAAAATTTGGATCGTCTCCTGATAAATTCCACAATATTCATAAAAGCAAAAAAATAATATAATGAGTGCCTATACAGGTGTTATGGTCCGAATAATAAAAAAAACTCTGGTTGTGAACCCCAAAATATTTTTTTTCAAGATATTAAAATCCGAACAATATCAATTGTATAGGCACTCAGTATATAATTTTTTGGCTCCTAAGAATGCCGTGGAAATTATGAGGAGACGGTTAAAATTTTGTGCAGAGATCTGTGCAGATATCGTGCAGAAAACTCTGCAGACATCTATGCACAGATCTCTGCACATTATTTTCGTAAGATTTCAAATAGTTTATTAATGTTCTATGTATGTTTAGCGCAATATTATATAACATTTATTGCGCATATTAACGTTGTATCACATATATTACGTTAGATTTTCATTTATAAAAGTTATGAATGGCTAAAAGGTCAACTTCTAAGTCTACCATTAATAGTAATAAATGTCTAGGGTTCAAGCTAAGGGCTTAGCGATTTTTTTTTCAATTTACACAAAAACAAAAACAAATGCCTTCTAGAAATAGATTTTAAAAAATATTTACAATTAATGACAAATAATGAAATATTTTATTCTAAGGTATGAACATCACAATACGCTCATATCAAATAACAATAATTACAGTTAAAAAATATGAAATAATTTTTATCTGAAATAAATATATAAAAGAAAAAAACCGTTGAAATACAAGAAATTCATCAAAATAATGCTGTGTATGAATTGACGCTCATTGATCCATTGACAATGGAGAGTTTTACTTTTTTGGTCGACAAAGAAACTTTTGACCATGCATAAACATGTAGGTTTTTATTCTTTTATGAAATAAGTATAATACATATACACATTTTGTCAATTAATTTTGTTTCATAGATATGTTGTTTACGACAAAACTCTTGAGCGATCATAAGGCATCAATAGAGGACCAAAATGCTAAAAGTTTATCTACGTATATTAAGGAAAATGCTGCTACAACATCTGGGACATCAGTTTCTACCCATAATGAATTACAATACCTCATTAGTGCATATGAAAAGGATAATGTTGAAGATGACGAAGTCAACAATCAAAGTGAGTATGCAGTAAAAGATGATATTTTTCTCTCTTAATAAAAAGTTATTTGACATTAAGCTCAAATTTATATTTTTACAGATACCGGTCGTCATATATAGACTAACGCGGAATCACTTCTACTGTTACATTTATACAGAGAAAATAAAGCTGCTTTCAGTGAAGAAAAGTTGACTCACAAGAAATTTTGGAAAAAAGTAACAGATGGAATGTTTTCTAAGAGATACGATGTAAGTACCAGTCAATGTATTTCAAAAATGGATTCTTTTAAGAGGGCTTACAAAGCTGTAAAGGGTCACAATGCTCAGAGTGGGAATGACAAAAAGACGTGCAGTTATTACGAGGTAAATAATTTTATTTGGCACCTATATATTATTTGCATAATTTTAGTTGGCATAAGATTATTACAAACCCCAATAATGTATTTCGTTTTGTTTTGTTTTTTTTTGTTTTTGTTTAGGAGCTTGATGAATTATTCCAAAAGAAACCATGGATTAAACCAATATCAGAAGCTGGATCCAAATTGCCGTTAGGTGAATACTTTAAGTGAGTATATCATATGGCAGTACTAATTGATTAAATTGTTGTATAAATACTAATATAATTTGATTTGTGTTTTTATAGAGCGCCCGAAATCAGTATTAGAAGCTCAAAAAGTAAATTATTTAGAACAATCGTTGAAAATTAAGCGTTTGAAAAGATCAGATACAGAAGCTTACAGAGAGAAAAAATTGACAGTAATGCAAGATCTCGTGAAAGCCTTAAAAAAATAAGTATTGCCTGATTTTATTAAAACCAATTGTAAGGCTATTATTGTAGTTGGTGGGAGATCTTATTATCAGATTAATTAAGTGTTAAGTAAATCATGACGAAGTTACTCTTAGTTCATGACAATTGTTAGTTTGTGTACTGAAAGCGATCAGTTGTTGGTAAATTTTGGTAAATTTTTTTATTATGTTAAAACAGTAAAGTTCAAAGATTACAAGTTGTGATATGATTCAATATTAGAAACTGAAATAATATTTTCTTTTCATTATTTATTGAAGATTAAAGAAAAAAATACTTGGTGCTACAATCGTAAAATTAAGCTAAAAGAATTATTTATTTGATAAACGCTGTAGTCGACAAGTGTTTGTCAAAGAGGTAATATATGTTATATTGTTGTGTTCTTCTATGTTCTAAGCGATTGAATATTACATATTTTTGAACATTGCTCAATGTTAAAATATTTTTGCACTTGATAAAATAAAATAGTTGCAAAAAGTCATTTTGTATACATTTATTTACAGGAAGTATAAAAAATAGTTACATTGTTTAAAAAAAATCATCTAAAAAGACAAGAATAAATATATATTTTACATAAAAATTTATATTACACCGAATTGTATTCGTCGATGCATGATATAAAAACTAGTTTATTCTATCCTATTTCTATTCACAAAATGACAAATTGCATTCCTCTTTATTATGCCCTGTTCTTGTAAAACATTATTTAACAGTAGAGGGGCAGGATTCACGTCAATAGTATCCGGAATCCGCACAGGATGCTCAAAAGTATCTTCTAGTTTTAAACAAATATTATGTAATATGCAGCACAGGACATAATGAGGAATTAAGTCTGTTCTTTTCATGGGTAATTTTTCTATTAAATATCGCCATCGATATTTTAAAAGCTCAATAGAGCGTTCCACCATCATTCGTGCTCCTGACAACACTCTGTTATAGTAGATTTGCTCTACGGTTAAGTGCCCATCATCACGGTAAGGCACCATTACATGGTTTTGAATAGTGTACGCTGAATCACCTAATATGTGACAATTTTGTGGAAAATATTGTGCATTGCATTTTTGTTGAACTCCAGAGTATCTAAAAACTCTCATATCACGTACTGATCCTGGAAGTCCAACATAACAATGAATAAACTTCAGGTTATCATTACAAATCACCTACAAAAAAACATATGTTAAATTATATTTGAAATATTAGTTATGGTTGAAATATGGACTTGGCTTTACTTATACATATATATAAATTATTTTGTCTACGTACAGAATCATCATAAAATTACTTGTAGTTGAATTGAATGCACACTCTTGCGGTTTATATAACTTTGAGGATCTCTTTTTGGAGCAGAAATTTAAATGTGCGTACCATCAACTGCTCCTAATACATTTGGAAATCCATAGCTTGCTTCAATTCTATAAAATGTAGCAACAGCCTCATTTTGTGATGGCCAGCGTATAAAATAATTTCTATATTCGCAGATAGCTCTTACTACACGATGTACTGTACGCCAAGCTGTAGCTTTCCCAATATCAAACTTAGTAGTTATTGATCTGTAAGAATGTTATAAATGACAAAACTAAATATTAAACAATAAATATGGAAATGATGATGCATACTTACAGGAATCTGGAGTTCCAAGTACGTATAATGCTATAAACAATTGTTTTTCAGGAGGAATTGTCAGTCTTCCAAATCCAACACCTTCTAAATCTGGTCTTATTAAATTTAATAAATAATAAAATGTTGTGCACCTCATTCTGAAAAAACAATTAAAAAATAATTGCATCACTCATTTAAAAAAGATTTCACTATTTCATTATGAACCAAAATAAAATTACATTATTTTTATCAATAGAGAGTAGCTTACCTATAATTTTCTTTGAATTCTTGTTCATTGTATCTATAAATTACTGTTTCAATAAACAATTGAACTCGTGGAGTCAAAAACATTCCATCAGATTCACCTTCCGACGAGTGTACATCCATACGGACATTTTCTAAAAACACTATTTTTCGACTTAAAATTCCTCAAAAAATATTTCCTACATGTTTTTACACAAACTCCAAAAATTACTATTACAAGGCTTCCTTAGGAAGAAAGCAAAATAACTGTTGGAAATAAAAAAATATGATAAATGACGAATCATGTCAAATAATGTCACTTATCACTTACGATTTCTGGAAAAAAATCAAGTAAAAATGAATAATGTTCAATAATATTTGATGAATAAAAAAAAAAAATTAATTAAAGAATGTTGAAAAAATCAAATATAAATGAATGATGTTCAATAATATTTGATGAATTATAAAAAAAACTATTTGAAGAATGTTGAAAAAATTAAATGATGGCAAATAATGACAAATAAATTTGTGTGAATCTGGACTAAAAAATGGTAACTAAAATTATTTGCTATTATCTATTGTCATTTATTTTTATTTGATTTTATTATTTATTATCACTTGTTGTTTATTCATATCTATCATTATTTCTTGCAATTTAAAAATACCAAGGTGTAGTAAAAATTTAGGTTACTATGTATATTATACAATGCTATTATTTATCATTTGCCGTTTATTTGTTATTAATTTTAGTTTAAATGTTAAAGGGTCAACCCAGAGTTATATCGTGCAAAAAAAAAAAAAAATATATATTCTTATGAGTAAAACCATCTTCTTTACTCTATCCAGGCTTAAGATGTTCCTCAAACATACTTCCTCAGACTAAGCGAGAGACATGTCTATAAAATATTAATTACACATTATTCGCCATCAATTGAATGTTTCGCTGATAATTTTAATTGAAATTTGTTACATTGTATTTGTTTCGAACAATGTTTAATTGATATTTTATAGGGATGTCTCTTGCTTAGTCTGAGAGAGTATGTTTGAGGAACTTCTTTAACCTGGATAGAGTAAAGAAGAAGGCCCGGATCTTTCAGAAAGCTATGGCAAATGACTAAAAACACTGATTTATGTAATGAAATGTCATGATTTTACAAGGTTTGTCAATGATTTTTTTCAGTAAAAGTGGTGTATATTAAATATTGTATATATTTTCAACAGAAAATTTATTTTTAATATTACATCATAAAACAGAAGTTTTACTTACAAGAATATTTTTTTTTTTGCAAGATTTAACCCCGGCTTGACCCCTAAAGTTAATTAATATATATCAGATCTGAGATTTTGGACTTGACACATATGTTTACGTAAACAGATTGCACGCTTAACTACTGCGCTGGTAATCTAGATTCGATTTCCGTCCTTAACAAAAAAGGTTTGATTCCATTTCTTTTCTACGAAATATAAATATGCATGACAAATAATTGAATATTAATAATAAACTAATAATTTTAAGTGGAAAATAAATCAAACGAAAAAAATAATTAAATTAAAAAAATTTGCTTTTTTTATAATAATTACTATAAATGATCCAGCCAAACTATATATTATTAGGATATCCCATTCTTACTATAAAATATAATAATTTTTTCTCTACATCTAACAAATTTTACTACTGCGTGTTTCTTGGTGTAATAATTGTCCTGATTTAATTCCCAGTACAGTATAGTTATATTAGAAATTAAATATACAAAGTTATATACAATATTACATATATCTTCCTATATTATATAGTCATGTTGGCAAGACTCCCCCCCCCACCACCCCCACCCCACTGCCACCCACCATGCCGCCCGCCCCCCACGCAAAATTACGTAAAATTGTTTCGTTTTTATGTGATTTTGAAAATATCCAAAAATTTCACTTTTGGTGCATAACAAAAGAACGATGAACTGTAATTTAAATTATCTGCGGAGAAAAAATAGGAAATATTATTCACTTTTAGGTACATATTTACTATTTTTATTAACTCTCGATCACAAAAAACTAAATTAAAAAATCGCTATGAAACTAAAACATTAATAAACCGCTGCCAATTCATTGGCACGTAGCTTCCTCCAATGAAATTTATTGTTCCAATAAATAAAATATTGTTTTAAAATACAGTATGTGAATGCTATTTTAAATATTCCCAAATTTAATTATTTTGCTGTAGAAGCACTAGACACCACTATAAGAAGAAACCAAATTTTTGAGAAAAATCGATTTTACATTTCAGCTCTTTACTTGAAAACTGATTACCAAAATCGTTTGAAATTTTAACAGCAGATAGCTTTTTTATGGTGAATCACCGAATAAAATTTTAAAGCATTTGACTACATTGTTTTAGAGATATGAGGAATCAAAAAAATTTCAAAAAAAATTCAAACCTTGATATCTCAAAAACCATAGGGGTTTTAAAGCTGCGCAACGAACTTAGCCAAAACACATAAAATATCTACCTTTTCCTAAAATATCAAGTGCAATAAGACCTTTTTACGCCCGTAATCGTGGCACAAAAAAACTCATTTTTTCAGTTTTCGATTTATTACTGGAAAAATAAGTGGTCAAATGCCTTGAAATGTTAATGGAATATAGTTCGACACGTAACCCATTAACATGATTTTTTTCGTGAGCTTATGATGTTTAATTTCAAATATATAAATTAAAAAAAAAAATACCTTATTCGTGATATCTGCCGAACGGAGTGGTCGATCCCGAGGACCAAACGGGGAAAAAAAGATAATTTTATTATCTTTCAAATACATTTTAGCTGAATCGTTTGTAACAATGGAATTATTGAAAAAAACGCAAAATAGTGTTTTTCAAAAATCACAAAATGGCCATAAAAAGAAAAATAGTTGAGAAAATAAAAAAAAATGTTTTTCCCGAATTCAGAATCCAAAAATAGATTTACATGTCAAATTTGATTGATATTGACGGAGTAGTTCCAGAAATATTGCGGTATACACACACACACACACACACACACACACACGCACACACACACACACACACACGCACATCCACACACACATACACATCCATACGGAAATTTTCTAAAAATACGTAATTCGAACTTCAAACATCTCAAAACATGTTTCTATGAAGTTTTAGCGAAACTGAAAATTTTACTATTACAAAACTTCCTCTAGGAGGATGCAAAATGAAAAACAGATTTTTTTTCCTTATTATGCTACGTAAAAACAAAAAGATTGATAATCAACATATATTAGAGGTCACAGGTCATACAACAATGCAGCAATAGTTATTATAAGAAAAAGTGGTGGACCAGATTTATTTATAATTGTAACATGAAATTGAAAATGGGAAGAATCAAAATTAATTTTAAAACAATTTCCGAAAAAAAAATGAAAAAAGAAAAAAAACGATATATTTTAATTGCTATAAGCAGTAGAAGTTCGGTGTTAATTCAGTACTTTTACTTTTTTTCTTTTGATTTTCTCTATTTCGACAAACATTAAATTCTTGACCTTTTTATGATCTACATAATTTATATAATACATTTTATATAATACAGTAAGATTGTTCTGAACCAACTAGAACTTAATCATCAGATAATGAAAATAACATTTGAAAAATAAAAATCACACAAAAACTAAAATGGGGGGTTGGCAAGTGAAGCGAGCAGGGAGGCAAAGCCCCATTAGTGTGTGTGTGTGGTGTGTGTATACACACATATATATATATATATATATATATATACATATGTAATAACATATTACCAAGTTTGATATATATATATATATATATAATACACAAAGTATATTGATTATATATAGTATGATTATTCGTTGAGAACCTGTTCAATAATAAAAATATCAGGTTCATAATATGTTCAATAGAATGCAGTTATTAAAGAAGTTTGTTTATTTATATTTTAACTTTTTTCTATGCTAATTAGGAATACAGTTTGTTGTTTTAAAGTATTAAAAATAGATTGAAAATGTATGATTCTCTTTTAACATTGGACAATTTAACTTTTTACCCATTGCAGAACTAAAATCTAATTGTTTTTTCATTGAAAGATTAGAAGAGAAATTAATTATATTATTTACAAAAAAGTCTTAAGTTATAAGAAAATCACGGTTTGGCGTATTGAAGATCCTGTTTTAGATTGTTATAAAATGATGTATTGAAAAAAGCATTTTTAATTTTAACCAAAGAACGATTTTATACTGATATTGCAAACATTCCTTTAAAATGCTCATGATTTTTAACGCAATACAATTGCTTCTATGAACTTTTAAGACATTCGTTTAACTGGAAAATTTTTATCAAAAATTGTTGATAGCCAAGTTTGAAATCATCACTTGCAAAATTAAAAAATTTAAGAACAATTTATGTATGTATTAGTATATATAATTTAGTTATTAATTTTAAAAACTTGTAAAAACTCAGGGATTATAAATGTTCTATACAACACACAGCTACTTTTAGACTGAAATAGAAATATGTATGTGTATACACACACACACCCACACACACACACACACACACACACACACACACACACATATATATATATATGTGTGTGTATACACATATGTGTGTGTGTGCGTGCGTGTGTGTGTGGTATGCATTAGCATGCCCGAAAGATAGACCTAATTTTGCAATACTTAACTACTTGTATACAATTACAGTATACGTCAAGACAAATTAATTTAATAATATAAAGAAAATTAGAGTTTGTAATACGCGTATGTTTCTGATTACGTATAAATAATCGATCTTGTGCTGAACCAGCGTATACGTCACTATCACCGACGTCACTGGAGAACCGGCTGTAGCAGCTAACATGAAGCAAGACTAGTGTGTATTCGGTGGGAGGTAGAAGCAGTAGGAGAGGAAACCCTCCCTTTTATATATATAATGAAAGTAGGAGTAGGTTGTAGAGGAGAAGTAAAAGAGAATGAAGAAGGGAGGGGAGTTGACGTTGTCAAGAACGAAGAGACAAGAAGAAAAAGGGAGAAGAAGATAAGAGAGAACTTACTAACACACACGAATACACAGATGCACACGCGTGCGCGGATTGATACGAAGAGCGGGGATTGGCTGGCAGCTGCTCAGCGTTTCCAAATATGGGACAGGCTCTGCGGTCCATTCATAAAACTACGGGGCGCGCCGCCGTTTAGTTCAGTCTGTGTGCGACCCCCACGCATTCAGTGTCATTGGTACCGCATACAGCATCACAGTCACGCACGTACGGAAACATGCGGCTAACCAAATACGTTCATAATTAAAATTAATTTTGCATAAATGTGAAGGCAAAAGTACAAAAATAAATAAGTTTGAAATTATAATAAAATTATTCAGTTTACAGCGTGCTACCAAGCTTAAATAGATTTATTGTTTTTTTTTCATATTAAAAATATTGCTGAAAATGTAATAATTGATCTTATATATTTTGTAAAGTGATTCATTTACGCATCTAAAAATATCATAAGAACAAAAAAAAACAGTAACTTTAAATAATGACTATGGATGGAATGGAAGTGATAGGATCTCATGCTCATCCTGCAGCAACTAGTCCTTATTTATTATCATCACCACCTCTTAGTCATCACCATGCAACCTTTAACGTGCAAACAGTGCAATTAAGTTTTGATGCATGCTTGACGTATAATACCTCAACTACGTGTGGTGCTAATAATACTGGTTGTATTAGCAGTGTTAATATACTTTCTGGAACGTCACCATCCACATCTATAACTGCTGCAGGCTCTGCTGCGGTACCAACAGCAATAGCAACATCAACAGTAACATCTCTGGCTTCAAAAACGGTGCCTACATTAACATTAACTACATTACCTATTCATCGACAATGTATTATTGAAAACTCAATAGAACAGCATCAGACAACAGCTGATATTGATAATCCTGAATTAAGACAACTTAATATAGAACAACCTTCACAATTGCTAGATAAATCTATTAGTATTAAAAAACGACGATTTCAACGAACAAATTGTGATGGAAATAATAAAGAATGTACTGTAGAGTGTCAAGATGTTGAACCAAGTTCTGACGAAAAAGACAAGCCGGGCGATCTTAACACACCAGTTACAACTAGTAGTGATTTGCCTTCATTTTTTGGACCTGCAGCACTTGTAGAACCACCACCCATTTCAGGTATACTTTTTGTATGCACTATAATATCTTTTGTTTGAATGAAATCAGTATGTTAGCAAAGTTTATTTTATGGTAAAAAATTAAGTATATAAATCTTGTCTCATATGCCTTCTTAAACAAATGTTGAATGTGTGAATTGTATATTCAAAAAATTAAATATATATGCTTTATAAAATAATTCACAAAAAAAAGAAATTAATATTATTCATAATTGACTGTGCATTTTCATACTACTATATTTGAAAAAATGTTTTAGTATATTTCAATTTAAATAAAATGTATTCACTAACTGTGGTATAAAATTTAAAACAATATAAAACGTAAGGCGTAGTTTTTATAGTCGAGCATATTATGTTTTCTAATAAGATTAGGTTTATAGTTGAGAAATTTCAAATTAATTAATACTGCAAAAAAAAAGTTTATCAAAGCACTGCAGGGATAAAAATGTTAATTTTTCTTTCTATTATTCATTCAATTATTTTCAAGAGAGCAAAAAGTAACATTGATTGTATGAGCAATATACCCGGCTAATGTCGAGCATGTTGAGTCGGATCAATACTTCGCGACCCCGACATTCAGACTGCTCCTCCCCGCCTAAGCCAACTACCCCTCCTTTTGATACCTACCCATTCATACTTGTAGTACGCTATCCCAACGATACTGAATTCCAGATCCAATCAAATAATATTGAAAAGCAAGAGAATGTATAGATTAATTCTTCAAAAATGCAGACACATTTTTTCAAACATAATGAAAATTATTGATACCTATAAGTTTTATGAAAATGAAAACAGCCTTTTAAAAGTTTATTACATATAAACGATATCGACAAACGATTTGATTTTATAACGTCTTAAGATATAAAATATGCAAAATTCAAGTGAATAGTAAGTACTATACAATCAAGACAATGGTTTAAAATGAAAAATCAAATATTTTTTTATTTTAATTTCCAAATATATACTAAATTTGTTTAAAATGGCAATGCTGCGCTAATTCGGAAAACGTCAGCCATAAAAAAAATCTATGTCATTTTTGTGTAATTTTACAAACAATTTAAGACCAAAGTGAAGAATATTAATTTATTAAAAAAGGGTAAGATTTTCGCACGACATATAACAGAATGTCAATTATTATAATAAGATGATACTTTTTTAATACTATAAATTTAATTAAAAAGTTATTTGTCGGAAGTATGTAAAAATATTAATTCTAATATATAATAAAATATTTGTACAGAAGTAAAATTTAAACATTCGCACAACTTTCCTCATGCTATTTCAAATTCTTTATGTCATCAAATTATACATCACTGAGGTTATACGTATGATAAATAGTATATAGTATAATATTCTATTATCTACCTATCAACCTTGGAGCTGCAAATTCAGAGCTTAAGGTAGAAAAAAGCGCTAATATTTTACTTAAAAAATTAAATATCTACATTTCTTCTGTGCATGGCGTGCGCAGAACTAAAGGTCCAGTATTAGATTAGTATTAAATATAATGTAACAAATCTATTTTATGCAGAATGTTTTATGCATGATTTGCGTAAATGTTGATATGATTTATAAAATTGAAAATGCATCAGGACAATACAAAAAATGAACTGAGAGATGATAAAAAAAATAAAATAATTGTAAACTTTTTATTATTAATCATTAAGCATTGATAATCCAATGATTGTTTTTATTTTAAAAAATTTTACCCAATTATTACGCACAAAAAGCTTATAAGGAACGGAAATGGTTTTGCTATATACGTATAAATACTTATATACAGTAAAAAATAGCATAATAAGAATACGTTATATACCAATTTTTTGCTGATTTAGTGGCTCTATGGCCTTAATATGATTAATTAAAAATTCATATGTTTGAGTAGTTTTACGGGCATTTGAGTACATAAATTTAGTCAGTTAAAAAGTAGCTAGAAACGGTAGCTAAAAACGCGTCTGTTTGGCAGCTTATTTCATGCTGAAACCTGCTAATAACCTGTTAAGATATTTGAACTAAATGGGGTGTTTTGATTGTTTTTATTTACAAATGAATTGTTAATGTTATTTTAATAGGTTAATGGACTTAATACATGTGTATTATATATGTATTACACGCGTAATAATTTGTAGATTTGTCGAATAATAGAGATTAGACATGATTTTTAAAACCTTTTTTAAAATAAAGTTAAGGTTAAATTTTACACAAAAGTACAAGAGTTACGATTATTAACTGCAATATTTGTTATACGCATGTAAATTCTAATACATAATATAACCCTATTGTTTCCTTAAAAATCATAATAGAGATGAGAGATAATAATGCTTCAAAATCAAAGTGGATTAATGATGACCCTACTGAAAAATCTCACATGAGATCTGTGTGTGAGATAAGTGGACAGAATTTATGTCAGAAAGACTATGGAAAAGGAGTGTCAACGCAATGCTTAAGAAATACTGAAAACTATTAGAGAGTAAATCGCCAGTAGGCGGCGCTACAAACAGTAAGTTTCTAAGATGGCCACCGTCTTGCCGCCAGCTGACTGAGCTGACTCAAATGTGCTTCAGTGAAATAATTTAAGATATTGTTTATTGACACTGCTTTTTATAGTAGCAATAACATTATCGTCATGTAAAATTATCCTCTGAATACGAATTTCAATATCCCAGATCTGTAAATTTGAATGATATTTTAGTATAAGCATTTTAAATGGAAAATGTTTGGTATTTTTTGTACGCTATTTCACTTTTTGGCGTGTAGATCGGTTAAATTTCACCGTAGACAAAAAATTTTTGTTGTAAGTTGTTCGTTATTAAATTGCCTATAAAAAAGTCCTGGATGGCGACTCTCTAAGTTCAATAGTTTGTTTACAGTAAGGGCTCATGCAAACATACTACTTTCTTCAAGGCCATACTGTAAGTAAAGTATTGAATTTAGAGAGTAGCCACCTGTGACTTTTTTGTAGGTAATTTATTAAGGAACAACCTACAATAAAAAATTTTTGTCTATGGTGAAATTTAACCGAGCTATATGCCAAAAAGCGAAAAAAACGTACAAAAAATACCAAGCATTTTGCATTTAAAATGCTTATAGTAAAATATCCTTCAAATTTACAGATCTGGGATATTCAATTTCGTATTAAGGGGATAATTTTACGTAAGGCTAAAGTTGTTGAGTAGATGCTACTACAAAAAAGGAATATCAATAAAACATCTTTCACTGAAGCACATTTGAGTCAGCTCAGTCAGCTGGTGGCAAGATGGCGGCCATATTAGAAACTCACTGTTCGCAGCGCCGCCATGCGGCGAAAAAAGTTTTCAGCGGGATTTTGCTCATTTGCCGTATCTCGTTGACACTCCTTATCTATAGTCTTCCTGATTTATGAACTCAAATGCCCGTATGTTAGGTTAGGTCTTTATCCTTCGAGCTGCCATATTGGAGAGCTGCCGTTTTAAAAACTACTCAAACATATGAATTTTTAATTAATCATATTAAGGCCACAGAGCTACTAAATCAGCCAAAAATTGGTACATAACGTATCCTTTTTATGCTATTTTCTACTGTATATAAGTATTTATATGTATATAGCAAAACCATGTCTGTTCCCTATTATCTTTTTGTGCGTAATAATTGGGCAAAATTAGTGTATTTTTAAAATAAAAACAATCATTGGATTATTAATGTTTTATGATTAATAATAAAAAGTTTACAATTATTTTATTTTATTTTATCATCTCCCAATTCATTTTTTGCTTCCTCCTAGAGGAAGCTTTGTAATAGTAACATTTTCAGCTAGTATTATTTCTGCTCTGTCGATATCAATCAAATCTGACATGCTATTTTTAGATTCTGAATTCGGGGAAAAAAGTTATTTTTGTTATTTTTTAAATTTTTTTAATTCAGCTAAAATGTATTCGAAAAATAATAAAATTACCTACTTTTCCCCGTTTGGTCCTTGGGATCGACCGCTCCGTTTGGCAGATAAATTAAAAAAGGTTATTTTTTTAAAATTCATATCTCTAAAACTAAACATCATAACCTCACGAAAAAAATCATGTCAATGGGTCATGTGTCAAACTATATTTCATTAAAATTTCAAGTGATTAGACTACTTATTTTTTCAGTAATAAATAGAAAACTGAAAAAATGAGTTTTTTTGTGCCTCGATTACGGGCGTAAAAAGGCCTTATTGCACTTGAGATTTTGGGAAAAGGTAGATATTTTATGTGTTTTGGCTAAGTTCATTGCGTAGCTTTGAAACTCCTATGGTTCTTAAAATATCAAGGTTTGAATTGTTTTTAACATTTTTTGATTTCTTATATCTCTAAAGCAATAAGGGAAAAAGTCTTTCGGCATGAAAAACCCTGATTTATTAAAACACAATAATTGACGAAATAATACAATGAAGATACAAAACGTTAGATGAATAACGCTGCACACGCACACAAAGCACTGAACGCACACAAAGCACTGTTACAAAGATACGCAATTAATCGATTGAAATAGTGAAATCGTTAAATGTTGGTTGCCAAAAATGGCATTATTGTTGATGCCTAGAAAAGCGTTAATGTCACGTTGTGACAGAGAATTGGTGATTCCCAGTTAGATGTTAAACGGTTTTAAAGTTTTAAGTTAAACAGTTTTGATCGCTACACAGAGATCTGTACGCTACTGAAGTCGTCGAAACAAAGATCATTCTCGCGCGCAAGTCCGAGCTCGCAAGAAAGAGGCCCCCGGGAGGTGCTGCCCTCTCTCACTACTCTCATGCAAACTCACACATAACCTGTTCATTTATACATGCGCATGCGTGTTGTGTGTTGCGGAATAGTTATGATGGAGCAGAGTAGTCAAATGCTTCAAAATTTTTTTGGTGATTCACCATAAACAAGGCTATCCACTGTTAAAATTTTAAACGACTAGCTAAATTCAAGCGCGCTTCGCGCGCTCATTTTTAATGCACGCGGTTACTTTATTATAATGTCTTAAAAGTATTATAAACGCTAAACATATATTTCAAAATTAAGTTCACATTTGTATTTGATTGATGTTTCTTCTTAAGAATATAAGTAGTATTTTCTTAAAAAAGCAGTAGATTATAACGCAATCTAGTTTTTGAGGTTAGAATATATTAATAATATGATACAAAATAAGCTAGAATGATTATAAACGAAACGATCATATTATTAATTATGGTCGTAAAAAGAATCAACTGAATAATAGACCAAAAATCAAGATATTAAACTTAAACCATACTAAAACATTTTAAATTTTGGCGCCATTCAACCTGATGCCTAGCCATAACCAATCAAATCGAGTTTTAGAAGGCTTCACAACATCCGGTCATTTCTTTTTTAAGAGAGGATTTCGTTAAGTAGTTCTCAAGTAAAGAGCTAAAATGTAACTAGCGCGCTTCGCGCTTTGCGTTTTGCGCATAAGGCACGACGGCTGACGCTCGCCATACTTATTACCCGACGCTCGCGCTGCGCGAGCGTGTTAGCTATACATAGCTTGAAAGTTTTTAAAATTATTTTAGTTTTTGACTTATGATTTTCAATATTGTTGATTTTCGAATAGACATTCATATAAATTTTAACATGTATTTTTTTATTGCAACGAAATTTTTCGCGCCAGCTCAGATGGGGCATGTTGCAGCGAAGTTATTATTGAATTTATGTATCAAAAAATCGCTTCTAGGAATGTTGTATGTAAAAAAGTGTTAAAAAATATCTTTGCCACGGTAAAAAGTTGTATTTTAAAAATGTTTACAATTTCTACATTTAACATTTTTATGTAAAACGTAAATCCGCAAAGTTTTATGGCAAATAATTCGTTTTTTAGCTGTAAAAATCGATTTTGGGCTGTAAACTCGAGTTATAAGCATTTTCATGATTTGATGTTAATAAGAAAAAGTTGTATTTTTCAAAGATCTACAACTTTTCCGATAAACTTTTTTTTGTAGAATGCTTAGAATTCGGCTTAGAGCCAAAAAACCGTTTTTAGCGATTTTTGGAGGTGACCGCATTCGGCGTATACGTGCAGGATCAAGCCCAAAATAAATCTGTCAGCTTAGTATTACGAGGGGAGTTTGCACACAAATTTTTAGCCCGATTGATTAAAGTCTTTCCGAGATAATCGTAACACAGGAAAATTTGTATTAAAAGAACGCTTAAAAATCGAACAAATTGTGCCCGCATTTCAAAACGACAAAAAAAGTAGCTTTTTAGTTTTTGCGAAAGGAGACTCCTCCAAGAACTAGCAGAAAAATGCTGATAAGATAAAAATCCATCGTAATCCAATTTCTGCGCGATGTAGCTCCTGCGACAGCTTGATTAAGACGACGCGAAAATACTTCAATTCATTTTTTTTTTAAATCACTAGCTGAATCCAATGCGCTCTTCGCACGCTCAATTTTCTAAAGTTAGAAGTTTAAAATCGTAATTCGTAACTATATTCAGACCGGATATTTGTTTATCAACTAATCAAATGGCTTCACTAACGGCTTCGATACGTCCGGTCATCATTTTTTTAAAGAGAGATTATTTTCATTGCTACACATTTTTCCATAGCAACTCGTGCGCTACTCGTCAATATTCCTTTTATGTTATTGTCATTAAAACTCATGACGCGTGGGCTAGCGAGTTCGAGAGTTTTGGTTTTATATTATTCTATTATTCCTCACTTATGCTCACCTTACGATTTTTACATATATATATATATATATATATATATATATATACTAGTGGGGCTTCGCCCCCCTGCTCGCTCCGCTCGCCAACCCCCCATTTCAGTTTCTGTGACACTAAGACACTGCGTTTGAATGATTTTTACACTTAGATACTAAAAATCACGGTGCGAACTACCTAGACTTCGTTATCAGCCACCTTGTACACCTCTCTCATATGATTTATTTATCCAGACACAAAAAACCATGTAGCGCACCACCTAGCCCTTGTCACCAGTCACTCTGTACACCTAGACACCACCCTCGAATGATTTTCACACCTAGACACTAAAAACTATACAAAAATGTATTTATTAATTTTGTTCTGTAAGTTGAATCTTCGATAATATTTGTTATTTAGATAATTGTGAATTCAATAATATTATATATGAAGTCATAGAACTTTTCGTTTACCTTTAGATTTAACAAATTTAAAAATTGCATTTTTGAAGTTTGAATCTGACAAAGAAAAGTTACGAGAAGCAGATTTGATTATTTGGGATGAAGCTTCTATGATTCCTAAAAAAGCTAACCACCCATATATATAAATATACTCTCTCCGATATTATATGAGTCATTTTGGGCAAAGACTCCCCACCCAACCCCCCACCGACCCCCCACTAACCCCCACCCCCGACCCCAACCCCCACCCTTGGTCCCCCACCAAATAACGTAAATCTTTTCATTTTTATTGGATTGATGAAAATCTTAAAAGACCCCCACCCACCCCCCACCATCCGTCAGCACCCCCACCTAACCTTCCCCAAACCCCCACCGACCTATTCTTCACCAAATACGGCACAGACGTTAGGTCAGGAAAACAGTGCCAAAATTATTATGAATAGAAATTACTATGTTACTATTATTGATCAGTTTTCCACACCACTACCAAGGGTACGTCAGAAGCCAATTATAATTTTAGTTATATA
>CM053170.1:27269539-27311097 GCA_012977825.3 Pteromalus puparum
TGCCCATTTGTTAATAGTCCACGTCACTCCATAGCAGTGCATCTTTATTATTTCTTCCTCGTGCTTTTCCTTAACTGAATTCAGTTTAGAGCTTTACAGTTGTTTAGCACGTTGCTGCGGCTGTCTGTTTTACGTCGCTTTAGTCTGACTTGATATTCTCGATTAAGCTCGATCCACTTCCTTTCTAGCTTTCTTATATAATCCTTTTTCCTTGCGACTTTGGCTCTTGTCAGCTTTTTTGTAATCTGCTGTTGTGCTATTGACGGAGGTGCTCTCCATGTCCTAGCACCTCGGCATGCTCACTAAACTCTCCATACTTGTCGCTTCTTGATCTTTGATGATTCTTTCCCAGGCGAAGCTCCGGCACCTTTAGAAGGACGTACTTTTTTCGCCCCCCCCCCTATCTTTTCCTAGCTCTCTTCAACGCCTCACGCGTGTTGAACAAAAGATTTTACTTGTTTCGTAGCAACCTAAATTACTCACGATTGAGTGGACCGAATTAGATTAAAATGTTTGGTTGTACGTAGTAGTCTTCAGTTATATGAATACGCAGGGAAAATTATTGTGGAGGACCCAAAATAGTTCTTCCAAAGGCCCCTAAAATTCGAAGGACAGAACAGGCCCCTCTGCAATTTAGCCTACAATTCGATGCGATTTTATTATTCACTGATTTTTTAGGCAAAAAAACTATGTTACTTATAAGAACTTTAGGCCTACTGAACTTGAAATCCAATCGATAATAGTTATCAGCGAACATTACCTTTTTTGCAGGAATAACATCCAAATTACTCATAGAATCATCGCTCATTTCTTGGTTAGAAAGACGCGTATATTATTGACTTTTTTATTTTGATAGAAAGCCATTATAATTCATAAATTGTTCTGGTATTAAACATTCCTAGGCACAACAACAAGAAAGTAAGTATGTGCCACAGCGAAAGCAACGTTGCTTGTCGCCTGAACATTGTGTGCGCATTTCTTTTTTCGTTTAAATTTTTGTTTTAATATAAAATTACTTATTTCCAGTATCATCTTAAACAATGATTTACGGTATATCTTATGTTCTTCTCACAAAATCGAACCCACTAATCCTATTAATCCAAAACCGCTTTAACGCTGAGTCCCATAACCCCTCACCTTTAAAATCATCTTAAATCCCACAAACCCCTTCATCGCTAAAACTTTAAACCCCATGTGCCTTAGGAATTGGTTTAATAATCCAACAATTTTATAAATCCTATAATGCTTTCTACTTCAAACATAAAAAAGTCGCCAGCATAAATATTTATCTTATCACGCGCTCAGGATGTCAAACATGAATCTTTCTTACTAAATAAAAAAATAAGTGATAACTAATAGCACATCTAATAAAATTTTAGCACAGGCTTGTACGGCAGAGTCGGGGGGGGGGGGGGGCCTGCCGGGCGGGCTGCGGTGGGTGGCTTTTTCACCAGTTATCCTAAATCACCTGAAAATGATAAGAATTTTGCCTTATTTTGTGCGGGGGGGCGGCAGTGCGGGGGGTGGGTGCGGGGGGCTGCGGGGGGTGGGGGGGTGCGGGGGGGAGTATCTCCAAAACAACTATATAATATAGGTAGATATGTAAATTTTCAGATCGATTCTATCAATTCTCTTCGAGTTATAAGGGTTCAAAGTTGGTTATTTAAGCATCTTTTGCCAATTTTCAATGATTTATAGCTCTTAAACAACATACTAAATGTTTTTTTGTAAAATTTTCTCAACTTTTAAATAAAAGTTTCATTATAGCCCTACATATATGCTATAACTGACTTGTCTGCAATTTAAACCTTAAAATGTGAAAATCTAAGATTCGATCTGGACTCCGACTACTTTTGTACTGTGAAAAGATACCTTTACATATATGTGTGGTTCTCTGTCAAATCGAAGATGAAACATTTTTTTTTGGTCTAAACTCTATATATATATGTTCTATAGGATGCCCCCGGATCCCAAAAAAATTTCCAGCGCGATCCCTTTACTTGGCTTCGAGTTATAGCTGGTCAAAGTTGGTGTATTAAGCGATTTTTTCATTTTTTTTTGCCTGTTTTTAATGATTTGTAGCTCATAAAGGATGCATTTTTTACTAAAACTACCCTATTACTTCTTCTTCTTCTTCTGATGTTAAATTTTCGGAATTTTTTAATAAATATACTTTTAAAGTCACATAATTTATAATTTTTTTAAATTTTTCAAGTTTTTTAAATTTTTTAAGATTTTAAAATTTTTCTTCCTCCTAGAGGAAGCTTTGTAATAGTAAAATTTTCACTTTCGCTAAAACTTTGTACAAACGCATTTGGAAGTGTTTGGAGTTCGAATCAGATGTTTTTAAAAAATTTCAATTTATATGACTACGTAGTTTTTGAATAACAAATAGAAAACTGAAAAAAATGAGTTTTCTATGTCCTACGTTTACGAGAGTAAAATGGCTTAAATTTATCTACAATTTTGAGAAAAGGTAAACATTTTATGCGTCTCGGCTAAGTTCTTTACGCAGCTCTCTAAACCTTATGGTTTCTGAGATATCAATGATACAACTTTTTATTGAATTTTTTAGAAGATTTTTTTGAAGCAGTTAAACGCTTCAAAAAAAAGTTAGTAATTTATTACAGCAACAACAAATTGCTGTTGAAATTTCAAATGATTCTGTTGATTGGTTCCTGAGTTATGAGCCAACCTCTACAATCCGTTTTTCTGCTTCAATTTTGCTTCCTCCTAGAGAAAGCTTTGTAATAGTAAAATTTTCACTTTCGCTAAAACTTTGTAGAAACGCATTTAGAAGTGTTTGGAGTTCGAATCACATGTTTTTAGAAAATGTCCGTCGGATGTGTGTGTGTTTTTTTTTTGTGGTGTAGGCAGAGCAAGCTCTGCACAAGTGGCTCTGCACAAGTGGCATTCCGACACCGAAACCCCACAGGCACCATTGTTAAACAATACTTCCGTGGGGCCCGTTAATTAGCCTGGTTGGCTTCTTCTTTAGGGTTTGACATTTCCATACATCCCCCATCCACCAAAGTGATTAGGGGTTCAGGATCAAACTCGTCTTCTTCTTTCTGCATCTTCCAGCCGTCTGCTTCTTGCAGCATCGTCCGGTCGTATACTTCTTGCAGCATCGTCCGGTCATCCTCTGGACAGACTCAACCCCGACACCTTCGTTCCTCTGCATCGGGTGAGGGAGTCTGGGCTCCAAGTCAGTTACCTACGTTCCTCTGCATCGGCCTGAGGAGCACTTAAAGGTACTCGACCCTAGCTCCTACCTTTCTCTGCATCGGGCAGGGGAGTGAGAGCTCAACTTTGTGACCTACGTTCCTCTGCATCAGTCCAAGGAGTGTTTCGTATTTACGGTTCAGTGGTTTTCATATAACATATTTTACTCGGCTATTTCGCCTTGTCTTTCTCTTCTCTTTTCTTCGTCATTTCTAACTTTCTTGAGGATGGTCCTTACGTAGTTGTTTACTGCGCACCAACCATCCTCCGACGTTAGCATAGCTGTCATCATTGACTCAGGTGTCACTCTGGTCTGGAGGTAGCACTCGAGTACTTCTCGTTCACTTTCGTGTCGCGAACAGTCACAGAAGACATGCTCTGCATTTTTGCTAGTTTCCAAGCAGACTGGGCAGTTCGGACTATCGTCAAGTTTAAACCGGTGTAGGTACGCCCGGAAGCATCCATGCCCGGTCAAAAACTGCGTGAGATAGTTAACCTCTCCATGCCTTCTTCCAATGTAGTCTTCTATCCTTGATATAAGGTGATGAGTCCATCGCCCCTTGTAGCTTCCCATCTTGTTTGCCATTCAGCCATTGCCTTCTTTCTTGAAGTATCCCAGATCTCATTCTGGCTTTTGTCATTCGTTCTTCTCCTAGCTTTGAATATGTCCTTCCTTTCTAGTGCTAAAAGGTCAATGGGCGGCATGCCTGCTATAATGCAGACCGCATCGTCCGATACCGTACTGTACGCGGTAGTTAACTTTCGTGCATACGATTTCACCCGCATCGCCTCTGCCTAAATTGGGGCTCCATATAGCATGATCGAGGTGGTCACACTGGCTAAGAGTAACCTTCGTAATAGGGCAGCGCCAACTTTTGCTGCTTTATCACTGACTATTTCCAGATGTTGTTTAAAACTTAGTCTTGCATCTATGGTGATGCTCAAGTATTTGATGGTTGGTTGAGAAGCGATCTCATGTCCATCCACCGTCAGTGTGATTTCCTCTTTCTTCTTTATCACCCTTTCATCAATAAATCGCTATTTTACTTATTACTGTAATTAATAATTTGTACAACATAATGTACAGGAATAAAAATTATCTACATCTAAATCTTCCTACTAGTAATAAGAATAACTTCCGTTTTGTGACTGGCTAGTTCCAGACCCGTTTCCGTTAGCCATTCGTGTATTATACGGGTAGCTTCTTCAGCTATGTCGATTACATCTTCTTTATGTTTCGCTACTACTACTACTGCTATGTCGTCAGCGAATCCCACGACTGTTGCACGTTCCGGTAATTGTAGCCTTAATACCCCGTCGTACATGATGTTCCATGTCGGTGGGCCAAGTACTGACCCTTGAGGGACGCCTCCTGTAACTTTATAGGCCTTGGTACCGTCCTCAATGTCATATAATAGGATTCTGTCCTTCAAGTAGTCGGACATCATCCTTCTTATATATAAGGGCACATCCTGCTTCCGGAGTGCTTCGTGTATTTTACTCCATTTGGCCGAATTGAATGCATTTCTGACATCCAATGTAACAATGGCGCAGTATTTCGTGTGTGTGCGCGCGCGCGCGCGCGTGTGTGTGTGTGTGTGTGTGTGTATACCGCAATATTATCGAATCCAGGTTATGAATCTCTACGAAATTTGGCATGTATATCCGTTTTTGGATTCTGAATTCGGGAAAGGAAGTTATTTTCAATTGCTAAATAAATTTCATTTTATGGCCGTTTATTGAATTTTGCAAAATTATTTTTGACATTTTTCGTATAATCTTAATGTTGTAACGGTTCGACTTTCCCCGTATGTTGAGTAGTCGGCCGGACGCCAGGATTTGGTTTGGGGAAAGGTTAATTGAAGAGACTGTTTATGCACAGTGGGAAATTTTGGGATGTTTATGGACAAAAATCTTGGGACAAAAGAATTCTCGACGAATCATAACAAATTTTTGTTTTAAATACTCCTTAGAAGTTCTACGTTCAGAAAGAATAGCGGAAATTTTGATATACAGCGACATCTAATTAGGAAAAATCATATAGTGCCGAAATGCGTAAATCACGTTGTTTAACTGTGCGTGTATTTTCGGACGAAATACTCGGGACTACAATATTCTCGACTATATTTTTACTATGCGTGTATATTAGGACCAAACGCTTGTGGTCACAAAATTCTCAACGAGTATAATAACAATAGTAACAAATGTTTTTCTACAAACTTACACTTTTGTTAGGAACCGCAAAAATTTGTATATTATCCGTCTTCAAATTATCAAAAATTATAAACTGCCATTAAACGTTAGACTCGTTATTTAACTCAGCTTTATTTAATGTGCAAGCTCTAGACTACTGTTATATTTCTCACAAGTGAACTTATTACTAATTACATTTTCCTGAATTTTACTACTAACTACCTAAATCATTTATGAAACGATAACCAAAGACAGTCAAAACATTAATGTAAGCTAAAAAGCAGTACTTTAAATATAAATATTTTATTCAAATTTAGGTAGTTAGTAGTAAAACTCAGGAAAATGTAATTAGTAATAAGTTCACTTCTCAAGTGAGCGCTCTGTAACTCGGCTATAAAAGGCAATGCGAAGCCCGTATCTGATCACTAGTTGTCGCAATTTCCAGCGCACTAGAAACTTCTCACTCCATAGCAATTAACAATACACTCACGTTAATTAGTCACTGCAATTCATGCGTACTGGTTAATACACTATTAAATTCTTACATAACACTTGCGATACAGATAAAACAGAAAACACGTATGAATTACTTGTCACATTTCAGAATGATAATCATAAATATCATTGAATTATAGGTGGGCCGAGAAGATTCTGACATGGAATGTTTCGGTGGTTCAAGGGTTTTTAAAATTAGTAGGATAAAGGAAAATAAATATAAACTGTTTTAGAGGCACAATAATAGATAGATATATTTGGGCTCTGTGAGAGAGGAAAGCCTAGCGGCATAAAACCTCTCTCGAAGGTAAATTTGATTAAAAGTTACAGAGGAATCAAATATATTGATAGAGGTGTGGATTTGAGTGTGTAAGATCTGTTGTGAGTTGTATAGTTGAGAAGAACGCGTGGCGTCTCTCGCTGGTCTTGGTGACCGCGTCAGAGTGTAGTAGCTTCATATCGACTCTCAAAACCTTGGCTATGACAAGCGTCTTAACGTCGGTTGTATCGAGAGTCGCAAAATTTAAAGAAACCTTGACAAAAGGACTGCACGAATGCGTTGAGCTTCAGCTTCTCTGAGCGAGCGAACTGAATCTCTCCAAGTTTCGAAGTAGACTCAATTTACATTTGCTAGCCGAGAGCGATTGCTCTTGGTTTTCTCCCCCGCTTCCCCTTCCAAAGCTCTCTCGCTTTTTGGAGAGGGAAACCGAGGCCTTAGGTAGAGGACGAGCTCGGTCGTAAAGGACCCGGCCTGGTCTGCGGTCCCACTGACGGACTCGGCATCTGGCGCCGCGCCGTCGGGCCGTTAGACGGCGGCCGATTTTCCCCAGACCCTCATTAGTGCTCGGTCCTGTAGCTGTCGCTTTATAGTCTTGTTTGTGCGTCGGACGTCGAGATCTCATAGAAGACGTGTAATGATTGAATGGTCGGTAGACGGTTTTTCCCGATACACATGCAAGACAATGCTGATCCTTCGATATTACTACCGAGAAGATGCAGTTAAAATGCGCCGAATGTAAACAAGGGGCACCGCTATGCTATATTGGAACTCGGTCTTGCGACGGAACAATCATGATATTAAAATTTATGCGTAATCTTAAAATTTATCAAAATAGAATAGATTGTATATACAAAGTAACATTTAAATACTTGTTCTATTTATGTTTAATAGACTATTCAATACACACATTATAATTATGATAAATAAGAATTCTCATTTCTTGTGTTAAACATCCATTACCTATCATCCCGGACCTACCACTATTATTATTCTTTCTATTATTATTTAAATTACAATTAATATCATTATTTATTTAAAATCACTTTTCTGCTAAATTTATAAAAATATAATTAAATAAAATATTTTTATTTTTATTTTATCTGGATTCACACTTGTGATCCAGTTTGCCTAATGAACTTGGCTTGCTAAATAATTAATTTTTTGATTTATATTATGATCACTATTACAACACCAGGACCAGCAAGTTGAGTAGGATCATTACAAGTTTTGGTTTTCAATTTGATCTTACAACCATCACAGTTTATATCTAATGTTTTGGAATGATCTATATTATTATTAATTATGTCTTGCAAATAAAAAAACCGCTGCCAAGTCATTGGCACTTAGCTTCCTCCTATTCTGCTAGTGGAAGATAATTACATGGGACAATCAACTCATTCTTTGATTTAAATATTCGCTACTATTCGATACTAAAAGGATAGGTTTACTCGAATTCAAAATCAGAAAACATATATGCACGTCCAATCATATTACGATCGATCACGTAGTTCCAGAATTATAACAATATACGTACGCACGTATGCACGCACGCACGCACGCACACACAGACAAAACCATCTGCACGGACATTTTATAAAACCATGAAAACTCTCAAAATATACTAAGCTTTAATTATCAAATTATATGGTTTAACAAAAATAATAATGTTCAGTCACACAGAGTAATACAGGTGAGAGTTGAAGAATTTGAATCTTAATATTTTTAAACTAAAAGGTTTCATAAGCTACAAAAGAACCTAGCCGAAGTGATCAAAAGATCAATCTTGTCCTCAATTTAACTCATTAAAACTTTTTACTCCCGTAATCGTACGACATAAAAAAAACCATTTTTTTCGTTTTGATTTTTATCTCAAAAACTAGTCGCCAAAATTGCTTAAAATTTTTACAACTAGTAGATATCGTTGTTTTTTATGTCATGAATTTTTTCAAAACATTTAACTATTTATTTTTTGAGTTATATATGTTTATCGAAAAATTACCTTTTATATCATAAAAAATGAACAGATCAGTCAATCTAGAAAATCTTGCGGGAAAAAGTAGACAAATTATGTTCTTTTAGATACACTATTGTTGAATATATTGTATAAATCATATCATTATAAAAAAGCAAAAATATTTTTTCAAAATAGAAAAATGGCTATAATATGGCCATAAAATGGTCAGAATCATAAAACAAATGACCTAAATTCAGAATTAGAAAAATATATGCATGTCAAATTTTATTACCGATCCGTCGCATGGTTCCAAAATTATGGCGGTATACGTACATACACACACACACACCACACACACATACACACACACACACACACACAACACACACGCCATCCGCAGCGACATTTTCTAAAAACACATGATTCGTACTCCAAACACCTCCAATGCGTTTCCACGAAGTATTAGCAAACTGAAAATTTTACTATTACAAGCTTCCTCTTGAGGAGGAAGCATTGTTTGAGATGAAGGTCTAGTTAATGTAATTATAATATTATTGGTATTTTGCTATTGCATATTTTCACAATTTGGACAAAATATTTCAGTAATAAGTTGATGTTCTATAACGCTCTTTAATAATTTCGATTTTACACAAACATCAATGATGAATTCAGCTGCATCTTGTCGCAGGTTTAATGCATATTTTTTGTTTATAATTTTTCTAAATGTCAATACATCGAACTGTTCTGTTATGCATAACGTTAATATTTTTTTCATACAGTCTTTTTCTTTAAAATTATCGTCATGTTTTCTAAACGTATTGCAGTGTAATAATGATTGTACTGTTGCATAAGCATAGCAAGATACGTTATCTTTATTTGATAAACCAACAATATTTATAATGTAATTATTCATTTTGTCAACATCATCAAATTTATTTTTAGTTTTGTTACTAGTATGGTTTTTCCGGAGATCCGGAGGTTCTGGGTTCAAGCCTGACTCTCGGCATTTTCTGACATCGGGACACCTCTATGTTTTCATACGTTTGTATGTTATATACATAAGTGTCTTATAACATCAAAGCTTTAGTGGTTCGGATTCCACTGTATGCAGTTTCGCACTGTATAATTAAACTGTAGGGTCAGTCGAGATGCATCCCTATTGAAATCTTAGATGAGAATCAGATGAGAATCAGATGTGATTTTGGCGTGATTTTTAGATGAAAGTCAAGTGAGTCTCATTTGATTCTCACCTGATTCTCATATTCTCATCTGCTTCTCATCTGATTCTCATCTGATCGAAGTCGAATGTTATTTTTTCAAATTTTAATTTAGATTTGTCTCTTACCAACCTTACAAATCCTCACAAATTCCTTACAAATCTAAATCAAAATTTGACAAAATAACATTTGACTTCGGTCAGATGAAAATCAAATAAGAATCAGATGAGAATCATATGAGAATCAGATGAGAATATGAGAATCAGGTGAGAATCAAATGAGACTCACTTGACTCTCATCTGAAAATCATGCCAAAATCACAACCGATTCTCATCTGATTCTCATCTGAGGTTTTTCAATAGGGATGCGCACTACATTCCGATGTGATGCACATGCACCGCGACTATAGGGAGCCTCTCTGGCCGGTACCATTGTATGGTATCGGGCAGAGGGAAGAGCCATATAAGACTCTTCGGGAGGACTTGAAAAGGCTATAATATAAAAAAATAATAATAATAATAATGCGCAACAATCTACTACTAAGTATGGCACAACATTAGATGCAGTATTTTCAAGATTTTTATATAAAATAGATTCAAAAACATTAATATCATATTTTAGTTATCACAAATCAATTGTTTCTTGTATTGAGTTAAAAAATGAAGATGCCTGTGATTCTACTGTAGATAAATGAAGTTGTAAATAAAGTTTGTTTAAAATAAATTTCTGTACAAATAACGATAAACATATTTTTATTATTTCACCTGTTTCTACGAAGTTTTAGCGAAACTGAAAATTTTACTATTACAAAGCTTCCTCTTGGAGGAATATTAATATTAATATTCTGCTGTAACTTTGTAGAGAGATAAATATTGAACAAACCCTCTGTATTAAAAAATCCCAAAGATTTAATTTAAAAAAGGTTTCATGAAGGCGTGTAATGGTTATGACTTGGTCCTTGTCCTGGTATCTCGGTATTTTAAAAATAGCAAATAATAAAACTAATTTTGAATTGAAAAAGTGATAATCATTTCACTCAACTGGATCATGAATATGAATCCAGAATAAATCAAAAAGATTTTACGTTTATTTTATAAATATTTATTTAATGATTTTAAAAATAAATTAAATACCGTGTTAGAGCGTTAACGGGTTTTGTCCATTAAGTTATTAAGAAGTAGCTAGAAACGGTAGCTAAAAAAGCGTCTTTTTGGTAG
This sequence comes from Pteromalus puparum, assembly GCA_012977825.3. Classification (NCBI taxonomy): domain Eukaryota; kingdom Metazoa; phylum Arthropoda; class Insecta; order Hymenoptera; family Pteromalidae; genus Pteromalus; species Pteromalus puparum. The sequence continues at coordinate 27,280,121 of CM053170.1, forward strand.
CTTATTTCATGATGAAACCCTCTAATAACCTGTTGAGATATTTAAAGCGAACTCTGTGTCGGCAAATTATCGACTGAAAATGTAAACATTGTAATAACCTCGTTGCGGAGGAGAAAAAGAAACAGCATGCCGCTTCGCACAATGCACAGACATTCGTCGTCGGGACGAAGGATTTTTATTTTTAGAACGCCCTGACAAGGAGCCAAGCTCAGATTAACAATGTGAATCGAAAACTCGTAATGTATATATCGGGAGGTTAGGCCGGGCCTCGCAGGCATCCACGCTGTCGCGCTGTGTCACGCACCGCACATGCGCAGTGTAATTATTTTTCAGAATTAGCAGGTTCAAGCGGTAAACCGGCTTTAAATAACTCATTCCGACTAGCAGGTTTCTAGCTAGAAACCCGTCAAAAAAGTCGCTCTGTTGGTGGGTTTGTAGCTCATTTCATGCTAATTTTTAACGGGTCCCGGTAATTTCTAGCTCGAAACCCGTTAATATTTCTACCAGGGTAATAATAATAATGATAGTAGGTCCGGGATAACAGGTAGTGGATATATAACACAATAATACAAAACTTTTGTTTTGCATACAAATTATATGTCTATTGTGAAAATTAAGTAACGAAAAAATAATGCTTAAATTTGCAATTATTCTTATTGATAGAAATTATTTACAGTTTTACGAAGTTTACGATAAGTTCTGAAAATATTGTATAATAATTATTGTAAATTTTATAAGTTTTTAAACGGATAGTCATAAATTGTTATATTTTTTTCAAATTTACACTCTACGCTGAAAATGCGTTAGAATTTTATACTATAACGCTGTAAATGCTGCAAATGTTTTTTACAAGTATTTAATATTTTATAAATATTGCAAGTGTGTATTTTATGCCTAAATTGCAATAGAGTGTTTACTAGTGTGCATAAGTTGCTACAACTAGTTTGTGTAAGTGTGTTCATGATGCTTTAATTGCTGTAGAGTGTGTAGTGACTAGAGCGCTGAAAGTGCGACAACTAGGGGCTAGCCATGGGCCGCGCATGGCCTTATATAGCAAGCTAAGAGAGCGCGGATTGAGCCGCCAAAAAGATTAGTACATTCACACATCACACGAACATTCACGCGTATATACATTTCATATTCACACTAGCATATAGAAGCGCGCTCGCTTCGCCGTCGCTACGTCATCGCTCGCTTACTGCTGCTGCTGCCGCTTGTAGGAAAGGAGAATAGAGCGCGCGTACACACACGCGTCGCTGAGCCTGCTGCTAGTTGTTGCGTAATTCCTTGCTTCTCTTCTGCTGTGTCTGTCGGTAGGCAAGAGTGGGGCGACGAAAAGAGCCCAGACGTTCGCAATAGGAATATCGAATGTTTTTTGATTTGTTTTTTATTTTTATTTTAATTACGCTACCCTATCGAAAATAATGACGTCATTAAATGACGTTCTGAAATGACGTTATTTTCTGTAAGGAATTGAAACGGAAAATGACGTTTTTTTTAATTTTTTAGCACGCCCAGTGCATCGAAATGAGGTCATTTTTTTATTTATTTTGTCAATAATTGAAACGGAAAATGATGTTATTTTTTATCTTTTAAAAATTGTATTTCTCATACATTTAAATAAATTGAAATTGATAAAATGATTTCCTATATAGGTGCTACCATCCGGGTGGTTGTACAGTAAATGGGGGCTAATGCAAATTTAATTATTTTTTGTTTAGTAAAATTATTAAAAATTATTGATTTCTTAGACATTAGCCCCCATTGTTCGTACTACCATCCGGATGGTACCACTTAGAGAGGCAACCATTTTATCGATTTTAAATTATTTAAGAGTATAAGTATTTAGAAGTACAATTTTTTAAATATAAAAAATAATGTCATTTTCCGTTCCAATTCTTGACAAAAAATAACGTCATTTTATAACGTGATGGTATGACGTCATTTCATACCGTTATGATTTTCGATAGGGTATGGATCGTGTGCAGGACATTATACTACATTGAGTGTATTGCCTATCCTCTTCTATATGAACGACTCGGAGTTAGGAAATACATTTGGAGCTTACGCTTCCTTTATGTACAAGTGCAAAAGAGTGTAAACAAAGTAATAAGTGTGATTATATTTTTGATTATGTAAGATAAAAGCGCATAACTTATTCATTACTTTCAATATGAGTGAATCCGACAACGAAGATGCACCTATGTGCACGCCACCCGAGATTTGCGATCAAGCTGAAATTGCGTCACTCAACTTGTTGCCGATAAAGTCAAAATAACTTGTACGAATCTGCTTACAAATCTTTCACAGACTGAAAAGATTTATCCAACTAGCTGCTCAGAACAAACTTTCCACGCTTTGGTCACGATACTCAGTGTTGAGAATTTGCATAAAACTTCACGAGAAAACAGATATTACATATTAGTAACTATCACACTCTCTTCGTCCTCATGAAAAAACAATTATACGGCTGTCAAGGAAAAACCGCTGCAAACTTTATTAAAAGTATGCTTTCTCCAAGAGATGTCGTAATTAAAAGAATCGTTTTTCTTTAATAAAATAATTCAAACTTTCTCAAAAAAATTTTAAAAACTTAACACATGCATAAAGCGACGAGAATGATTTGACCCAACATCCCCGAGGTCTCAAGGCACATATTTAGAAGAAATATAAAAAAGAAACACGATCTTTTCGTCGAAACACCAGCTTAAAAATTTTATCAGTTCTTTGTTAGGATATACTTGATGAAACGTTAAAGGTTCAGCGAAAAAGTACAAATGCGTTTGAGAGTTATAATAAAGAAGTTTTTTTCTTCAATTTTATAATGTTGAAACGTATTTTTTGTATAAACGCGCTTTATTTCAGTAAATCGGTTCAAAAAATTTAATCGGTTCTTTGTTAGGTTAACTTGTAACTTGTAAACCTGTAAACTTTCAACGAAAAATACAAGTGCGTTTTGAAGTTATCGTGGTAACCACGTTTGCGCACACACGCACATACATACATACATACATGCAGAAATATATTTTTTTTAAACTCCTTTTTCCTGACTCAGGAACCTCGAAAACATCGAAATCTATCAAAATCTTTGATATCGAAATTTTCACCATCACAAAGCTTTCTCTTGGAGGAAGCAAAAAACGAAATGTACTTTCTAACTAAAGAAAGAAAAATATAATTCTACAATAACAGTATATTATACAAAAAACTTTTTATAAACTAGTCAGTAGATTCGCGCTTACTTGCACTGACAAAAATCAATTATTACTCCAAGAAGAATTAGTCTCACTATAGCTTTAAGCTGAAAATCCACTTTGTGTTTAAATGATTCTTGAATAATTAAGAAGGATTTGTTTGATTTCTTATAATTATCATTTGGCTTATTCCTTCGCACAAGATGATTCGAATTATAGTTTTAAAAGATCGATACGGCTTTAGAAGAATCGTTCAACCCTGGATGTAGTTAGCCTAGTGATTGACACTGCGCAAACAGCGATAGAGGGGAAAAGATGGGAGGGAGAAAAAAATAAATACTGCGCCATAGTTACATCGGATGTCAAAAATGCATTCAATTCGGCCAAATAAAGTAATATACTCGAGGCACTCCGGAAGCAGGATGTACCCTTATATATAAGAAGGATGATGTCCAACTACTTGAAGGATAGAATCCTATTATTTGATACTGAGGACGGTACCAAGACCTATAAAGTTACAGGAGGTGTCCCCTAAGGATCAGTACTTGGTCCACCGACATGGAACATCATTAACGACGGAGTTCTAAGGCTACAATTACCTGAAGGCGCAACAGCCGTGGAATTCGCTGACGATCGACATAGCAGCAGTGGTAAAAGAAGAGGTGACTGACATAGCTAAAGAGGCAACCCGTATAATACACGAAGCTAACGGAGACAGGTCTGGAACTAGCTAGTCACAAAACGGAAGTTATTCTTATTACTAGAAGAAAGAAGATAGAGGAAATTACCGTACAGTATCAGACGATGCGATCTGCACGATAGCAGGCATGCCACCCATTGACCTCTTAGCACTGGAACGGAAGGACGTATTCGAAGCTAGGAGACTAACGAATGACAAAAGCCAGAAGCTGATTTGGGATGCTTCAAGAAAGAAGACAATGGCAGAATGGCAAACTAGATGTGAAGCTAATGACAAGGGGCGATGGACTCATCGCCGTACACCAAGGATGGAAGACTGGATCGGAAGAAGACATGAAGAAGTTAACTACTACCTGACGCAGTTTCTGACCGGGCATGGATGCTTCCGGGCGTACCCACACCGGTTTAAACTAGACGACAGTCTGAACTGCCCAGTCTGCTTGGAAACTAGCGAAGATGCAGAGCATGTCTTCTATAACAGTTCGCGATACCAAATGAAGCTTGCTCTGCCTCGGCCACATAAAAACACACACACACACACACACACACACACACACACACACACACATCCTTTATTTTGTAGCTAAATACTTATACAAGGTACTATACCTGTGTGTGTGTGTGTGTGTGTGTGTAATATATATATATATATATATATTATATATATATATATATATATGTGTGTGTGGGGGTGTATGTGTGTGGGTGTGTGTGTGTGGGAAATTAACATAGGAAAGATTAACAAATACCAGCCATTGCTTAACTGTAGGTATTTAATGTCTGGAGGCGCATTCCAAACATGTGTATCAATACGATCAAAGTATCAGAAGAAAGCTCTGACTTGAGGGCTGGTGAGTTAAAAATGTTTGCCTAGGTAAAAAGTTGTTTAGGCTTAAAAATAGCAAAAAATCATGGAAACTTGGACTTTTTACGAAAATGGGCGATTTTTTCGATTTTTCGTGCTTAGGTTAACGTTAAAGTTACTGTAACGGAAGATAAAGAAATTACACCCTGCCATCTTCGACATGTTTCGGAGGAATAAGCAAATGAGGTTATAGGAGAACGGGATCGGGTTATACAGGTAGTGAGGGCTCGATGAAGTTTAAGCCACGTTTGGAATGGTCGCTGATCACGCTGTTGATCTCGTCCTTGGTTTCGCAGGCCAGCATGTTATATAGAGCGATTGGTCGGTGTCCTCTCCAGTCCATCGACGTACAGAGTTGAGGGTTCCAGGATGATGGATGATCCCTGATTCAGCACGCTGCTGTGCCCATACTCTCTATATCCAACATTCACACGTCATGTCTTTCTCACTGGCGATCCATGCTGATGCTTGAGTCGTCCTGAAGAAACAGAAATCTATTTCAGAGTACTAGCTGGCAGACAACAGAATGTACAGTTGTTTGTCTCTACCAGACACAGCCCTGAGCTCACACCGTAGTTCACGCACTGGCGCACGTGCACGTATATTATGATTATGACCTCTCGGTCCTAAATGCACAAACGCTATCGGCCTATCGCACATCATTGTCTTCTTTTTCGCTATTGTAAGAGACACTAACACTGGAGCTGCAAAACGCTATGTAGTTTCAGAAACACTGCCGTTTGCCTGGTATGTTTCCGGGAAAATGTTGGGTGCGCCAGAGTAGTTTGAGCTATCTATAGTGTGGCAGAACCATAAGAAGCCCAAGCTAGAGAATATGACTGACGACTATAGAGGATCACAGGCTTTACGCACCTACGTCGAAACACACCTGTGTAGGTACCTGGAGTCTTCGATAGCCATATGTCTCTGACTAACTCACGGATGTACTCTATCTGCTCCGCGTGCTCGGTTCTCTACTGCAACACAGTGATATCAGATTGACTGATTCATCAGACTGTCTGTAGTTTAGGTATAAAGCATACTCAGCAGCGTTTCGTCTGCTTTTATGGTTGGTGGACACCCTCTCTCTCTCTCTCTCTCTCTCTCTCTCTCTCTCTCTCTCTCTCTCTCACGGAGACGCTAAGAAACTCTTTTTGTATCAGCTCTGCTTATCTCTAGAACACACTACCATCTCACATCCGTGACACACAAAAGGCACGTAAACACTCCCCTACAGAACAATCTCATATGAGATCTCAGGTGAGTTCTCACGCCAAAATCTCATCCAAATTAGGAAGGCCAAGTTAGTTACAGATCGAAAAACCTAATAGATTGGCTTTCAGTGTCAATTGACATGCCATATTGGTGCTACCATCTGGATGATACATCGAAAAATAGGGGTACTAAAGTTTTTTGGAGCGAATTTTAACATTTTAAAATTTTTTACAAAATTATACATGAGATTTTACATGAGATCTCAGTTGAGATGCAGGAGCAAGGCGGAGCGGCGCATATATGTATCGCGAGTGAGAGAGCGAGAGCGACAGCGCGCACACAAACTCGTGCGCCCGTGCCGGTGTGGCCTACCGTACTCGTGCGATGTTTTGCGGCATACGTGTGCCTAGACTATGATGTGTAGCAAAGGCAAGAGTTGGACGCGGTTTGCGCCACTTCCACGGAGCCCATGCAATCTTGCTACGTGCGTGAGCTAATATCCAATGAGATGAACGTACGAGGAGAATCAAACCGTCGATAGAGAGAGAGAGAGAGAGAGAGAGAGAGAGAGAGAGAGAGAGAGAGAGAGAGAGAGAGAGAGAGAGAGAGAGAGAGTGTGCGAGTTAATAAAATAGTTGCTTCAAATAAAAATATAAGGATATTGATAGTAAGTTGCGCAACAAGTTAAGATTGATAATAATTGCTTAATTCTTGAAAGTTCATGAGATAAGCGATAAATTGTTGAACAAATAAGAGCAAACTTTTCATAAATAAAATAATTGAATTATTATTAGTTTGAATAATATTTTGATAAATTATAATGAATATTTAGGTTCATAAGGTACTGAGCGGTCGTAGCAGGATAAGGTTAAATAATAACACATCATATTTATGTTTTATATAAATCCGTGGCATGAAGCCATTAATCACTTTATTTATGAAGCAAAAATCAATTGGAAGAATTATTATGAGTGGAAAATATTGATATCAAAATAACGTTCTCGGCGAAAATAACAAGAATAATGATGACTAATAGTGATACAATCGAACACCAGCGAAATTTGAATCGGTGACTTGAATTACAAGATATACAAATATAATTATCGAGTGGAAATATTTTGACCTGGATATTTAGAAAATAAGTAAATATTATTGTTAATCGATGAGATGTAGTTAGATGTGTGAAGAATGCAGAGTAAATGATACTGAAAAAGAGAAACTTTGATAATGAATTTACATTAAGGAATGTTTGACATGGAAATGATAATACTAGTTTGAAATTGAAATAATGATGATTTTACTTGCACGAAGAATTTAGTAATAATTGAAAGAAAACAACTTATTTGTCCTTACCATGACTTCAGGCAGGAGCCCGGCTTTCGAACGGATTTTACAGGGAAAATAAGTTGTGCTCTGTAGGAATTTATAATTATTATTGCAGAAAATATATAACAGAGGAAAGGATGCAAATTTAATGTCATGTGGATATAAGCGGAAAAAGGTTATTCATACATTTATATAATATGATGATGATGCATTTGCCTCGTGATCATTATTCGTTAGGTGCACGGGGGGTTATGATGAGAGAATTAGTAATACGAATAGTCGCGAATTACGTCCATAGGCAACCGACTGGGACGTGATGTGATCACCGCCAGCTGGACAGCGAAAGCTGTCTTTTTGTACCTGTAGGAGGTAGAGTTATTGTGTTAGGTTATGCGCAGAGTATTCCCAGGATGGGAATGCCTCCTCGGACCAGTCTTCGAGAGATATCCTCGGGTGCGGAAGAAAAAGGTTAGTTAAAGCGAAAGGTTAAAATACTAATAAAATACTACGGAAGAAAAACCAGTGGCGAGGCGAGACTGCAACTCAAGCGGCTGGATCCGAGCTTCCTTCTGGGATTCTCCTACGCGTGGATTCGTCGCGCTTGGTAACGTAAGGAGAGATGTGGTCTGCATGAATAATGGAGTCGAACTGACTGCGCTGGAGCCCTCGTTCTGCTCGCGGGCTGTGGAGACACGAAGCAAGAGAGAGATAGCGCGATGCGCAAAAACGCAATTACATTTACAGGTGAACTCAGCGCGTCGGTGGAAAACGCGCACGCGCTGCCAAAAACGAACCTCTCATCTCCCTCGGCATCAGACCCGCGAGCAAGAGAGAGATAGACCGAGTGCAGGGACGTATGAAGTCCTGCAAGGGCCCCTGATTAAGCGCAACCTCGTGGTCAGCTGCGCCGGATCCCCTATATATATCATATATCTAGCCTCTAGATATGGACGTTGCAAGAGAGAGAGAGAGAGAGAGAGAGAGAGAGAGAGAGAGAGAGAGAGAGAGAGAGAGAGCGAAAACTATTTTTTGGTAGTTCATTTTAGGAGTTTGTGTATTTCATTCTATTAATAGTCTCTCTCTCTCTCTCTCTCTCTCTCTCTCTCTCTCTCTCTCTCTCTCTCTCTCTCTTATCTCTATACTTATAGTACGGAAGGACTATATGGTTATTGTAATGTGGCTCCCATTCGGCGGGATCGACAGATATCGCAAAAGTGGCGGAGACGAAAGGGGGTATTGGGCTTAATAGTAAGTATGATTAGTTGGAATAGCCAAGGTACCGTCTGAGTAGGTGTAATGGTCGGCAGAAAGTCTGCTAAGGATTTTTATGAGATTTCGAGGTCAATTTTGGGCTAGGGTACAGGTGTACCTACATAGATGTAGATACTTGGTGGTCATACATAGTATATTGTATATTTAATGTTTATAGTGAGTTTGTATACTATGTAATAGGAGGTCATACCTCATGTGAATCAGCGGCTGCGCAAGGATGGAATGATCAGTTTTATCGAATCAGGCTTCACCTGTAATGGTCATCACTTAGTCCTTGGTCCAGGTATCTCGGTATTTTAAAAATAGCAAATAATCAAACTAATTTTTAATTGAAAAAATGATATAATCATTTACTCAACTGGATCATGAATATGAATCCAGATTAAATCAAAAAGATTTTACGTTTATTTTATAAATGGTTATTTAGTGAATTTAAAAAATGATTTGTATATATATATATATTGCAAGAAAATAATATCTACATAATATTAATTTGCTTAAAATTTCTGTCCAAAACGTCATTTCCAGTTCAATTTATACGAATTCGCCCAATTCGAATTTAATTTTTGTATCACTGTTAAGAGATTTTTATCATCAAAGAACATTTCTACCGTTTATTTTAATTTAAAGATGATATTTTGCACTTTCTGGATTTTTCAGGGAATTTTTCTGGATTTCCTGGAATTTTAACGCTGATAGTATAATTATGACTATATAAACGAGGTTTTTTTGTGGAAAAACTTATGGTAATTTTGAAGGTAGCACCATATATAATTTACCATAATTATAATAGGTTAACTTCAGGGTCATCCTGACACCTGGACATCGTCTACTGGGAGTAAACATTTTTTTTTGTTACATTTGTTGTATACTTGGTGCCTTGTATTATAAACCATGTTTCGCCATTCGGAAGGTTATTTTGACTCCCGGATATGGTTTGCAGGAAATAATCGATTTTTTTAGGTATATTGGTTGTATACATGAAATTGGTATAATAGTCAATGTGTCGTCATTCAGAAGGTGATTAGATATCCTAGGCATTGTATCGTTATTTGGGAGGTGATTTCGTGTGTTTATGTGCGTATGCGTGCGTGGGTGTGTGTGCGTGCGTGCGTGCGCGCGCTTGTGTGTGTGTGTGTGTGTGTGTGTGTGTGTGTGTGTGTGTGTGTGTGTCGTGTGTGTTAGTGAGGATGTAGACCTAAAAAAAACATTTGACTCGAATTTATTCCGAATAATACACTCTGCGTTTAACAGGGTTGAAACTGTCATTTTTTCGATATAACAATGAGTAAACTAATATAATTACCTAAACTTTTATTAAACCCAATTTAATTATTAAGTTATGAAAATATAATTAAAGTAAAATATAATTCTAATAATTGTAATAATCAAGTATATCAAGTATAAATCATATAAAATATGCAATAATTTAAAGCAAAGAGTAGTAAATAATTCAATAAATAATGCATTAGATTTTAAAATATATAAAATATGCATAAAATGTTAATACCATAATACATTAAACTACATTAAAAAATTAAATGTTATATCGAAAGAAGCCCGCATTAATATTATTGACAATATACGCTTATATTAAAAAAAAAATCATAAGTTTTATACGTTTACTTATTTAATGATCTGTAAGTACAATTAAATTGATTTAAATAATGTACCCAATACAAGCGCTACCAAAGAACAAAATTGGTTGCTGCTATTGTTATATTTTGATTTATTTAATATTCAAAATTATTAGCTTATTTAAACAACTTATTATTTATTATCAAATAAATGTGGTGTATGTTAATTTATAAATTTATAACGAGTTGCCTTGTGTGCACTCGTTACATCCCTCTCTCTCCTATACTATATCATAATATTACAATGAACACAATAAACATATTTTATCTGTGAACATTTCTATAAAACATTGCTTTCAGCAGCAGGTAAGTGAAAGGAGCAGACAGCCGTAACACAGAGAGAGAGAGAGAGAGAGAGAGACGCGCGTAGTGTGTATGTGCGTGTTGCGCCGTCTGGGAGAATGAGAGAGAGAGAGGGAGAGTGAGAGAGATAGCACTGACCACGCGGTCGCGCGTCGCGCCGCGACACTAAGAAGTATAGCGCCGAGCTGTAAAGTCGTGCTAATACCGCTACCTTTGTTTCCGCGACTACGCGTACCAAAGATATATTCGTACGTGCGTTCGTGTCCCGGAGGACTGTTGCTGCAACCGTGACCTGGTCCTTCGTCTGTCGCTGGGTGGAATCATCTAGGTGCTGTCCAGCACCACGTGTCAGTCTCGAGCCGTGCATTTACTTACCGCTCGACTTCTCGCTGCACCCGGCCACACACGAGGCTTTGAGTCGTCCGTCCTGCTGTCCAGCGTCGGGCCCTGGTCATCCGTCCTGCGCCGCTCCGGTCGAAGCCACGAGGCAACTATCGAGTTCTGCGAAGCACCTCTGTAAGTACCTGCCCGATCGCAATACTCTCTCTCTCTCTCTCTCTCTCTCTCTCTCTGTTTTCTGCCTTCGGGCGTGTTTTCTTACAGTTAGTTGCACGCTCCTTATTGCAACCTTCAGTTTGTCATAATTTTCGCTGGAGGCTGCACTCACCACACGCTGTCAATTCTACTGCAAATTTTCGCACTCAATTCTAACCTCAAACTGCTTCGCTTGGCTTGGCTTCGCTTCTCTCTTGCTCTTCCTGCATCTGTACTTTCCAATCAGCACACGAGGCGACATCTCACGAGACGACGGGGAAGATCTACGTCGGTCATCAACTACACAGTAAGTTGCCGGCAAAAATGAGTATAACAGGAGAGAAAGTCACAGAGGCGTACCAAACCATCTGTGAACACTGTAACAAGCTCATACAGACCAAGGACCCGAAGCAGTGCGAAGTATGTCGCAACTCCTTCCACACACGTTGCGTAACTTTTCGTTCTGTGGTGGTGAAAGGCGTCCCGACGCTCGCGTGTGCAACGTGTGCTGACTTAAACAGCAGGGCGAAACTAGACGTTTCACTTAACGCCAGCACGTTGCAGAGGACTGTCAAGAGGACCAAAGCAACATCAGCGCCGTCATCGACTAACACCTCGCGCAACCAATCGCCGGCGCGTCCATTAACAACAACCACTGCAAGGAAGGACGTCACCCTGCAGGACATCCTTGCAGCAATAAAGGACGTCCGTGCGAGGCAAGATGAGGCGGCGAAGTCTTTGAGAGATACTTCCAGCAAACTCTCGGGGTTAGAGACGAGATTGGGTCTACTGGAGCACCGACTCATCGCCCTGGACGACCTGCCCTTGCTCCAAACTCGCATTACAAATGCTGAGCAGACGATCTTGGAGCTAAGGGCACAAGTTGAAGATCTGTCGTCCAGGCCCCCTCCTGCGCAGTCCCCTCAACACACCTCGTCCGACAACGTTCCCCCTGCTAACACTGTCCCTTCGGAAATTGCCAGTCTCCGAAGGGAGCTGCTGAAGATCAAGCAGCAGCAGGGGAACACCAACAACAACGTCGTTGTTCTGACAGGGCTGCGCTACACGAGGGAAACTTCTATCGACCTGCTGGCCTACTCTGTGGTGTCTGCCCTTGACCCCACGGTCCTCAAAAGGGACATAGCCGGGGCAAGAATCATGGGAAGAGTGAATGTGGCCGCTGACACCCAGGCCACTGACAGCAGACTTCCACCGATTGCTGTCACCCTCTCTTCTCATGCCCTCGCTCGCTCAACCATCAGAGCGAAGATAAGGAAGGGCAAGTTGCACACGGCAGAGCTCGACGCAGGTATCCTGGAGGAGGCAAAGGCTCCAAACCATCAGGGGCTAATCAACGTTAACGAGCTGCTTCCTCCAGAGATACATAAACTGCGCGTCAGGACCAGACAGGAGGTCAAAAGTAGACCAGGATGCAGGTCCTACGTCAGGGACGGTACCATCTTCGTCCGGTCCCCCAACAACTCGGATAGGGCCATCATCGTCAGCAGTGAGGAAGACCTGGACGTTTTTTTAGCCAGGATCCCTCCAGCCATCAACAACAGCAGCAGCAACAACAACAACAACAACAGCACCATCATCCACTGAAGAGGACGACGCTTATACACACACACATCATTCGTCCTTCACCACCTTCATCGTCATCTAAATCAACATCTTCATCATCCAAGGTAACTCTGTCCGCGGGACTAAGGGTCTGCCATTTCAATGCTAATTCTCTCACGGGTCACATTGATATGGTTAGGCTCTTCTTGTCTACTCGTCCCTTCTTTCACGTAATTGCTGTAACTGAGACCTGGCTAGATGACAAAATCAAAACCATCCCTTTACTGGACAATTACATACTACTCAGACGAGACAGAAACCGGAATGGCGGAGGTGTGGCCCTCTACATACACAACTCTCTCACAGCTAAAATCATCACTTCATCCGACGGCACTTGGTTGGGCAGGCCAGGGAAGCCTGAGTATCTCTTCTGTGAAGTCTCAGCGAGGGGAGTTAACCCTATCTCCGTCGGCGTTGTATATCGACCACCCCATGCCCCTTTCATCCAGGGCAGTGACTTTATGGAAAAACTAACCACGCACATGCACTGTTACTCTACTAAACTTGTCATGGGTGATTTCAACGCTGATCAGCTCTCCTCTTCTGAGGATGCCAATTTCATCAGGTCATTCATAGATGAGAACTCACTTCTGTCGGTTCCCTATGGTGCAACGCACCACAAACAGGATTCCGACACCTGGCTTGACCTCTGCTTAATTGACGAGCAGGATCGCCTGCTCGCACACTGGAAGACCGACACACCATTTATTAACGGACATGACCTTATAACGGCCACACTCGACGTACAGATGCCACTACACGCACCTCAAACTTACTCTTACAGAAACTACAAAGGCATCTGCGCCGAGAAGCTAAGGGACTTCTTGGGTGCGTGCGACTGGTCATTGCTCGCTACATCATCACTTGACGACTGCATCACACTGTTGAATGCTAACTTGACTAACGCCATAAACCATCTCGCTCCATTACGAACAGTGACCCCACGAACGAAACGTCACCCGTGGTTCACCACGGCTCTTCGTGACCTTGTGAAAGAACGGGACAGACTCTATCGACGTTTTCGCAGATCGCGTCTCCCCTTAGACCTGCTATTCTAAAGACTAGCTAGAGATGACGCTCATCGGCAGGTCGAGGATGCCAGGCTGAATTATTATCATTCACGCTTGGCGTCTCTGACTGACGCCGGTGAGATCTGGAGAGAGCTAGAGAAACTTGGAATCACCACCTCCAGGGAATCACCTCCCTCTCGTTTCTCTACTGAAGACCTCAACAGGCACTTTAGCGGAATTTCCACCGATCCGCTGGCCCCTGACGTTGCGGACTATCTGCAAGGGCTAGAGAGTCTGAACACCACCGAACACTTTAACTCCAGGGGGATAACGGAATCGGACGTTTTAGCTGCGATAATGCACTTTGACTCCCAGGCAAGAGGCAGCGATGGCATTCCACAGGGCATAATTCAGAAGGCATTGCCAGTACTCGCTCCCTTTCTCTGTAGAATTTTTAACCTGTCCCTGAGCGAGTCATGCTTCCCCTCTGTCTGGAAAAAGTCTCTAGTGCATGCGCTAAACAAAGTCAGCTCCCCAACATCTCTTTCTGACTATCGTCCGATCTCCCTTCTATGTTTTCTGTCAAAGGCACTGGAATGGCTGGTACACAAACAAATATCTGAATATCTGGAATCGAGGCTCTGCCTTGATGATCTTCAAACCGGCTTTCGCTCCGGACATAGTACTCAGTCAGGCCTGATAAAGTTGACCGACGATATCAGGCTAGGGATAAACAAAAAGATGGTTACACTTCTCCTCCTCTTCGACTTTAGTAAGGCGTTTGACACTGTGTGTCACGTCAAACTTCTCTCAAAACTAACCTCTTTCGGTTTCTCGAAACAGGTCATCCGCTGGCTTGCATCATATCTTACGGGCAGAGAGCAGGCTGTCATTGGTGATAAGGGCGAGCTCTCCACCTTTCGCCCTCTCAACACGGGAGTCCCACAGGGGTCCGTCCTGGGCCCCCTGCTATTCTCGTTATACATCAATGACATCGGCTTCTGCCTTGACTCAGACACCTATCACCTCATTTATGCGGATGACCTCCAGATCTACTGTCAATGCCCCCTCGAGGAGCTGGATTCCTGTTCCGTTAGGATGACAGCTAATGCCGAGAGGATTTCAGGCTGGGCAGCACAAAATCGTTTGAAGTTAAACGTCAGCAAAACTCAGGCGATCGTCCTGGGCTCCCCTTACTACATAAACTCTTTACCAACTGTAGCTAACACCTACATAAACATAGGAGGAGCCCGGGTCGAGTATCAATCATCCGTGCGCAGTCTCGGGTTATTGCTAGATTCGAAGCTAACCTGGAAAGAGCATGTCAAGCAAATATGCAAACGTGCTCACTCTTTAATGTACCGTCTAAACTTCTTTCGAAAAAGCACTAGCCTTAGACTGCGCAAACATCTTGTGCAGGCTCTCCTGTTTCCCATCATTGACTATTGTTCACTGGTATACTGTGACTTGACTAAAGAACTAGACCTCAAACTACAGAGACTGGTAAATACAGGAATTCGTTACATCTATGGTGTAAGAAGGGATGAGCACATCACTCCTTACAGGCGTGAGCTCGGCTGGCTCACCACCGCCGGACGTAGGAAGTACTTTATGGCTTGTTTTCTAAGAAAACTATTTAATACTGCTGTACCATCCTATATCTTAGCCTATTTTAACTTCCACGTCGCCCTCCGCCCAGTGAGGGGTGAAGTGAGTCCTCTAGACATCTCCTCCTTCGCCACAGAGACGCTGAGGAAATCATTCCACATCAGCGCCTCATATCTCTGAATTTCCCTACCATCTCACTTACGTAACAATAGTTCAACTTCTTATTTCAAAACGCAGGCTAGACAATACTTTTTCGCTCAAGAAGAACAGAGTAGAAACAACTAAATTCGCAACATTCTCTCAAACACCTTCACAAACAATAGTAACTATCACACAAACACCTCATTCATAACTTTTCGCTATCTCATCTCACCACCATTACTTAACATACTTCAAATCATCTATCGCTCAAACTTGTAATTAATCTTGTATACTAATATATTCTATAATACTATTTGGTACAACATAATGTACGTAATAAAACACTTAAATCTAAAATCTAAACCTCTCTCCTCTCTCTCTCTCTCTCTCTCTCTCTCTCTCTCTCTCTCTCTCTCTCTCTCTCTCTCTCTCTCTCTCTCTCGGCATCATTCGCTCTGCTCCGTCTCTCTTACTCCGTGCTGCTTTTGTACTTATTTCGAGTCTTTTTATAAAGAGAAACCTTGCTAATACTCGGCTTGTGTCACTTTGCTCCTGACTCTATCCATTTCCATGTGATTCTCTCTTAACTTAACTTGCGAACTAGCTACGTAGCCAATTCACTCACAACGCCTCCGCGGGCTCACGTGCACGAGGACGCGCACGTACAGCATACTGCGCTACGGGCCAAGCTTCGCATAGCCTTCATGAAGCCTGCAACGAGATGCTACATCCTTTTCCTCTCGCTTATTCACCGATCAGTGGATGCGCCACTGATCGCTTATACACGGGTGCGAATCCCCGTTATATATAACGTTACGGGTTAATTAAACTGTAAAATATTTTATTTAGCTATAAAATTGCTGCGTAGTTTTTCGCGAGCGCGAGAGGAATTTTCGAGAGCGAACGCGTGTGTTTACAAAGTCCGAATTCCAAGCGCTCGCAGTACTATAGACGTGTGCGCACGACCGACCGTATTTACCCTTGGAAGAGTCAGGCAGCGGCGAAACATAAACAAAGTGCACACTTTCCAGCATTCTGAAATTTTATCATTGAGACGATTTACGCGGTTGAATTTTAAAATATTTCGACTCGATTTTTCGACGTTTATTACGTCACGGAATATTCTGCGAGAGACTATATAGTATATTGTCGTCGTATACGATATACTTCTAAGTCAAACGAAGCGTGCTACAGAGCATACATGATCTGCTATTATAATATTTTTTCACGCACATTTAATTGATCGTAATAATTTATTTGACATATTTATCGATTGTAATTTTATTACTTCTCGAATTTGGACAATTTTTTTTTGTTGTGCGTTGCGTTCATTAAATTCGTTAAGTGTACGTTCGACAAATCAATTCAGTCTTGTTTTTTTTTAAATATTATAAAATACATCAAAACTATTCAAAAATGGCAACCAACTGGTCTATAGCCGATCTTACAATTTTAAAAGAAGGCGTAAATGCTAGATTGAGGGGCTGGATTAAAAATTTGTCGAGCGTAGAAATGGACAATGCGTTAAACCAGTTAGAACTACAAACGAATGGTACTCTATTCGAGCGAGCGAACAGGTTACTATGAAGATTACATGGCAACTATACAGCCGAAGACTTTATACAAGTCAGTAACACGGAGAAAGATATAGAAAGGCGAGACGAATTATGCTTGACTTTTGTGCAGTCACCCGCTTTTCCAGCGGATTTGAAGGAAGATGTCCTCACGATAATCGAAGCAGAAGAAGCGATTGAGGACGGCATGCACGCTAACGTGAAGCTACCGTCCAGCTCGCCACACGATCATCAAAAACTGGAAGACATGTCACTCACAATGCCAGTGGACTCGAGACAACAAATAATTGACTCTCATAATAGCGTAAACTTTAACGCACCACGACAACCGTCGCTCCATACAATGAGCACAAACAGCCTCGCGGCACCGCTTGTTGCTACTGTAGTAATAACGACTACAACAGTCTCACCATCGACTTGTGCACACCTCAGCAGATCATTGAGCGCGCAAGTTACAGTAACACCAGCAACGCTGCAAAGCATACCAGCGATAAATCAGAGGTTGAATATACCTATGGTGCGCACGGTTCTGCCAAGTGGAGAAGTTGAGGTTATCCCGGCATCAGTGGCTACAGAATTAGAAAGAGCCTGGACAGCAGTGCGTGACTGAAATTTTCAATTTTGTATCAAACACATAATGATTGGGAATTTCAATATATAATAAATCTCGTGCCAAAGAATCAACTTTGTTAAATTCAAACCAAGCTGTTAATGTAGTATTTACATTACGATATATTAGTTCTTTTTCAGATCCTTGTTTAAAATATACAAATTGTTCATTTTCTAAATGAACCGCCAATCGATAAACTACATGGGATAGATCGTATAATTTAAATTCTAATAATCTATACATTGCTTTAGGTGGACAAACGTACCTCGTAGCTAAATATTGTTCTATTTTATCATAATTTAAAACGTTTGTGATTTCATTTGAATTATCAGATGTAATATCAGACTTATTATTTAAATCATTCTCTCTTCTAAACCCTACTGAAGCGGAATCAGGACCTTTATATAAATATTTAAACAAATATTTAATTGTTTTTATAGTGCTACATATCTCAACATTAATGTGACAATTAAATGTTAGCAATAAATAAGGATTATATGGGACTACGAATTGATTATTAGCGATACGATCCATACTTTATTATTCGTCCACCGTTACGTCGACGATATATTGGGTATCCATTTTCTACATTGTAATCGGTAGATGAAGCAAACGCTTTAGGAAACTTTTTAGTACATATAAATTTTGATTTATCCATACATGGCGAATTTTTATTCTGAATTCCACATGGTCTATGTATCATATGTTGTTTAACAAGATCATACAGAATAGGATAATTACTTTCATCTGGTATTTCAGCGCTAATAATATTGTCAATTTGATCAGAACTATAAAATGTATCTTTAAATTCTAAATATAGAAGTGCATCCATATGAGGTAATCCTCGCTTTTGGAATTCAATTTCATCGATGTAACCTATAATTTTACCAAAAAATTTTTTTTCTGTAATTCATTTCAAAATGCAGCTACTTTAAGATGAAAAACTCGAGCTACTAAATCAGGTCTATCTAATGCATTCTCATTTTCATTTAAGTTTTCTACAATTTCAATCCATTTAGAATTACAAGTCATGGTAATAAATAAATCAGGTTTTCCAAATGTTTGAACGACCGTCATTGCGTCAGCAATGGAGCACAATATTCACATAATTATTAGAATAGAAATTATAAGTATATCACATAAGAAGAATTTAACTTTATATATTGTTCTACTTTTATAAAGCAATTATACGTACAGTGGCCGGACACAATAACTTTGCATTGCGCGCCACAAATGGCTGCCGGACTTGCTGTTAACTGGGACTCGGTCAATAAGGTTAGGTCATACGCGGCCATGCTAAACCGTTATTGTGTCCGGCCACTGTACACAAAATTATGCCTTTACGCATGTTAGTTTTTAGACAGGAACAAAAACTAAACTTAAAAAAACAGGCACTGCATTAAAATTGAATCATGAGAAGATAACAATGCTTACTATTGTTTAAAAAAAAGGAACAAAGCCTATTTTATCTTTTGAAATAAAATATACTATAGAAACCAAAAATATAATTAACTAAAGTTAGTAAATCCTCTATAACAACCCTATTATGAAATTTCACTTAACAAATGAGATATTTCTCATATGCTTTGAAGTAAAATCTACAGTTGAGTTAGTTACATAAAACATAACATGAAAAACTTATCACTAAATTATCTAACAAATATTGATACAACTATCGAATATGTAGTTGCGGTACAATGCAAATATCATAATTATATTAATAAATATTTACATTACGTAAAGCTAAACATAAAATTTAACTCCAATTTACTATATATAGTAAATAAGTATACTTATTAACTTTTACTGTCATCATTTCAATTTATCAGATGTAATATAACTTATAATACTTATTACTTAACTAAAAATAATAAATTTTCTCTTATATAAAAGAAGTGTCAAATGGTTATATACTAACTAAGAATGTGTAAAAATTTCTGGCCTATTTATCCTGTATTCATCACATAAAATACACGAAGTCAATTAATCATTGTTTAATAACCTAAATAGTCAAACAAGTAAAATTCTGTCAGTGATTTTAGTCTCAGATACAAAATATACCTTTTCAATTAAGACTAATTATTTAATAATATAGATTAATAGATGATGATATTTTAAAAGAAAGAAATATGCTTAAAATAAAATATAAAATATATTTAAATTTAATCAATAGCTACGCTAAACTATTAAATTATAATAATAAATATGAATATAATAACATACACAATTTTCCCAGGCATGCAAACACGCACCCCACGAAACATGGCTCAGATTACTAAATCAATATACTTTCTACTTTAACACTATTTAACTTATAAATTCAAAATAGAATTATTATATTCAATAAAAATTAAAGACTTCAATGTAATTAACTTAAAATTTGTATATTAGTTTACAAATAAATTTATTGCAATAATGTATTGTATTATTGTATTAAACTGTGTGTCCAGAGCGGACGGGTGGGTGCCTATCACCACTACACAGCGCGTCCTCAGGTTGCGGATAGAGGAAGTGGTTAGCTGCGAATAAATCGAATAAGCAGCCGCGGACAGCCGATAGGCCCGGGCGTGGGTGTGATGAGCCCACACTGGCGATCGAACGCATTCATCTAGAAACACTACGTAAGCACCGCAACAACGAACACTCAACAATATTTCTTATTTCACTTTCTCTTCATACCTCACTATATCTATAATCTATCTCTTTTAGCACCCATTACAAAAATCCTGCTGTCGTGGAGGATGCGGGAGCGAAGACAACTGACCCGAAAGGGGATGTGTAGAATGATTCGCCACCTGGTCTTACACGGCAACGAAGCAAGCGAAGGCGCGCTGCCTTGCAGGGAGGCGTTCGAATACGAGCGTGATTCCGTAGTGTGTCCGACGATGAGCTGACTCCGTCCTCATCAAAGTCGGAAAGCTCTCATACTTAGTTCTAGAGAGGTATGGGGGTTATCACCTCTAGAACGGATGATTCACCTGCGATCGGAACAGGATCCAAAACGCGCGGGTTTCACTTACTATCATGTCTCAAAAAAACCAAAACCAAACCAAAATCAATAGGGACTTAAAGGTAGGAACGTGGAATGTGCGCAGTTTATACAGAGCAGGCGCGTACCGGGAAATCTTAAAAGAAGCTGACGGGTACAACCTAGACTTAGTAGCTATACAAGAAACTCGGTGGCAAGATAGTGGTATGTTAGGAAACAAAAACTTCACCTTTATGTACGGGGGCGCGAGCGGACATTCCCTAGGTACCATATTTTTGATTAACAAAAGAATTATACTCGCGGTTAAAAGTTTCAAATTCGTAAACGACAGACTCTCGTATATCATCATACAAAGAGCGTGGTACAATTACGTGGTTATTAACGTGCATTGTCCTACGGAGGACAAAGAGAAAGAGGTGAAGGATCTTTATTACGAAGCCTTGGAGCAATTATTCGACCAATTCGCGTCTTACGACACCAAAATAGTAGTGGGGAATTTCAACGCTAAAATAGGGAAAGAGGAAATGTTTAGGCCCACTATATAGGCAAGGAACGTCTGCACGAAACCAGCAACGATAACGGTATAAGAGTCATAAATTTTACGGCGGCAAAATATCTTATAGTAAAGCGTACGTGTTTTAAGCACAAGGATATACACAAAGTAACGTGGACATCGCCGGACGGAGCCACGAAAAATCAAATCGATCACTTTCTTATCGATAAGAGGCGCCACACGAACGTACTTGACGTAAGAACCTATAGGGGGGCGGATTGCGACTCGGATCATTTTCTAGTAGGGGCCAAATTAAGAGCCAAATTAGTAGCTGGGCAAAATAGTAAACTGGCGAACAAAGTAGGAACGTTCGATACTGAAAAGCTACGGAACGGGATAGAACGAATTAAGTATCAAGTAGAAATAATAAATCGGTTTCAGGTACTCGAAGAAACGGATGCATTGACGGAGGTAGATGACGACCCGAACAGTCTTTGGGGGGATTGTTGGATAAATGAGGTAAAGCAGAGGATTAATGTTTAATAACAATGTGGATTTATTCGTCTTCTTCTATGTACAGCTATTATATAACGCCGTGTACACCATGTGTACTGTACGACGGCTCGGAACCAAGAGAGCGATGTGCGAGACTCGTCTAGTCTCGACAGCGCAAGTAGTCATGTGACTCACACTCATACGCGAGAGGGGATACCTGCATGTGTGCGCTCCCACACACACTCGTTAACGCGCTCACTCATTCTAGCGCGAACTATACTATACATGCAGTCAAATGTACTATATTCTCAATAGGGATATCGAAAAAACGATGAAAGAGGCCGCGAATAAAGTGCTAGATAGAAAGAAAAAGCCAAAGAGCAAACCATGGTTTGACGAAGAGTGCGAACTCTGGTTTGAAAGGCGTAAAAAAGCCAAATTAGACAGCGTACACAATGGAGGCGATAGGGCCGTAGAAGAGTACCACGAAATAAGAAGGCAAGTGGGGGCGATTTATAGGAACAAAAAACGCGAGTATCAAAAGAATCAGATTAGAAAAATAGAAACTAATAGTAAGGAAAATAACCCGCGCGAGATGTACAAAGGAATTAACGCTATTAGGAAGGGTTTCCAGAGTAGATCACAATTAATGAAAGATGAGGGCGGGAATCTCGTCACAAGCGAAGGTGAACTGTTAAAGCTGTGAAAGGGCTATTTTGATAAGCTGCTAAACGTACATGAAAACTGCAAGGAAACGGGAGACGAAATCCACACTGCTGAACTCCATTTGGAAGAACCGACCTACAAAGAAGTAGAAACCGCGATCAAAAAACTAAAAAACAATAAGGCCGCGGGAAACGATTCTATACCAGCGGAACTACTTAAATATGGGGGCACTGCGCTGACATCGAAAATTTTTGAACTAGTACGCTCTATTTGGAAAAATGAAACAATGCCGGAAAACTGGAAAGAATCCATCATCATACCGATTTTTAAAAAGGGAGATAAGACAGACTGCAATAACTATCGGGGAATCTCACTTTAAGCTACCTGCTACAAAGTTCTGTCGAACGTAATACAGGTCAGACTCACACCCTTCGCGGAAGATATAATAGGAGATTATCAGTGTACATTCCGGCGTAACAGGTCGACGAGCGATCAAATGTTTACTATAAGACAGCTGTTAGAGAAAAAAATGGGAATATTGCGAAACAATACACCAGCTATTCATAGATTTTAAAAAATCGTATGACTCTATCAAGCGAAGCAAAATGTATAAAATCATTGTGCTCCTCGGCGTACCAAAAAAACTTGTGAAATTAATACAAATATGTTTGAACGGAAGCACGGGAAAAGTAGGCGGTAATGTATCTGAATCGTTCGTGATACACGATGGTTTGAAACAAGGTGACGAGCTCTCCATGGTACTCTTTAACTTAACGATAGAGTATGTTGTTAGACAAATGCAGACTATCGGGCTGGGCGCAACACTTAACGGAAAAACGCAGATTCTAGGATATGCAGATGATTTGGGCATAGTGGGGGATAATGGCGAAGCGAGTTTTTAGCTAGTGTCTATTAACGAATTTGTTTAATAGCAGAATAATTGCTTCCTCCTAGAGGAAACTTTGTAAGAGTAAAATTTTCAGTTTTTCATAGAAACATGTTTTTAGATGTTAGAAGTTCGAATTACGTGTTTTTAGGAAACGTCCGTATGAATGTATGTGTGTGTGTGTGCGTGTGCGTGTGTGTGTGTGTGTGTGTGTGTGTGTGTGTGTGTGTGTGTGTGTGTGTGTGTGTGTGTGTGTGTGTGTGCCGTGATATTTCTGAAACTACTCCGTCAATACTTTTTTATGGCCATTTTTTGATTTTCGAAAAACATTATTTTCGTTTTTTTTTTTAATCATTTCATTGTTACAAACAATTCAGCTGAAATGCATTTGAAAGATAATAAAATTACCTACTTTTCCCCGTTTGGTCCTCGGGATTGACCGCTCCGTTCGGCAGATAAAATGAAATAGGTGATTTAACAAAAAATTAATATCTCTGAAACTAAACATCATAACCTCATGAAAAAAAATATGTTGATGAGTTACGTATCAGACTATATTCCATTAAAATTTCAAGTAATATGACTACTTATTTTTTCAGTAATAAATCGTAAACTGAAAAAGGAGTTTTTTTCGAGTCTCGATTACGGGCGTAAAAAGGCCTTATTACACTTGAGATTATGGGAAAAAGTAGATATTTTATATGTTTGGGCTAAGTTTATTGCACAGCTTTAAAACCCCTATGGTTCTTAAGATATCAAGGTTTGAATTTTTTTTTGGAAATTTTTTGATTTCTTATATCTTAAAAACAATGTAGTTAAATGCTTTAAAATTTTATTTGATGATTCACCATAAACGAAGATATCTGCTGTTAAAATTTCAAACGATTTCGTTGAGCGGTTCTTAAGGAGGTTCACCACCGACAGTCCCTGCCAAAAGTTCGGCTCGCTGCTGCGCTCTCTCCGCATGGCGTCCCCCTTTCCGCAGCGCAGAGAGTTTTGAACGCGCCTCTACCGGTCGCGCGCACATATCGTTAGGCGCGCCGCGTCGGTGAGCGAGAGACTCACACGTACACGCCGGCGGCGCTAGTATACTTTAGATTACAATAACTCAGGAACTAGACGTCAGATCATTGCTCACGAGGTCTCAAAAGATTCGTAATATCGTCCTTAACCTTACTTTAGTTTTTCAACAAGATCGTAAGAAGCGTTCGGCTACAATCAACGAAAATGTACGTTTCGCGCGGGCCCAGCATAGGGATCGCGTGTTAAACGCCTGAACTTTGAGGCCTCATATCTCAGCTTCTAGACGTCAGCTCGATGTGAAATTTTAGGTGTGTATGGACAAAATCATTAAGAAGCAGTGCGCAAAGTTTCATTAATTTCCTAAGAAAATGAATTTAGTGGTGAACCTCCTTAAGTAAAGAGCTGAAATGTAAAAACCGATGTTTCTAAAAAATTTGGCTTCCTCTTATAGGGTTGTCGTTGCACGTCGTTAGTGCAACCACACGAGGTCAAAAAGCCCACTTAGCCCTTGGTGCCCACCATATTTTTTGTGACGCATGTATTGATTTTCGCGTTTTTCATGGCTATAAAGCGGGAGTAAATAAGCCTTTTTTTACACGGCCACTACACGCCTATAAATATTTAAAAACCGCTGCCAAGTCATTGGCACTTAGCTTCCTCCTATTCTGCTAGTGGAAGATAATTACATGGGACAATCAACTCATTCTTTGATTTAAATATTCACTACTATTTGATACTAAAAGGATAGGTTAGGAAGACACTTGTAGGGGAGGGGTATCAGGGGAGTGGGGGTTAAGGTGGATATCAAAAGGATAGAGCTCCGTGAACTCCTAAAATAACTTACATATATCGTAATAAAAAAAATACCAGTAATTGCAGAATCGTTAATAACATTAACAACTGCAAATTACAAAATTGCGGGTGGCTTCCTTTTTTGATTAATTATTTCACGACTTTCTACCTACCCACAGCCGCCTTTCAGACCTTGACGTTGTTTTCTAATACTCCCATAATCGCCTTTTAAATTTTAAAGCTCATCACAGCACTCCACAGTCGCATTTTCGACCATCGTAATCGTTTCTGTATTCCACAGTCGCCTTTTTGACCTTTGCAATAGATTTCTAGCATACCACAGCCGCCTTTAGACCCTTGACGTTGTTTTCTATATTCCCATAATCGACTATTTAAATTTAAAAGCTCATTTCAGTACTCCCGCAATCGCCTTTTAGACCCTCGTAATATTTTCTGTATTCCATAGCTCCTGGCGGAGAGAGGTCTCGCCGGAGATACCGCTCGGACTTGAAGCCCCGAGCTCTCTTAAGACGGGTGCAGTCTTTTAGGTACACTTACTATTGTTGAATATATTGATAAATCATATCATAATAAAAAGCAAAAATATTTTTTCAAATCGAAAAATGGCCATGAAGATGGTCATTAAATAGTCTAATCTTTAAAAGAAAAAATTTACTCGAATTCAGAATCAGAAACATATATGCACGTCCAATCTTTATTACGATCGATCACGTAGTTCCCAGAATTATAACAGTATACGTACGCACGCATGCACGCACGCACGCACACACACACACACACACACAGCACAAAACTATCTGCACGGACATTTTTATAAAACCATGAAAACTCTCAAAATATACTAAGCTTAATTATCAAATTTATTGGTTTAACAAAAATAATAATGTTTAGTCACACAGAGTATACAGGGTGAGAGTTGAAGAATTTGAATCTTAATATCTTTTAAACTAAAAGGTTTCATAAGCCTACAAAAAGAAATTAGCCGAAGTGATCAAAAGATCAATCTTTTCCTAAATTTCAACTCAATTTAAACCTTTTTACTCCCGTAATCGTACGACATAAAAAAACCATTTTTTTTTTAGTTCTTGATTTTTATCTCAAAAACTAATCGCCAAAATTGCTTAAAATTTTTACAACTAGTAGATATCGTTGTTTTTCATTGTCATGAATTTTTTCAAAACATATAACTATTTATTTTTTGAGTTATATATGTTTATCGAAAAATTACCTTTTATATCATAAAAAATGAACAGATCAGTCAATCTAGAAAATCTTGCGGGAAAAAGTAGACAAATTTATGTTCTTTTAGATACACTATTGTTGAATATATTGTATAAATCATATCATTATAAAAAAGCAAAAATATTTTTTCAAAAATAGAAAAATGGCTATAATATGGCCATAAAATGGTCAGAATCATAAAACAAAAAATGACCTAAATTCAGAATTAGAAAAAATATATGCATGTCAAATTTTATTACGATCCGTCGCATGGTTCCAAAATTATGGCGGTATACGTACATACACACACACACACACACACACACACACACACACACACACACACCCATCCGCACGGACATTTTCTAAAAACGTATGATTCGTACTCCAAACACCTCCAAATGCGTTTCCACGAAGTATTAGCAAAACTGAAAATTTTACTATTACAAAGCTTCCTCTTGAGGAGGAAGCAAAAATACGACTCAGAAACTCAAAATTTGCAGTTTCAAACAAAATTTTGTCAGCGGGTAAAAAAGTCTACAGTGGGCAAAAATAGTATATTGTGTGCCAAGGGCGTAAAGTGGGCTTTTTGCGGCCGAGTGTGGAGTTTGCAGTACGAGTCAAGGCGAGTTAGCCCGAGCCGAAGGCGAGGGCGTTTACGAGCCGCAGACGAGTACTGCAACCACACGAGGCCAAAAAGCCCACTTAGCCCTTGGTGCACATCATATTTTTTGTAACGCAAGTACAGATTTTTGCGTTTTTTTTTAGATATTGAGTGCGACTGATGAAACTTTTTTCAGAATCGGCGACCACACTCTTAGTAGACTAATTTTTAAATGCTGCTTCGAGAAGCGGGCGTTTTTCAATTTTTTTTGCCCGCCGGTCTGAAAAAAGTTACTTTAGTCCCGCTTAATAGGTCAGAAAAACGCGAAAATCGTGCTTGTGTTACAAAAAAATTTTTTTTTGCCCGCTGCTGACTTTTTTTACCTGCTGCTGAACCTTTTTTGCCCGCAGCCAAATTTTCTTTCCCGCCGGTAAAAAAATGGTACTTTACGTCTGCTTAATAGGTACAAAAAAAGCGAAAATCGTGCATGTGTTTCAAAAAATCGATTTTTTCGAGGATTTTTTTGGGAAGGAAAGAAATATCTAATTGAAACGAAACTTTTAGGGTTTATTGTTACATATTTCAACAATCGTCTTAAAGTTTTTCATTAAGATACATGTGATATTATGCCTGGTACAAGCATTTCGCCGAGGCACCTCCAGTGTGCATTTGTCAAGTAAGTCTGCGGTAGCTGTAAAAATGAAAATCATGAATTCTGGGCTTCGAAGACTTTGTTGTACGTAGTATATGATATATACAAACATTGTTTTTGGTCTTTTACAATGTTCCTTAGTTTATACCATTCTCTAAACAATTTTTTTAACAATTTAACATAATTATAAATAAAAAATTCGATTTTTTTATTTTTTTACATTTTAAGATGTATCCGTACCTTTAACGGCAATACGCCGCAGGACGTAACAGTATCATCAAAAATAGGAAGAATCAAAATTAAGTTTAAAACAATTTCCGAAAACAAAATATATATATATTTTTTTTAAAATGCCATTGTATTAATGCCACAAAAAAAAAGCGTTTTCCCAAACTTGGGGGATATGTTCTAGAGGTCGCCACGATGTCACCTGTAAAGTTTTAGATATTTAAGCAGTTTTTGCATTTTACGCCTATTTTCAATAACTAGATGTTTTTCTAAAGTTTCCCTATAGCCCTATATATATTGTAACGCCTCACACCAGCTCCACAGTGTGTTAAATAATTACCAAAAAACTAAAGTCTTTCGACTTGTTTTTTAGCCCAATCTCACGCAAAAAAGCGTACTCTCCCACTCTTTCCAAAGCTACGGGTCACAGCTGAGAAGCCAGCTACAAGCAACAACAGCAGCGCCATTAGGCAGTAGCGGCGGCAGCGGGAGTCAACACGCGGCAGCAGCGAGCGCGCTATAGGTATACCAAGCGGCAGCGGCGTGCTATATCTATATATGAAGTGCAGCGAGCGGTACGGCGTGCACAGCGTGAGAGTGGGACGATGACGCAGCAGCGGCGCGGCGCGCGCATCTCCGTATGCTTGTATGAATGGTTATTGTATATATGTGTGAATGTGTATGTATATATTTGTATGTGAGAGTTTTTTCGGCGGATCGAGCCCCGCTCTCTCCGTAGCCTTTATAAGGACCTGCGCGGCCTTTGGCCAAACACTAGCTCCAGCGCAATTTAAGCGATGACTAGTCTCTACCAAGAGCAACCATTACGCCTTGGTAGATAAAACACTTAGAATGTTTTTTCACTATTGAAGGACTTATAAAATTTTCAAGTTAGGCACAATATCGCAGCTTCAAGCGTATCAGTCCTAGACTTAGAAAAATTTCAGTTCCTTTCAAAAGACTTAGAGAAATTTTCGAATAATATTATACTTATAAAAATTTCTAGTCAGACAGGATAACGCAAATTAAGCGTATCCATCTAAGACTTATAAAGACTTACAATCATTCTCTAAAAAACTTAGGATTATTGCGAATCGTGATAAAACTTGTATAATTTGTGTATCCGATCAGATAACGCAATTTAAGCTTATCTGTATAAAATTTATTTATTTGTAACATTACCACTCTGATTAGATAACGTCATATAAACGCGTATTTAATTTTATTTGTAAAAATCAATGCAGATTTATTAATTTATTTCATTTTGTGATATTGAATATATGCAACAATCAAAGCAATATTCTCATTCCTATCAATAATATGAATATATCTATTTTGTTATAAATTAAAATCTTATCATTGTGTTAAAATTCCACTACCTGGTATCCCGGACCTATCTTATTATTATTACTAATACCTATATAAATATTAAAAATATTTAAAAACAATATAATAGTACATTACGATACAAGTGTCCTATGAGGCATTTTCTGGCACGGTGAGGTTAAGCGCCAGAGCGGAGCGAGGGTGCTTACGCCGTGCCAGAATGTGCCTCATAGGACTCGAGTATCGTACGATATTTTTCCTACTTACGTGCGCAAAGTTCGATTTTGCGAACGCATATGCGTGTGCAAAGTGTCACTTTCCCACACGCGGAGATGAGCGTGCGGGAATGTAGCTGAGCGTGCGGGAATGGAGTTGAGCGTGCGGGAATGTAAAACGAGTGTGCGTGCATGCACGGCTCCTTTGTGTCACTCGCTTCGCTCGTGCACAAACCCGCTCGCACATGTGCGCACACTAGTTTGACTTCCCCACGCTCAGCTACTTCCCCGCACGCTCGGCTGCTTTCACCCATGCTCTTCTTAGCGTCTGGGATAGTGACACTTTTCACGCGTATGCGTCTGCAAAATTGAACATTGGGCACATCAGTAGGAAAAATAGTATACGATACTCGTGTGCACGTAGCTCATCCCGCACTCGCTTCGCTCGTGCGGGAACGACCTACATTGCGCACTCGTATCGTAATGTACTATTATAGCACTGCTTGCATAAATCCGCCAAGTCAGGCAAATCCGTGGCGTATGCAGTTCTTCCGGGCACCGTGATATTCACGGTGCCAGAAAGGGCTACATAGGACACGGATTTTCGTGACCTATAGCGGATTTAGGCCACCCAGTGCTATAAACTCATTATATTTGGCCTGGCGTCAGAATCACGACGCAGAGCCGTAAATGTTCACTACTTTTATAAATTAAAATTAATAATTATTTATTATCTAAAAGCACTCAGGACCAAGAAAAGTCGTGACCGTTTCAATATATATATATATATACTAGTGGGGCTTCGCCCCCCT
This sequence comes from Pteromalus puparum, assembly GCA_012977825.3. Classification (NCBI taxonomy): domain Eukaryota; kingdom Metazoa; phylum Arthropoda; class Insecta; order Hymenoptera; family Pteromalidae; genus Pteromalus; species Pteromalus puparum. The sequence continues at coordinate 27,310,155 of CM053170.1, forward strand.
GCTCGCTTCGCTCGCCAACCCCCCATTTTAGTTATTGTGTAATTTTTTTTGATAATTATGTTTTGTTAGTTAAGAATGAAAATAGATTAATGATAACAATTAACAGTTGATAACGATTTAAAGTAAATTATATTGAATATAACTATACCTGAGCTTGGCTACACATAAGTTATTATTCAAAATTTTTTATCTGTATGGACATGTATGTATGGACATCGCCTGCCCCCGCGCAACCCGACAGACTCTCAAGTTCAACGCAAACAAATACTTCCGCAATGTATATATATACACACTCACTCCGCTCGCCAACCCCCATTTCAGTTTCTATAATAATTACCGTTATTACGTTATTATTTACGTTAAAATTTACTAAAACAACAATTGTAATAGTACATCGGATAAAATCGGATCAATTTATGACACACTTTTTTTTATTTAAAGTTTTTTATTAGCAAAAAATACTAACAACAATTGTAATAGTACATCTAAAATCGGATCAATTTATGACACACTTTTTGAATCATTTTAACGACATTTTTAGTCGTGCACTTCGCGCGACGGCGTATAATTATTTCGATTTTCTTAAAAATATATTAGGCTATATTAGCTAGCATTATATTAAGATGATGTATAAAGGTTACTTTCCTCCGACTCTACCAACCGAACGACTCGAGCAATACAATACTTTTTGGCATAAATAATGTCTTTAGCCTCGGGAAGATCCTACATCCTTTGTAGAAACTTTCCAAGCCCTCATAACAAGCTCATACACATCAGTATCAAAATTATATATAACAGTAGAGATAAACTACATAAGAGATATAACTTAAATTTTTTTCTATTTTTTCCACACCACCTATGAGGTAAATAGACAGGAGCGTTTTTTTTTTATATTTTTTGTTAAATGTTGACGTAAACTTTTGTAATATTTATTTTTCCCACT
>CM053170.1:27311197-27323129 GCA_012977825.3 Pteromalus puparum
CGAAATTTGAAAGAAAGAAAGATTAGGAAATTGTTTATTTTACCCGCAGAACATACATAGGTGATCCTCGATACATGCAACAGCATATTATCAAGCTGCATATGGCAAAGTAGATCAAAAACAAAAACCTGATTTATTTAATTACCATGACGTGTAATCCTAAAGGGTAGAGTTAAAAAGAGTTTTAGAAATTTTCCAGAGGACATCTCCAAATGATATTCCAAATATTACAGTAAGATTATTTATACAAACATTCATGTCATTACTTGATGAATAGTAAAAAATGAAATATTTGGAAAGTAATAGCTTACGTTTAATACGATAGAATTTCAAAAAAGGCGATGTACCACACGCCCATAGAGTTTTACATTAATCAAAAAAACAAACTCATGACACCCTCAATTATGATAACAATAATATTCTGCGGAAATTCCGGATTAGATATAGAGATTTGGCAAAAATATAATTAAACACATTACATGGTATCTACATATAGATCATGACAAACAAATAAATACCCTAATGCGGAAAACGATGAGAAACTATTTGTAAAAAATTTCCAAAAACTTTCCGCATACGCCACAATTTTAAAGTAAAATGGTTATCAACCGAATACGGAAGAGAGATAATCTTCACGAAACGATACTTACATCGAGTAAAAATAAAATAGAATATTCCAGGTTCAACAGAATTGGTTTGCTCCATATTAAAGAAGTAACTTCCTATGTTATACAACAAATTATCAACGTAAGAAAGACGAAAGACCAGTATTAAGGTACTACCAAATTAAATTCCCGTCGAATATTTGTACTGTGTTCTGTTTTGTGTTTTACCCCATCAATTCAAAGTATTAAATATGAATTTAATGGAGGTATTCATGAAAGCGAGGAGATAGAGGCATTATGCAGGGGTAAAAAAAATTGACAATCTTGAAAATTCTAATGAAGAAACTCCCTTAGTTCATGATGAAACTTACTGAATACGTAGATGGTAGATCATTCAAGCCCCAATGGAAGCTGCTGGGCGGTTTTCTTCAAGGATATCCTACTTTGTGGCAAAGTTCCTGCTGGTAGAACGATTTAGGAATCCATACAAAGATCCAACAACAATAGTTATGAAGAAAGGCAAAGAATAGAACATTGAGCAAAAAGAAACTCTCTAACGCAATGGTTTGAATTGAGATAAACATTGATGATTTGCAAAGACACTGAATGTTCAAATACCAGAATTTTATAGTTTAATAGAAAAGGCGACTCTTGGATAAAACGCTACGAGCGTAATTGGTATAATGTAGCACCCATTTGCCTCGTCGTCAATATCGTATCGCCAGAAAGATACTTGAAAGATTTTTTTTAATTACTATGAACCGAGCAAGAGGTCCAACTGCACTTTAGAAATTTTTAAATATACTTCATAATATCGTGTGCCTATAACGTATCAAACATACAAAGACCGCAGCGCTTGCAATGGGCTGCATAGAAGATGGATTCACATAGGTTTCTTAATAGTTATCATTTTGATAGGAGGGCGGTTGTCATCATTATGTATTGGCTATATGCTCTTGACATTTTTTTGCAGGTTATTTAGCAAGAAGATCAAACAAGCCTAATACTCAATTTGGAGATAAAATTTAAAAATTTTTACGAAGATTTAAAACAAATAACAAAATATAATGCTCTATCGTCATACTTTAAACTATAGTTAGAGAACGAGAAGATCATGCAAAGAATTCAGTCTTAAACTCAGATACACTAAAATATATGCACTACTTGAAAATATGAAACATCTACAATCATGTTTGTATCTGAATACCTTTGAAACGTATGTGGCGATCAATTAACTACCGGAGCAAAAGTCACTTTTTGAAGAGTTCATTGACAACAAAGACAAAATTTACTTTATTGATGGTCCGGGAGGCTTCAGGAAAAAACACTTTTTATACAAAACATTAATTTATTATTAATGTCATTAACAAAAAAGTTTTCGTCAATGGCATGGACGCGAATAGCTCTATTTTGAGTACCTAAAGGTGTTAAACAAGTCATCGAACTTTTAGAATGTACCTTAGATTTAAACTCTCGCGCTTTTTAAATTAGAGTCAGACAAAAAAAGATTAAGAGAGGCCAGATTTAATAATTTTGGGATGAAGCCTAAATTCAATTCAATGGTTAATACCTAAAAAAGCTTAGAAATTTATTGATCGTACCTTGAGAGATGTATTAGTAATGATATTTCCTTTGCCAGGCAAATTGATGGTATTAGAGTATTCAGACAAATTTTACAGTAATTAAACACGGTACCGTAACTCATCGTAGAGGAAAACAATTAAATATTGAATATTTTTATGGCGTCTTTTTAGAATATTTGAATACTCAATAATGAAACAAAATAGCGTTCAAACAATGTAGTGAAATTGTACTGTCTTTTTATAGAAGTAGGAGAAGGCAAATTTCAATACATTTGAAATACCCAAAGAGTTGGAAAGACTACTAATGTTTGTAATGAAATTTACAAAAATATTAAATTGAAGCCATCAATAGTGTAATCTTAGCTCCTCACAATGAGTATCAAAAACTTAAGAGGATAGAGGTTTTAAATATTACACTGGTGAGCTCAAAAACCATATTATATATAGATTATGCTACGCCATACAGGGAGTTAGTCAAACTGAGGAGAATATTCATTTAAAATATGCGTTGAAATACGATTAAGCGCCAGATCGAGATGGCCTCCACCACATAAACTATAATTAAAAGGGAAATGGCAATTAGTTACCCTGTGATTTTAGTCAAATTGTTAAGTATAACAGATGTTTGATGCAATAAGCAGCGTCTGTTTCAAAGATTTTACCTAAATTGTCTTATAATCCCTATAACATCGAAGCAGCAAATAATTACAGGCAACATATAGCGCACAAAAACTTGTCGATACCAAGAATAAACACTAAATACGAAAAGTTCCGTCGTCCTTTCCTTTTACTCTTTTTCGACAAACAAATTTCCAGATCACATTACGCTTGCCATTACAAATCAATAAATCAACTCACGAGCCCAAATTTTGATTCAATAGAGTGAAAGTATTTGAGACGGCCATTGTGTCTCATGGTCCAATATAGTCGCATTGTCTCGATGTAGAAACCCGTGAAACAATAATACACATTCAAAATGCATTTAATGGTGAGCATCAATGAAGAAATAGTAGTTGCGAAAGAAATTTAATTAATTACAAGTAAGTTTGTATATCAAAATTTACTTGATTCTATATTTGTCTTTGTTCCCTTCTTTCTTTCGTTGATCTTCTTACTGGAGTGACTACGACGATTACTTAGCACATTCACTTGTTTCAGGAAGTAATGTTATATGCATATTCATATGATACAGAGAAACATGATGAAGAAGATTTACTGTTAAGTTTTAAATTAAAATTAAATTTTATGCAGAAATTTGTATGAATTAGAAAACGTGTCTCAAAAATTTGTCAGACACTCGAGTCAAAATTCCTACCAGAATGACATAACAATGACAATATGGTTTGAAGAAATACGTTCCTTTCGTAGAAATAATACCCAAAAAATTTTATTTACTAACCAAGCATTGTAAAAAATGACCTTCTGGCAGCTTAACGATTATAAGTATCCTAATCATCTATTAGTAATATATAATACCATCCATCATTCAAGATATTTACATTAAGATCTATTTATAAATTTCAAGTAAATTGCATTTTCATATTTGCATTCTTCATATTAAATTTGTTTGTAATTTAAAAATTTATAATTCATAATTTTTTAAGTATTTTGTCATATATGTTCAAATTTTTTATTCTGTCCCCATTTTTCAAAATTTTTGTAATTTAGCATTACTTCAATAATTTTACGCTTAATCTATCTTTCTTTACGTTCACGGTTATATAGGGCTGCTTGGCGATGTATTAATCCACGGTTTTTTGTTAGATTAGTGTATAACAATTTTAAAAAATAAAACATATTTATTAAGTATGAATTTGATCTATGGAAATGTTTATTAAAAAGGTATTTGGTAATTTTACAATAAAAATAGAAGAAAATATAAAAAAATCAACGCCGCCTGAAGCCTACATGTAATAGTGGTTTTCTAAGAAAATAATGTGCTTTTGTGCGACCGTCACCCGCCTTTGAGCAGTGGTGTTTGGGAAGAAATAAGCTGTCAATGATGGCAGTACAACATACGAAGAGATACATTGATCTTTGTTCGATATGAGAAATACAGTCATTCTATGTCACGCGCGACAAGTAAGAATGGAGGGGCGGTGGATGGTGTGTGGAAGGGTTAAGAGTAATGGGGTCGCAATGGAGCGCCGGTGAACATAATTTGGTAGTGTTGTTTGATTAAAGATGGAGGGGGGTGGAGGGGATTTGACCCTTCTAAATAACGTAAATTTTGAAACAATTTCACGTTAAAAAGTGGAGGGGACATGGAGGGGCTGGTGGAGGGGGCTGGAGGGGGGTGGAGGGGATTTTTGCTTAAAATCACGCTTAGATCTATATAATATAGGGTGGATAATTCGGAAGCAATCGCGATCGCGAAATTCGGAAATTTTACTCCAAACTCAAAGCTCATCGAAATGCAATATCATTATATAAACGAAAGTTACGAAATGGACAAAATCGACATTATAAAAGTAGACTGAAAATGTAATCTAGCAGACATCTTCACAAAGAGTCTGGATAAAACAAAGTTTCTAAACAATAGAAAGATTTGAGATTAATCTAAAATTATAAAACCCAAGTTCAAAGTAATAATCGCCAAGTTCATCTGTAAAACCCAAATTCAAAGTAATAATCGCCAAGTTCATCTGTAAAACCCAATTTCAAAGTAATAATCGCCAAGTTCAGTAGTAAAACTCAAGTTCACTTGAAATACTCTTAATTCAATTAATCTAGAATGCGATAACAAATTGTATGCGCAATTGAAAACTCATGTAACACAAATGTATCGAATTATAATGTGAAAATATCACTACTGTAAAATTCAGGAGGCGTGTTGTATAATCTCTCTATATTATAAAAAAAGTTTCGCAGCCGCCGCCGCTGCCGGTTCAGAAATTTTCCCCCTCAATTAATCCCCCTCAATTACTCCTACTCAATTACTTCCCCTCAATTACTCCATACAAATATAAGAAACTATACTCTCTATATTATGAAAAAAGTTTTGCCACCGCCGCCGCCGCCGCCAATTCAGAAATTTTGCCCCTCAATTGGTACCCCTTAATGTTATTCTATGCACATACACATTTTTTTGCACAATTGTTCCCCCGACGTCAAAAGAATCAGCTTCCGGTCGAACGATGTGCTAAAAAGTGTCGCGCATCGCCCGCGGAAACTCGAAAAAATAAAGCCATTCCATATTATTTTTTCGAGTTTACGCGGGCGATGCGCGATACATTTTTGCGAGTTCGCCGAGAATAAAAAAAATTTTGATTTTAATATCCATGTTATTGGATTTCTCTTTCTAGCGTAAACGGAACGTTCTATTTTATTCGCAGCAATGTTCGTTCCTATACTATTACGATATAAATATATAACTTTTGTTTATGTTGTTTAGTTTGATTGTAAATGTCAAATCTGTCGCGTCTTTCGTCATAGATTTTCGAGATAAATTGACTCGAAATTGAATTAAACGAAATTGAAAGTGTAGTGCAGTGTGAGAAAATATTGTTTGATCATCAACATCAAAATTTGCATCAATTTCTTGGAAAAAGAACTGGAAAATTCAAGTTATAGATAATGTTGATGTTTCTTTGAATTTTGACTGCTGCTGTTGTAGTTTCTTGCTTAAGGAAGAAGGAGCATTTTTTTGAATTTAATTAAAGGTAATTTAAATACAACAATACTAATTTTTAATAAATTCTATTGTATGTTATGTTCTGCTTTTACGTAAAGGTTATGGTAGTGGGTGTGCAATCTATGGTTTCGAATATTCCTTTAAGCATATATGCGGTCTAGATTTCGAGGTTCGTTCCGAGGCGACGGGCTCACTCTACGGGATTTCCCCTTTAAGTCTATGGGGTCTAGATTTCTGAGAAAACGTTCGGAGGTATTGAGAAAGCCCGAACAGTCAAGCTCAGAAATACGTGATTTTCGAGGTCCGTTTCGAGGCGATTAGTAAAATCCGCGCTAGCTTTCTCAGCTGCAGCCGCTGCTGCTGTCCTCCTTTGTAATGGGTCCTCGCTATTTTACAAATCGCCGCCTGGTTTAATATAATTCACGGTGCACGCGANGTCGCCGCCTGGTTTAATAAAATTCACGGTGCACGCGGAGGCTTCTCCTCTTAACAAACTCTCGCGCTACAGCTGCACTCGTCGTTGCCCTCCTCCTGTTTCTTTTGTCCGTCTATATCTTGTCCTTTTCATCTCTTGCGCATCTCTCTCTCTTTCGTTCCGTTTCTCTTTGTTCGCACGGTGCAGCACACAGGATTTGACCCGTTTTTCCGCGCTTCTCGGCTCCCGTATTGTTCCGGTGCTCTCAGCGCGTGCGGCTTTACGCAACATTCTATTTTCCAAAGTTCTTATAAGTACGCGCGCGCGTGGAACTTGGTCTTTTTGAATTTCGCGGCTGCTTTGTATGTGTGTGTGACTCTGTGTGTGGTTGTAGAACGGGAAGACAAGGGGAAATGGGATGTTTTAAGCTGGCCCTTTGTTGAACGGCACCGCGCAAAGAGTTTCGCGTCCCCCGTCGCGAGTCTTTATTTTTAACCTATTTACAACTGACTTTGTTGAACTTTTCCATTCAGCGCGTTTGATGTTCTGTACTCTGGGAGAAGAGGAAATTAATACGAGTGCCGCGACTTGCTGACTAAGCTTGCAGCTCTTCCTTTAATCTCTGATGCGTTTGCGCTTTATCGAATAAAAGTTTCGACCCATAGCAGGGACTGTGTTAGGTCTCACTCTACGGAATTTTCTTCGTTTTTTGGTCCCCTTTAAGCCTATGGGGTCTAGATTTTTGAGTTAAGAAAACGGTCGGAGGTATCGCAAAAGCCCGAAGAGTCAAGCTCAGAAATACGCGATTTTCGAGGTCCGTTCCGAGGCGATTTTCGACCCATAGCAGGGACTGCTCCAGGGCTTACTCTACGGGATTTTCTTCGTTTTGTTCGGACCCTATTAAGGCACGTATGTGTGTGTGTATGTGAGCCGCTGCAGCAGCAGTAGCTGGGCTTTTCTCACTCGGATGCGGAAAAGATTAAATTACGAGAGAGAATTGCGCCACTGCATATTTATACGTTTATAAAAAGAGAGCGAGATATAGAGCTGCTTTTATAACGAGGGAGGAAATATCAGTCATATTGTTTGTTGTTGTTAAATACACCGTGATAATTTTAAATGTTTGGAGGTTCGAATTTTTAATGTACGGAAGTATCGAAAAAACTGTGCTAGGGCTGACTCTACGGAATTTTCTTCGTTTTTTGGTCCCCTTTATGCCTATGGGGTTTAGATTTTTGAGAAAACGGTCGGAGGTATCTCACAAGCTTGTTATTATCCTGCTCCTGCGCGCGGGGTTATGTTGTTTTGTTGTTTCCGCTGCTGTTTGCTAAATTTGCGTTGATAAGATTTAAATTATTTCGTCGCCTCTTGGATATCTCTCGGAAACTTGCTGTTTGAATTATGCTTATATAACGAATTCATATTTCAATGATTTTCTCGAGCATCTTATCTCGAGAGTAGGCACATGTATGTTGCATCGATCTTTGGGAAAAGTCCCGAGCGTAATTCGAATTCAGCCAGGTAAGAGCACGTGCCAGAACGCGTGCGAGTAGCCCCCTAACTTTTTCCAGCGCCAGAGTCCGGCTCTTCTTAATAAATGGTCACTGCGGCCAGAAAAGCAAAGGGTCGAATATATCGCAAGTCCGCACGGCAGTCTAAATCGTTTCTCGCGCTTCACGGACGGACGTGAGGTGAGTTAGCAGTGCATGGGCGTGGTATGGTCGAAACATTGTTTCACCGGATTCACGTGCTTCGACGTAATAGGTTATTAATTCGTAATAGGTTAATTAAGCGCAGCCCCGATGTATACTATACGCTACATGAGAGAGCGAAGAATGCGTGGAGTTGCTTTGTTTATTAAGGAAGAACTCCACTGATTTTTAATTTTTCTTACCTTTTGCCCCACCCATTGTCAGATTTTAGGGGTTTGATTGTGGTGATAAAACAAGGTTACATAGCAATTTTGGGCCATTTTTATACACATATACTCAAGTTATGATATAAAAACCAAAAATAATCATTAAAATTAAAGGTTTTTGAAAAAGTTGCTTGCGCACAGGGCTTCGATTAAATTAATCCAAAAAATTTGGACATACATTTTGACCCGTACTTAACAAAAGTTAATATTTTTTATTACGGGAACTCTCATAGTTCATCTGTAATAAATCAAGAATTTATTAAACAACTAAATCTATGAAAAAACCCTATAATTTACTAATATTTATAATAAAACAAATTTTTCTAAAACAGATACCTTAACTTAAAATATTAAGTTTTGTTCCAAATGTTCTAAAGAATACGCGTAAAAATTTTCAAAAGGATTAATAGAAATGCCTTGCGCAAGGAACTTTTTAAAGTCAAACGAACAAGTTACGAGAAAAACGCGTTTAAAGTTTTATTTTTGTATGCTATCTAATGTAAAATATTTTACTCAACAGCCCATAACATTGGTATAACTTTAAGTTTTTACATCGGGTTGGTTTCAAAATGTTCATAAAACTATAAGCAACTAATATATATAATAAAAATTTTTTCGAGTTTTTGACCAAAAATCAGTGGAGTTCCCCCTTAAGGAACTTATTTATTGATTCTATCAGTACATTTTTACATTCGACAATATTGTAATGATGGTCTATAGCCGCAGCGCGATAGAGTTGTTTAACTGCGAAATTGTAAGAATATGTAACTTTAATAGTTTCATATTTTTTGTAGTGGGTGCAGTCTATACTACATTCGAATTTTCTTGGATTATATTAAATTACATAAAATATTACATCTTTTGTCGCTCTGACAGTAAAAAGATAAATTATTGAAGTATATTATAATCTTGAGTTGGAAGCATATTTTAGTGGAATATCTCCAGTAACAGAAGGTATCTTTATAAATGCACATATGATAAATAATCTAGGTATTTATTACTTATGAATGTGTTCATTAAAATTTAAAGGTATTATTATATTCTGTTTCATGTATTTGTTTGAAATCTTAGAATTGCAATGTATTCAGAATCGATACAAAATTTAAACATTGAAAAAAAAATCAAAGGTGATGGTAATTGTTTATTCCGTGCTTTTTCTTATTTTTTATATAATACTGAAGACAAATATCAAAAAGTCAAAACATCGATTATAAAATATATTACTCAAAATTGGCAAGATTATAAAGTTTATATCGAAACGGATGAATCTAACAGAATGAAAATAACAAATGGAGATTTATACAGAAGTTACATGATTGTAGATGGCACATATGGCGGAGGAATTTGAAATTAGCACTTGTTAATATATACAAAGTTTTAGTTTCAGTTTATAGTACAAATATGTTAAATCCTCTATTATATGGTCAAAATGTTAGCAGCAATGATAATACATTGGAACTTTTATTGTCTGGTCCAGTTAATGCAGGACATTATGATATCTTAAAAAATGCAAATTCTAATTTTTGGCAAAATTATAAACAAAAATACAATCGAACTCATTATGAACATAATAAATGTTCAATATTACAAAAATTAATAATAAAAAAACATGATCCAATGTTTAAGAAAAAAAAAGAGAATATGATTTAAAGAAAAATTTAAACGATCATCGATTAATAAAGAAACGAAATAAAGATAAAATCATTAATATGAACGCAGTTAGACTAACATTGAAAAAACAGAAAGATTTAGTAAAAAATATGAACGAAGATAGAATAGAAAGTAATAAAGTAGAAAGTAGTAAAAAGGAAAAAAGATCTTGTTAAAAATATGAATGAAGAACGATTGAAAGTTAAGAGAAGTAAGGATGTAGTTGAAAACATGAATGAAGAAAGACTGAAAGTTAAGAGAAGAAAGGATGTTGTCGAAAACATGAATAAAGAAAGACTAAGAATTAAGAGAAGTAAGGATGTAGTTGAAAACATGAATGAAGAAAGACTGAAAGTTAAGAGAAGAAAGGATGTTGTCGAAAACATGAATAAAGAAAGACTAAGAATTAAGAGAAGTAAGGATGTAGTTGAAAACATGAATGAAGAAAGACTGAAAGTTAAGAGAAGAAAGGATGTTGTCGAAAACATGAATAAAGAAAGACTAAGAATTAAGAGAAGTAAGGATGTAGTTGAAAACATGAATGAAGAAAGACTGAAAGTTAAGAGAAGAAAGGATGTTGTCGAAAACATGAATAAAGAAAGACTAAGAATTAAGAGAAGTAAGGATGTAGTTGAAAACATGAATGAAGAAAGACTGAAAGTTAAGAGAAGAAAGGATGTTGTAGAAAATATGAACAAAGTCAGAATAAATAGAAAAAAATTTAGAGATTCAGTTAAAAATATGAATAATGATAGATCTCATAAACGTCGACAAACGCAAAAAATTAAGAAAATGTGTGCATTGAAAGATCAATATTCAGATTTTGGTGAAATGGATTATATTTGTCAATATTGTAATGCCTCATTTTGGTCTATAGAGTACTCAAAAAAAAGTTGTTGCCATAATGGTAAAGTGATATTACCTCCTCTGAGCGATTATCCTAATGATTTTAATACATTATTATTTGACGATAAAAAATTTAGAGAATTGATTCGTTATTATAACAATGTTTTTTCTTTTGCAACTTTTAAAGCAAACATTATTAATAATTTAGGCTCTGGAATCTATAACTTAAAAATTCAAGGTCAAGTTTGTCATATAGCATCAAATTCTATTAAATCTATAGATGAAACTTCTCAAAAAGGACAAATTTATTTGTACGATGATTGGGAAACTATTGATACTATATTAAACGAAAATAAAAATTTAGTTGAAGAACATACAAAAATAATTTTTCAAGTACTCCAAAATAATCCGTATACAAAAAAATTGAAAAACTTATACGAGTTAACAAAGTCTCAGAAAATAATAGAATATCATTTATATTTCACGAGAAATATCAATTTGGACAAAAATAGATATAATAAACCTTCCACGGCGCAATGTGCAGCATTAATTGTTTCGAAAGATGGAGAGATTCCATTAGATTATGATCTTTGTGTTTATCCAAAAAATCCTCCGAAAGAAATAGGTCCAACTTCTATTTTGAATAAATTATATTTTCACATAGATCCTATGATTTTTCGTTTAATGTTTCCTTATGGAGATATAGGATGGAATCCGATGTTCAAACAAAATCATAGCAATAATAAAAATTTATCTCCTTTGCAATATTATTCATATCGATTGGCTTGAAGGCCTCTGTCAAAATTTAGTCCTATTCTATTTTGTGGAAGATTAACTCAACAGTATATTATTCAAGCTTATATTATTATAGAATATTGTAGACTGAATTTCTTAAGATACAATCAGAAAAAATTACGTGTAGAATGTTATCATGGCCTTGTTGATCATGTAACAAAAAGTGCTCTGAATAATAATAAAAATTTTGAAAACAATGAAAGATTAGGTAATTTGTTCGTTTTGCCATCAACGTATATAGGAAGTCCTAGATACATGCACCAAAGTTTTCTCGATTCTATGGCTATAATGCGAAAAATAGGCAGCCCACCGGATATATATGTTTGTTACAATAACAACAAATCCAAAATGGCCTGAGTTGAAAAGAATACAAAAAAAATTTCCACCAGGAACTTCATGCAATGATATTGCAACCATTACTGTTAGATTATTTTATTGTAAATTTCGAGCAATTCTAGCTGATATTCTTAGTGGTAACATTTTTGG
>CM053170.1:27323244-27335111 GCA_012977825.3 Pteromalus puparum
GTAGCATACGAGTCCTTCGAGGCAGTCGAGACATATTTGGACACTGGCTTTGTTCTTGATTATATACGCACAGCGCAAGCTCTCCAAGTTGGGCGAGATAGCATAACCGCGACTTTATTCAAGTATCTACACATAGATCAGAATTCGATGTAAGTTCATCTCCAACGTATATCTTGATTTTCACTTGAACGTCATCCTTTCAGTATAGCTTTTTTAGGCACTCTTCACAGTAAATTATCGCGATCATCTTCTTCAAGGCAAGTTAAATATTTGAATTACAAATTCAGAAATGCCCAATATATGATGAACAATGTGGCACCCGATTCGGAATATCTAAATATCTCTACATCTCCTAACATCTGTGGCATATGACAATGTATAGATCATTCATAACGAAGAGATTCGGGACTATTCAGCGTCACGTGAACAGCCCTGAAAAATTCACACATATCGACCATATTGAGAGTCTTGTACAGGTATCGCCCATTAAACGTAGTGTTAAATAGAGAGACTATTATAGTTTTTACAAACGTTGATGCAATTGTATATAACACGACGATATATGACTGCTAGGATAATAGATCAATCTCATTAGGTCAATTGAGATGTGGCGGGAACAGATCGCATCAAAGCGAAAGCGAATTTGGACGAGAGTTTTTGGTCGTATCAGGACATAACAAGTATTTTTGTTATGAGCACACACTAACAATACACATAAGGTTTTTTTTGAATGAGGTCATGTATCATATTGTTTTGAATACGCTAATTCGGTAGTGATTTCCTAGCGAAACCTAATATGCTCGCAGTATCAAGGATACTTAAGTGCGTGCAAGAATTTCACTTTACGTGAAAGTTCACTCAGTAAAGTCCATGATTACTATGACTGTGATAATCGTGAAAGGAAAGCCAATTTGTGTTATAGGGAGAATAATACTTCATCGACGGACGTGTAACTTCCCCATGCTTTTCGATAAGCGCGTAGGCAGATGGTCTCAATCTCAAAAAGATCATAGGCTCATTTGCTGCACGATATATAAATTATTTGAAACTTATGATTCCAATAGGAAACAAAAAAAATGCGCATGCGGAAGACTGTTTTTTGAAAATTCATCAGCGATATACTGAGAATAATTTTGCGGGTAGCATACGAGTCCTTCGAGGCAGTCGAGACATATTTGGACACTGGCTTTGTTCTTGATTATATACGCACAGCGCAAGCTCTCCAAGTTGGGCGAGATAGCATAACCGCGACTTTATTCAAGTATCTACACATAGATCAGAATTCGATGTAAGTTCATCTCCAACGTATATCTTGATTTTCACTTGAACGTCATCCTTTCAGTATAGCTTTTTTAGGCACTCTTCACAGTAAATTATCGCGATCATCTTCTTCAAGGCAAGTTAAATATTTGAATTACAAATTCAGAAATGCCCAATATATGATGAACAATGTGGCACCCGATTCGGAATATCTAAATATCTCTACATCTCCTAACATCTGTGGCATATGACAATGTATAGATCATTCATAACGAAGAGATTCGGGACTATTCAGCGTCACGTGAACAGCCCTGAAAAATTCACACATATCGACCATATTGAGAGTCTTGTACAGGTATCGCCCATTAAACGTAGTGTTAAATAGAGAGACTATTATAGTTTTTACAAACGTTGATGCAATTGTATATAACACGACGATATATGACTGCTAGGATAATAGATCAATCTCATTAGGTCAATTGAGATGTGGCGGGAACAGATCGCATCAAAGCGAAAGCGAATTTGGACGAGAGTTTTTGGTCGTATCAGGACATAACAAGTATTTTTGTTATGAGCACACACTAACAATACACATAAGGTTTTTTTTGAATGAGGTCATGTATCATATTGTTTTGAATACGCTAATTCGGTAGTGATTTCCTAGCGAAACCTAATATGCTCGCAGTATCAAGGATACTTAAGTGCGTGCAAGAATTTCACTTTACGTGAAAGTTCACTCAGTAAAGTCCATGATTACTATGACTGTGATAATCGTGAAAGGAAAGCCAATTTGTGTTATAGGGAGAATAATACTTCATCGACGGACGTGTAACTTCCCCATGCTTTTCGATAAGCGCGTAGGCAGATGGTCTCAATCTCAAAAAGATCATAGGCTCATTTGCTGCACGATATATAAATTATTTGAAACTTATGATTCCAATAGGAAACAAAAAAAATGCGCATGCGGAAGACTGTTTTTTGAAAATTCATCAGCGATATACTGAGAATAATTTTGCGGTCAGGATCTGCCCCATGAAATGACTTAAAATTTAAGTGGTATATAGTTATAATTACCTTCAATAATCATATATTTTTTTAGAATGATTCGCTATCTAGTTTTTGAGTTATAACGATTTAAAAGAATTGCACTGTATGGTGTATAATAAAAGAACGACGAACGATAATATAAATTTTTCACGATAAAAACATAGGCGATTTTATTCTCTTTCAGGTACATATTAAGCAATTTACTTTTATTAACTTTTCCGATAACTTTGTTGGCAAAAACTGAAATCTCAAAACTAAAAAATCACTATAAAAAAAAAAACGTATATAAATTGTAAAAACGGACTTTCGTCCCACTATCTTCTAGCAAAAACAAAGAAAATGAGACTTGGTGGGTTAAAATCCACCAAGTAGAAGCTGAGAAACAGGCGTATACATACGCACACACACACACACACACACACACACACACACACACACACACACACACACACATGCATCCATACGGACATTTTCTAAAAACACCATTTTTCGACTAAAAATTCATCAAAAACGCACATAGCAGAAGCTTGCCCAACGCCAGTTTTCACAGAAAGGTTCCCACAGAAGCTTCCCTGTAAGAACTTTAATTAAATAAATCTTCTGGAATCTTATTAAATTCTATGCTTCAAATCATCCTGCAAGATTAACAGAAATAACAACAATAATTACATTATCAATTTTTTAAACGTGCCATAGAAATCTAAAAGAAGTTCTAAAGGTTCTCTTTGAAGATTCGCGTGACATCATTTTCTTGACCTTCCGAAAGATTTGCGGTTAGCATTTCTAATAGCTAACCGTAATACAAATCGAAAGGTTTTCAGGAAAATCACCGCAACTCTCGTACAGCTTCATATAAGATTAAAAAAATGTTCGCACTCTGAACGTGACAGTTAATCTACCAAAAGCTCTCATAACGCATTAGGCAAAGATCCCGTACAAATCTTTCTTAAACCTCTCCAGAAAGATTTTCCGTTACCATTATCTAATAGCTATCCATCAATATGGCAAGAAGTCCAGAAGAAACAATCACTACACATCTTTCCGCCGAAGCTGTCATATAAGATTTAAAAAATATTCATCTCGGCTGAAACGCTGACAGTGAATATACAAAAGCGTCCTGTAACCATTACAGGGAAAGATTCCGTACAATATTTCTTAAACTCTCTTCGCAGAAAGATTTCTGTTAGTATTTCTAATAGCTTCCATAATATCACATGGAAGGCTCAGGAAAAGTCCACGCACTTTCTGTAAGCTCCCTATAAATTAATAAATTTCAATCTGAACGCTGATAGTGATTTTCAAACGCTCTAGTAACCTTCAGAAAGATTTCGCGCAATTCTGTTCTTGAACCTTATTCACGAAAGATTCCCTTCGCATTTATATGTAATTCAGTTATTTATCTTCGATGAAGTTAATCTCAAGCAGTAATTAGGATTTTGGTTACTTTTATATATCATCACAACATTATTATTATTTTTTGATTAATGTTTTATTTATGTATAATTTTGAGTTACGCGTTGAAAGTAGTAATATATCAATCTGAACTTTTAACATAACATTCGTTTAGGTAAACCGGTATAGCATGCTTTAGGATACACGCTGGGTGATCCAGCGTTCGCCGATTCCCACCGCCGGTGAAAAATTTAATTTCATTTCTTTGTTACAGAATAATACAATATGAATAATAAATTAATAAAACTGAATATTAATAAGTATTAATAATAAGTTTAAAATGAATTAAATAAATAGAAAAATTAATTTTGATGCATCTGATACAACAAATTTTTTCTTAAACCTTCATAGAAATTTACCTAAATTTTTCTAACAATACTGAAAGATATTGGAAGATTATTGGAATCTTCCAAAAGATTTCATTAATATTTCTAGAACCTTTCAGAAAACCTTCCAAAAAGTTTTTGAGTAATATTACAGTAATGTTGTTAGCAACCTTCCTGACAGTGATTTGAAGCGGACATTCTCAGCATCCAGGAAGATTCCATGGAATCTTCTTGTAAGGTTCCTACACTTTCAAGGAAGATTCCTGAAAGCTTTCAAAAAGCTTTCATGCTATGTGGGAACACACTTCCCACATGTTTTTACACAAACTCCAAAAATTACTATTACAAGGCTTCCTTAGGAAGGAAGCAACATAAAAACTTTATAGAATTATATATGAAGTAAAAACAATTTAGATATTAAAGCGATACATAAGGTTGAAGGAAGCTACGTGTTTTATTACATACCATAAAGTGCAATTTTTTGAAATTGTTATAATTCGAACTTTTCTAAAAAAACATGATTATTGAAGGTTATTATAACCATACACCACTTTAATTTTAAGTCATTTCATGAAGCAGATCCTGAGAAAAACTTAAAAAACTGAAAAATGTCGTTTTTCTGCGTAACGCGATAACTGGAGTAAAAAAGCATTAATCAAGTTCAAATTTTAGATTCAGTTAGCATTATATAGCACTTCGATCCCTATGTTTGGGTTGTTGACGAAACCAATTAGTTTCAAAAATATTGAGCTTCAAAATTTTTTTTCTCACCCTGTATACTATGAATCGTTTTTTTACGTGACGCGATAACTGGAGTAAAAAGGCAATAATTAATTTAAAATTTTGAATTCAGTCAGTATTATATAGCATCTTGATCCCTTTCTTCGGGTACAAAGGAAATGTAAAAGAAAATTGAAAAATATTTCAGCTTAATTGATAGACAAATATTGAGATATGAAAATTTTTACATTTCTTTATAAAAAAAAAAAAAAAAACGCGCCGAGATATGTACTATAGATGATTACAAAAAAACATTCACTGAATTATATACAAGACTCACTAATGATCAAAAATATATTTTTGATTATATAACTAAATCTCCAGAGAATGAAAAAATGATATTCATTGATGGACCTAGTGGTACAGGAAAAACATTTTTATACAATACTTTGATTTATTATTATTTGAGTCAACGAAAACAAAGTTTGTCAATTTTATTACCCGGAGGAATGACAAGTCATAAAACTTTTAAATTACCATTGGAGTTACAAGACATAAAAACTGCAAATTTAAAACACCCATCTGATAAAAAAAAAATTAGAGAGTGTGAAATTATAATTTGGGATGAAGCTTCTATGATTCCTAAAAAAGCTTTGGAAATTGTTGATAATACCATACGTGATTGTTTTAAATTAGAAAACATTCCTTTTGCTGGTAAATTGGTAATTCTAGGCGGAGATTTTAGACAAACTCTTCCTGTTATAAAATATGGCACAAAATTTAATGTTATACAAGAATCTATTAAAAATTCAAATTTATGGATAAATTTCAAAGTATTGCGGTTGAAAACAAATATGAGATCTGAAAATAATGATTTTTCATCATTTTTATTGAAAATTGGTAATGGAGAAATTGATAATTTCGAAATCCCCGATGNTGTAAAAAAAATGTATGGTTCTAATATATCAATAAATGATGATTTGTCCAATAAATTATTTTATCACCACATAATGAAGATATTTATAAAATCAACGAGAAGATTTTAAAAAAGATTAATAGTGAAAGTAGTATATACTATAGTATTGATTATGCAAGACATAAAGGTGTAGATGAAACTGATGTAAATGCAGAGTACAAGTATCCTACCAAATATTTAAATTCTTTAAGATTTACCGGCTTTCCAGTGCACAAGTTACCTTTAAAAATAGGAACGATAGTAATGCTGATTCGAAATTTAAGTATGAATGATGGCCTTTGTAATGGAACAAGATTAAAAGTTCTTGAACTATACAAATATAATATTAAAGCAGAAATCATAACCGGCGATAAAAAAGGAAATATAGCTTTTATTCCTCGAATAATTTTGGACACTGGAGAATATACTTCTTTGCCATTCATTTTATTTCGTCGACAATTTCCTATAATTTTGGCATTTGCCATGACGATAAATAAATCTCAAGGACAGAGTTTTGATATGGTCGGAATTTATATTCATAGACCTTTGTTTTCTCATATGTAGCTTTATCTCGTTGCAAAAACCAAAAAAATTATTCATTCAAAACAAAACAGATGATCCCAATATAATTAAAAATATTGTCTGGAAAGAAATATTTAAATTGTAGGATAATTGTAAACATATCTAAAATTAAATTGTAGTGGAGGGGGGGTGTATAGTAGGTGATAGGGATTGGGTGAGAGTTGTGTGCAGTGGGTGGGTGCTGTCGGAGTAGGGGGTGAGGAGTGGGGGTTATAAATATTTTACAGAAATTTGCTAACCATATAGACAAACAAACAGGACCAGTGCCTAAAATTAAGTAAGAATATTTTCACTAACCTTAAAAAATACAATTGCCCTGTTGTTCGAACATGAAAAAATATGAAGAATCACTGTAATTCATAGATCGTAATACATAAAATACTCAAGACCTCCCTCTTATTGATTTGAAAGAAGTCATCTGATATGAAGATTACATGTTCACGCTTAAGACTCGCAAATTGATACCATAAATAACTAGCAATAGAAACAATAGTTATGAAACAAGATTAAGAAACTTGATTTAAAAAGAAAATGTAAATCTATAGAGATTGAGAAGGGTAGAATAGATAGTCTGAGCGCGAGCGAGGAGAGGAGGACGAGGTTGTGTTAGAGGGAAGAGTGAGCGAGGAGTGAGTGCGAAGGTGGTAGGAGCTGGAGGAGGAGGTGAGGGATGAGAGTAGAGATGTGTGGTGTTGTGATGCGTTGTGAGTGTGAGAGGGAGCGGTAGGCGGTTGGGTGGAGAGGGGGGGGTGATAGCAGGATGTGAGGGAGGGGTGGGGGGGTGAATTATTATTTATACAGATATGCTGGAAAAATTTTTTACTTGTTCATGGCGTGGGTGGGGGGAGTGTGAGGGGGGGGGGGATGTGCGTGAGATGGAGGTGAGTGGTTGGTGGTAGGAAAGAGGGGGGGCGGGGAGGTTAAGAGAGGGAGAGAGGTAGGGTGAAAGAGAGAGGGGGTGGGGGTGGTGTGAGGTGGTAGGGCGGAGTTGTGTGAGTTGCGGAAGTGAGTCGAAGGAGAGGGTGCGTGAGGTAGAGTGGTGTGCAGAGAGAGTGTTGGAGAGTGACAGCAGAGTGGGTGAGGTGGAAGGAGGAGAGTGGGTGGTGTGTGGTGTGTGTGGGGTAGGAGGGAAGTGGTGGGGGAGGGAGAGAGGGTTGGTGATGGAGGAGAGAGGAATTGGTATGGTGGTGAAAAGCACACTTTGGTACCTGGGAGTGTCGGGAGTCAGGGAATACAGAGAGGGTCAAATGTACATGATTGTGGGGGGGAAAACAATTTGAATGGGGGAGGGGGGGGGGTCGGGAAGCGGGGGGTAACTGGGGATAAGGGGGGTAGGGGGACTATTCAGAGGGGGGAGGGGGCGCATAAATAAAGTAAAATGTATTAATTTTTTGCTTAGTCTATATTCTGTGTATAGATAAGTATTAGAAATGATTATTCGAATTAAGAAAAGAATCAATGATGGCATGGCGAAAAAGGAAAGCTACAGAAAATATCGATGTAAGAAGACAAAAAAGAAAACCAATGCGCGCACTATGGAATCTGTCAGAATTTTTACAGGACGAAAATTCAATAGGAGATAAAATCAGACGTAATTATATACTTACATTTTATTATAAAGTATATTATATTAAGGATTTAAATAAATGTTTATTTCTAGTTCTGTCGTTGCCATACATAGACGAAATCATTAGGAGAAAACAAACTTTATATCAATACGCTAAAAAAAAAAGAATGAATTAAAAAGTGTGTGTGCGAATTATTTTACACCAGACAAGTGATGGTATGGTAAGACTGGGGTGGTGTCATTAAGCAATTACAAGGTGTAATATGTATGAGAGTGGAAATAATTCAAGGATTGGTCGGCGAGATGGAAGAGTAACCAGGGGGGGGGGGGTAAAGCGTACATTCGATGTATATAGAGTTTGTTTTCATGTGTCGGCCTGGGGGTAGAAAAGTAAGGACGCCCAGGACCGAAGAGAGGGCTTTCAACTAATTGTTCGGGCAATTTTTTTTTTAGCCAACGGGGTTGGAGCAGGGAGGAAAGTATAAACCAACGCTTACGCCCCAACGGTTGGGGTCGAAAAGCATCTACCAATAAAAACGGGGGTAGGGCCAACGCGTTGACCCCTAGGCACGGTTGGGAAAAATACACTGCATATAGACTACCCGTTTTATCTCTCGTCTCTCTTAAATATGAAAATGTTAATGCTTTGTAAATTTTTAATTTACGTGGATTACATCGGCTAATCCATGGAGTAATGTAAAGGCATTATTATACCCTTATTCGACTGTCCAAAAATATGCTGATTTCGCAGGTTTCAGAAAATATCTTATTATGAAATGAGAGGTTAATATGAAACATGTGACCGTGTCTGCATATTATAAACAGCGTTGTGTGTGTGTGTGGTGTGTGTGTGTGTGTGATGCACGTCTTGATGCGTGGTGTCTGTAGCGGACAGTGCAGTGCTATACATGTGCGTGGTCAGCCTCTGGAGCATGCGGATGAAATCAGTGCTTTTGCCTTTGAATCGTAGCTTGGAAAAATGACTAGTCTTTTGAGATCTCCAAAGCACTTAATTTCTCAATACGCGAAGAGATTGAACAAGAGCATTATTCAGTAAAAGATATCAAGATTCCGGAAGAAATAGAAATTTGGATTGAAAGAAGGAAGAACATTTTTAAAATCAATTACAAAGGAACGATTCTTTTGAATCACCTTATCCTATTTTGAATTGATTTTATAATCATCATCTTTAATTAACATCAAAATTAATTTTCCAAAAAATAATTTTCTAACACGAATATATGACTTTAATGTGTAACTTAATTTACTTTTGTGATTTCAAGGTTAAGGATCCGTTGGCCAACGGATCGCTAGTGTAGTACGGGAATTTGCAGTATGTTAAACCAACGGTTGGACGAACAGTTGGCTAAGGGATTTCTTATTTCGTGACGAAATTAACAGTACTTTAAACCAACGGTTGGTTGAACCGTTGGCAAACTCGTTGCGATTTGCCGAACGGATGCTAAACCGTTGGTTAACATTTCTACCAGGGTTTAGTTTTTATTTAATAATTATTGATTATATTATTTTGTAGAAAATTTTATTAGAAAGTGTAACTGTCACAAAGGCCAAAAAATATTCAAATGTAGATATATTTTATGATCTTAATTTACAACATTATTCATCTATATCTAAATTAGGAGAATTTAATTTATTGAAAAATAGACCTTCGAAAATCAATTTTTCTGAAATACCAACAAGAAAAGGATTTGTGAGTAAGTAAATAAAAACAATCTTGAAATTATTTTATCTCATTTTTATACTGATACTGAAATACTTTTGTAATGATTCTAGAAATTCAGGGATATTTGCGTAACAATTTTATTAAAAAAAATAAAAACAATGAATTTGAATACTTTGGAGCAATTACTGATGGACGATACAGAATAGATGTATCAATAAATATAGGCGATAGTTAAAATGTGAATATTGAGAAAGGAACTAAACTAGAAATTATAGGTGATCTTCAAGAAAATGGTAAATATGACTTCTATATATTTTTAATATGAATTACTTTGAAAAATAATTTTACATTTGTATATATGTATATTCACTAGGTAACACATATATTGTAAAAGTAAAAAATGAAGATCATTACAAAATTCTTAATGATGACACAATGGAGTTAGAAGATCTTATTTCGGGAACAGAAATATTTCTTATTGAAGTACGAATGTCATTATTTTTAAATTATATATAAATTTCTATTTATATTACTTAAACTAACTTTAAATTAAATTTGCATTTTAACAGACCGAAAAAAAAGAAACAGATGAAATTCAAGAATGAAATCAAGAGAAAATATTCTTTTTCTCATATAACTTTCTCTTACATTTCGGATGAAAGGAAATTCTTTGAAACTATATTCTATCATCATCATAGTACAAGTCTTTCTATTTTTCGTGGTCCCACTATTCGTTAGAGCAAGAGCTTATTAAGAAAGCTTTTGAGCTTCACAAGAGCTAGAATCTTTTACGTGTTTCTATACATATTATTTTTATGATTAACCATCGAATGTACATTATTACTACTTAATAAATTTTTCAATTTTTGGATTTGATTACACAAGAAAGTTGATTTTTATTTCAGTCTTTATTTACTCTTCGTTTTTTTTACTCTTCATATAAAATTCATAAGTTTGAACCAGAATGAGGGAATGCTTCACTGCTTATAATCGTCAATAATCGGAATATGGACAGGTCACTGAGGAAATCTGGAAATTAAGGAAAAGGAATTAGGCTAAGAATATTTTGTGAAATGTTAAAAATTTTGTTAAAATGTTTCTTTTGAGTCTATTTTATGGTTAAGCTATTAATTTAAATACATGACATGAATATATTATAACTTATTGCATAAATCTTTTCATGAGTTATAGTAAAAAACTACGAATAAAAAATGTTTTTAAAAAGTTAGACATCATAATATACTATTTTAATACTTATTATAACTATTTGTTTCATAATTAAATTATTATTTTCGTTGCAGAATTTTATGAAAATGGAACCTCATCTAAATATAATACTTGAAGCGAATGCAGATGACGAACAATCAAATTTTGATCAACAAATTTTAGATGACTATATACAATCTGAGCAAGAATATGACGAATATTTACTAAATTTATACGAATCAATGTTACAAGAGTCGGAAGAACAAAAAATTAAACAGTTGTATGACAAAATAATGTTAAGTAGAAAAAATAATAATAAATCTAAAACGTTTACTGATTTTGATCAGATACCAAACGATATAATTTAAGATATTTTGAACATTTTAAAATTTCAAGTAAAAATTAATAAACGTTTACCAAATGTTATCATAAATAATCATCGAAATTTCATGAAATATTTTGTTTCTATGGCAAATGTAATACATTATATATTAACATCTACTCAATAAAATCTATAAAAATGAAACTAAAGTTTATTATTTGAGCGCGTGCAGGGTGTGCGCTCGCGTGCGTCAATACCGAGAGAGGAAGAACAAACGGACATAGCTCTTCGACGAAAGTTCAATTTGAAATTAAACTTTTGAGAGTCAAGCTTATTTTTTTATTAAAGCCGCCGCCGCTGTGTATATATTACATAACAGGGAGTTTTTTTAAAATATATATCCTCGAAACCTCTTTGTTCTGGGCGCTTATTGAGCTATATACGCTTGATATACAGCTTGAGCAGTTTTGCTTCCTCCTCAAGAGAAAGCTTTGTAATAGTAAAATTTTCAGTTTTGCTAATACTTCGTGGAAATGCATTTGGAGGTGTTTGGAGTACGAATCATACGTTTTTAGAAAATGTCCGTGCGGATGGCTGCGTGTGTGTGTGTGTGTGTGTGTGTGTGTGTGTGTGTGTGTACGTATACCGCCATAATTTTGGAACCATGCGACGGATCGTAATAAAATTTGACATGCATATATTTTTTCTAATTCTGAATTTAGGTCATTTTTTGTTTTATGATTCTG
>CM053170.1:27337632-27356183 GCA_012977825.3 Pteromalus puparum
AGGAAGAAGAGGAAGAGGAAGAGGAAGAAGAAGAAGAGCCGGAAGAACAAATTTCAGAGGAAGATCTAAATTATTGTATAGGGGAAGAATCTATGCAACAGACGGAGGAAGAGTGGTATGAATATAAGACGATTATATTAACNCAGACGGAGGAAGAGTGGTATGAATATAAGACTATTATATTAATAGTAAAACAGTAAAATATATATGTATATATATTCGACTTTTTTTAGGGATTAATGCTGCTGAAATTTTGTAGAGCAAACTTCTCATCTGGCGCAGACACGACGGCAAGATGCCGATAGGCCTTCATCGAGGAGCTGCAGAAGGCCGACGCGGGCATGTACACGTGCATCGCCTCCTCGGAGTCGGGCAACACCTCCTGATCTTCCGCGCTGACCGTGAGCGCGAGCACGACGCTGCACCGCACGCCCGACGTGTCGGAGCTGCCGCAGAACTCGAGCAAGCCGCGCATTATCTATACGATCTCGCAAGCTCGGCTTTATCGACCAGGCCCTCAACGACATGGACTCGCATTTGCTCATACTGAGAAACGCGGCCCTGGCTCAGGAATCGGCCTGCTCCATTCCGGTTTCCACTCCGGTGTGAAAGTTGGATTTTAAGATCTTTTCCATAATCTCTAAGCAGTATTTTATATAAGCGTTCGGAGTTACTTATTATTGTTAAAATTATATATACAGCTTTAATATTTTTGAGATAGAGAGACGTACGGCGTGTTACACTTTCATAGTATTTTACCGAACGACGGAAGTATTTTTACGCTATACTCGCATTGAATTTGACAAAGAAAATATTTGCGGATGTGTAAATAGATTTTTCAAGTATTATATTCTACAATGTGGAGTTAGTCATTTTTTTGTGATTAAAGGTATTAAAGTTTATGACTATCTGAAGAATCTCAAGGTGTCACACTATCAAAATAAAGTTTTTTTTTTCGACAACAAAAATTAAATGTATTATACCAGTAATACACTTGACACATGATTTTTATTATAAAGTTCGTGCAGTTATATTTTATGACAAAGTTCAATTATATAAAATTTTCAAATAAAAATGTAACTATTTTAATTATTGCAATCAACTTTTTTTCACTTTATTTTTCACATCCATGTATTGGATCGAACCAATTTTATCACGTTTCTAAATTAATTGTGAAAGTTACCGACATTCAGCAATCACTCAGTATAGATCGCACTTAATTATTTATATTAGTTTAATAAATTAGCTATTGTTGGAATCAGCTTGTCGCTACACAGCAGCGAAAGTTCATTAAATTTATCATTTTCATTTAGTTTTCTCATTTAAAATCTCGAGGCAATCCATTAGGTGTGTAGTAAGGTTACATTGTTTGTCGCAAGAATTCGCACTACGACGAACGTGGGGGTTGGCGAGCGAAGCAAGCAGGGGGGGTACCCCCCTAGTATGTATAATATGTGAATTTATACAGTCATAATACATAAAAAGGTACTCGTCGCGCCATCTACTGGTTGACGACGATTTCATATAACGAGACAAGCTTAAGCGAATGCGATATGCGTATACTATATACTGTATACTCAGCTCTGTGGAGTCAGACTATACTATACTCTCTCTCTCTCTNCTCTCTCTCTCTCTCTCTCTCTCTCTCTCTCTCTCTCTCTCTCTCTCTCTCTCTCTCTCTCTCTCTCTCTCTCTCTCTCTCTCTCTCATGCCTGTAAGACTCCAAGCTGAGCGGACGCACTGCCAACTATGGCTGTTGCCATTTAATATAAACCTCACTGTATTTAATCATTTATCCACGGATTCGAACACCCACTTTTTGCATTAGAACTCGATTCAAATCGATAGAATCGATTTAAATCGATGCAAATTAATACAATTTTATACGAAAGATGACTATTTAAGTCAATAAAGTCAATCTTTGGTATCCAAAAGCAGCAATAGCAGTAATATATCCTGGACGAGCAGCTGTAGTAAAAGCTACACGTGTAGTAGTAATACAGAAAGCTGTAACAATAAGAGGAGTATAAGTAGCTTGATTAGTAACGGAGAAAGCAGTGTGTATATAACTCAAAGATGGTCTCCGGGTGGTTAAAGTAGGCAGAAACGCCAACCAGCACTGCCAGAAAGTATAAACACTTGAGGGTCGTCACCGTTAGATTGAACCAGCCAGCAGCGCCGATAGGTGTGATTACACTACCCAGACAATGTAAATCCAGGTCCAGGGTCATCTAGATCTGGTTGAAGTAGCCAATAATCACGAACAGCCGATCCGCGAGCTATATCACGGCAAGCAGAGGTTTCTCGAAAACTCACACAGGTGCGGTTCATGTTAGGCGTCGTCGTAGTAGCACTTCTGATTGTCAAACTAACACCGCTGAGCACTTAGTCTAACTTATAATATCTCCGAAAAGTAGAACTGAGAATGACATTGCGATGAGCGAAGGCCGGGAGGCTGCCTGCAGGATGCGCACAATATATGTGCAGTCGTGGAGCTTGCTTCGTCAGAGCCACGGCAAAATGCAGCGATCAGCTGTTCAGCATCGCTTGGATAATAATAAAACTCCTTTTTTTTGTTCAAATTATGGGAAACCAAGACCTAGTTGCCTTTCCTTTAGACATTATTATCTTTGTGAAAAGTTTCAAGTCATTTTAGGCACGCATATAAGAATAAAGTTTGAACGAAATTTTCATTATGTGCACGCTATAACTCCTGATTTTTGTTCAAACTTCATTTATTAACACGTACATGGATTGACTTAAAAGCTTGCATAGTGCTAGATGGTTCCAAAACGAAGGGCAGCTATGTCTTGGTTTTGCATAATTCATCATATTTGTTTAGTTTCAAGTATTTTTTTTACCGTGTAACCACAATATATTGACTCAGTAGGTAAAAATTGGGTTTGACACCCCCTTAAGATTCAAGTCTAATTTACTAACTCGCATATATATTTCTAACTAGGAACCTCAAGTCTAATATAAAAAGAACCGTAAAAAGTCCGTCTTCCTGTTTTAAACTGTTGCGGATCAGGAAGAATTCTGGCATATCACTGCCTACCCAGACTTCTTTCTACTTTTGAATGGTCGTATTTAGACTAATTTTATTATTTTCTTTGAAAGCCCGAGCAAGACTAGGATTGTATGTATTTTTGTTAGTTTTTTGAAACCGTACCATTTATGAATTTTATTAATAGTCGATGCGGGTATAGCTTAGCAAAATTCCTACTTAATTCTAATAATCACCTTATGGCAAATAATTGATCAGTCGTCGATCAGTTATGCTGGAATTTCTTTACGATAATGTCTTCAGCAAATAGGTTGTGTCAGGCTTGTATAATATTAAACAAAACTTTATAATACATCGCTAAAAATAAAATGCCCCAGTATTTATTACATTTACACTAGCTTATAAATATTTAGACTAACCCCGCTGTCACCATATTTTAGTAACTCCCTTGCCATAGAATCATATACTGCAGCTTTAGTATACCAGATTTTCCATCGTAGCATCTAGGTTTTGGTAGGTCAGTTTCTTCACACGAATTTCAGCAGTGTAGACTTCGTCGCTTATTTTTCATCTCCTAACATTGTCAATGAAAAGGTATTAGATTCAAGCCGATGACTCGTCAATTTTTAGTTAAATATAAGAAAATTGAAAAAAAAAAAATTAACCTCGTTAGAAATAAATAAAAATAAAAACTACAAATCATAGAAAATAGTAGCAAATAATGACAAACAATTAACAAAGTTCAACAATTTGCCAAAGTTAAAACAAAATCTATAAGTTTAAAGACCACTGAAAAAATGGTAAATAATGACAGATCAATTATTTGTTATTATCTGCTATTCTCTGAGAATAGTTGGCTAGAATTTATATTTATTTGATTCAATATTCATTATCACTTGCTGTTTATTAACCTTTAATTTCTATAATAGTTCCTTACAATTTGAAAACTTTAATCAGAATAATATTTTGAATCTCTTTAAAATTCCAAACATGTGTTTAAAAATATTTGCAATAACACCAATTCATAATAAAAAGAAATAATTATATATATATATATATATATATATATATATATATAATCAATGTGAAAAAATCATCTATATATAAACGTTCGTATAAAAACTTGTATGCTTAACATTATACAAAATAATATGTGTTTAAAAATATTACAGCGTAAAATTGAACACGGTCTTTTACCATTTTGAATTTATTTAGCTAGACGTGTAACGAAGCTGCCATATAATATGTTTGTGTTAAAAATTGATAAATTTGCATAATCTTGGATTATTTTCTTTTTTATAAAAATGTAGAAATTAAGAAAATGATATATACCCTGGTAGAATCGGTGACCTGCTTAATGGCTAGTTTTTGGCTTGCAAATCTAAGAATTGGGTTGTTTTGATTGCCATTTTTTTGGCAGAATGAAACTCTTTTTAGCATACGTATTGGGCACTTCTTAGATTTAATCTGCTTACCTTCTTTCTAAATACAAACTGCCCATTATAGTTGGTCAAGTAACACAATTAAGTTACACGTGACTTGTCGCGGTTCGAGGTTGGAATTGGAAAATTGTGGCTAGCAGGCTTAAATTCGAGTTTTTTACATACCCTGTTGGAGATAATCGGATGGATATTCAGCTAATGGATAACCCACCTACATTTCCAGCTGATATCCACATATACTGTAGGGATGTGCGAGTCAAACTCGAACTTTTGTTGTTTTGATTGCAAAATAAGTGTGGGATAATAAAAATCTACTTAAACACCGTGACTGTCGAGGTTTTATACATATGTAACGAATAGTATAATTGATTGTATCTGTTTAATTAATATGTTAACTTAACATCTAAACACTTATAATGTATTATCCCTGCTAAAAATCGTTGATTAAAAAGAATTAACGTCGATTAAAAAACAATCGATTTTATGATTTATTCTTGTTACCAATTTTCACACTTAAATTCGGTTTTTCTAATTGAAATCGAATGTAATTGATTAAGGACGATTAGAGGTTCAAATATTGATAAATTGGTTTGATTGTTTTGAATCGTTTTTTATCGATTTCAATTAGAAAACAATCGAATTTAATTGTGAAAATTGGTAAAAAGAATGAATTATAAAATCGATTGATTTTCAATTCTTTTTAGTCAACGATTTTTAGCAGAGATTATATCTTTGTTTTAATTATATGCACCATAATATCGTAACCAAATATAAAACTCGACTTTTGACTCACACATCTCTAATATATTGACATGTATTCCAGCTATAAAATCCACCTGAATATCCACATGGATTGTGACAAGATTTAGGTAAATATTCAAGCTGAAAATGCAGTTAAAAAAAAATTGCTAAAACTTGGGCTTGAACCCGGTACCTTTTGTTTGATGGACTTTTTATTTAACCCCTTAGCCAACTTATCACTTAATGTAAAATCTTATAATATAACATAAATCATACGTATCTCTAATATAATGTTGCATTATATTGTGTTAACTGATGTATGAAATGTATTTTTTTAGCCCGAAACTAAGCACAAATTTCAACTTGAAACTTAAAAATTCAGATCCATGGACAAGGCAAAGTAACTCAACCTAGAAAATCCACCAGAATTTTTCATGTGAATTTTTAGGCTGGAATATGCGCTTGATCTTGAACGAAAATGATAAATTTAATAAATGGGTTAACATTATGAGTTAAACATTATGAGAATTTATAGTAAGTAATGAGTTGGCTAAATGGATAAGAGTCAAGTCTATGAACCGAAATTCCCGGGTTCAAGCCCAGGTCTCGACAATTTTTTTACGATTATTTTGAGCTGGATTTTTAGCTGGAATATTCACCTTGATCTTGGCACAATTCATGTAAATAATCTAGGTGGAATCCATGTCAGATCTACATGGAATCCATGTCTAATCCACATGTAATCCATGTCAATTCATGTGGATATCCATTTAGAAATCTACGTGGATTATCCAGCTGGATATCTATCTAATTATTTTCAACTGAGTAAGGCCAAATAAGTACGGTCGTGTGCCTTAGCCGACTGAGCCACGCAAACATTTTTCTACACAAGTCTTACGAGCTTCGTATCTTGCAATTATTAAAATTATTCAGTTCACGCCTAAATACTAATAAGACCGAAAAACTAATTAATTTATTAGGATCGTAACTTTTTTAAATTTAAAATGTCTAGTTTTTTCAAATTTTACTTAGCCAGTTTTTGCCTTTGCGACTATTTCAAAGAGGTGCTTTTCTACCAGGGTAGTTTGTGATAAAATTTTGCCTTGCAGAGATGTAATAATCAATAAAAAGTAAAATAAAACAATTAATGCAAACATTAGATTTTGTTAAGGTAACTCCTAGGAAGATTAACTCGGCAGACAGAGTAAAAGAAATTTCGAAATGTTTGTAAAAATATTACATACTATGTGAACACATTACCACTATTTTTAGATAAGAAAGTTCTATTTTGATTATGCGCTGCACTATACACTTACACCTCCACATACACACTTACGCACACATACAAATATATATAAAATTTATATAGTGTATTGTGTAACAATTATAAGTTATATATTTTTTGATAATAAACTTAGAACATATAGACTTGTATATTATTCCAATATTTACAGTTGATTAATTATATATACATGTAAACTCGCAAATGTACATACGTAAAAATATTTTTTCATACATTTTTTCATCATTCATACTACATGCACACACAAGCCTTAATAAAGGTTTTATTTACATGCAAAACTGAACAATGTTTTTGATCGAAGTTTTTTTTCTTAGTAAAATAGTCTCGATTATTATTGATTACAAGGTGGAGTACAATGCATTTGCATTTGACTGTTTCGCGTATTAGTGTGATTCCCCTCGCGTTTAAGTCTTTGTTTAAGGTGCACTTTAGCATGCCTTTTTTTCTCATCACTTCTAGCAAACTTACGTCCACACTGATCACAGCAGAATGGTTTTTCACCTGTATGTGTACGCACATGAGTTGTTAAATGATCGCTTCTTGAAAAAGAGCGCATGCAAATGCGACACTGGAATGGTTTTTGTCCTGTATGTATACGAATATGTCTAGTAAGTTCATCACTTCTGGAAAATCGACGATCACATCCATCTACAGGACAGGCATACGGACGTTCGTGAACAGGAGTTTTACTGGGTCGATTTGGATATTTTCTTGGTTTGACAGGTACTAATCTTAAGGGTATTGTACTTTGTTGATATACCTGAGATAAAATTTCATGACCTTTGGAGGTACTCGGATTGTATTCAGCAAGTTGTACTCCACTATTATTAGTTGTGGTTGGTTGAGATTGTTGTAAAATTGTATGTGAATAGGTACTGTTTCCACTATTTGGTTCTTGTTTCAAAATAGTACCTTGCTGATGATGTTGAATTATGTGATGAGATAAAATATTAGATTCATAGGGTTCATCGTGGGAAATTAACCAGTTATTTGGCACTGAATTAGGTGAATCATGATAATTAGTAACTATAGGTGGTTTTGATTCCACTTGCAAAAGCTCAATAGTATCAGATCCGTAGGATCCAGTTTGTAAAGATGATGAATGTAGAAATGATTGATTACTCAAACTTAGAGTCGGGGATGGTAGAGATCCCCAAAGATCTTGATTCGATTGAGATTGTATGACTTGTGACTGTTGTAAATGCGCTTGCTGATGAAGATTATTTGATGATGCTTGCGTGCATGCCGTTGCGAAAACTGCACTATATCTTAATGTGGGCATATTACAAACATTGACACTCGTTGAAGGAGCCGAAGAAATTGAAGTAGCAGAATGTGGAGATGAATATAAAATTACACCTCCTTGCAGAACGTTAGGTTTTTCTTCATTCTCTTGAACTGCTGAAAAATTAGGAGATGCAGTTGTAGATGTAGCCACTTCCTGGTTTTCATGTCGTTCTTGGTGATGGTTCTGATCAGTATTGTGTTCCCTAGTAGCTGCATTCGAAGATGTTTCATTATCCAATGTTGCTTCTTCTAGTGACAGATTAGCTCCTGTTAAGGTACCTGAAATCATAATATTCTATCAAACTTTTAGATATAGATGTATTAAAAATGAAAAAATATAGTGTAAGTCATTCTAGTTTATAAGTATATATACAGTAATGTTATAGTACTTTTCATTACTCATGCACAGGTAGTGCCACATAACGCAATACCTTTGCCTAGTATAAATTATATAATGCCTATTATATTATCCCTTAGAATATTATAGATAACGCACGTAAAAGCATAAGATTATAAGTAAGAGCGTTATGAAAAATAACATAATCTTACATTTTGTTTACTTTATTCTCACACTCGGGATTAAAAATACTATGTGAAATTAGTGCGTTAAGTAGTTAATCATGCATGCGGGTGCCCAAGTCCATAATTTTCAACTTAACGCACTCGTCACACAATTTACTATGAAGCTATCTTCAACCTCCAATATTAAAACCGTATTGATCTATTTACAATTGTATAAAGTTCCCGTATTTTTCGTTTAATAGATAAAATTATTGGGCAGTGAATAAACTAAAGAAATTTTTTTAGTACATAGTTTGATTCAGAACCTATCATCGTATTATTTTTTGCGAGGTTCTGATATTTCAGAGTAGTGATTTTTTCAGTCACCTTTTTTGCCTTTTCTGTTGAACAGTGGGGTCGAGCTCGAGAGCCAAACTGGGAAGAGTAGGTAATTTTATTCTCTTTCAAATGCGTTACAGCTGAATTGTTTCTAACAATAAGATGATACAAAACTGACGTTGCCTACTTTATTAACAGTATGCTTTCCCCAAAAGATGTGACGATTAAGGGACCTAACCACCTTAAATGTCAAAAAATGAAAAATCGGATTTTATTTTTATATCAACATTAAATTGTTTAAAAAATGTATTAAACAAACATATAAACTTAAAAAATCTATAGAGAACAAGAAACAATTTTTATATGTACAGTGGCCGGACACAATAACTTTGCATTACGCGCCACAAATGGCTGCCGGTCTTGCTGTTAACTGGGGCTCGGTCAACAAGGTTAGGTCAGACGCGGCCATGCTAAACCGCCGCCGCATCTAACTTAACCTTGTTGATAGAGTCCCAGTTAACAAACAAATCGGCGGCCATTTGTGGCACGCAATGCAAAGTTATTGTGTCCGGCCACTGTACCAAATACCAGGTCTCCGAAGGCCAAAATTCACAATTTTAAAAAAATATACGTCTTTTATAGAAACTATATTTATTTCTTCACAATTTTACACATTTAGCTTAGAATTAAAAAAAATACGGTGTACCATATACCAATAAACTAACATTATTCAATTTGAATACAATTTTTTTTTTAATGAATAGTCAGTTGGTTGTAATTATTTGTGGTAGTAAGTATTTTTATATGAGTAACATTATTTTTGTGGCTGATAAGCTAATTATGACAAAACTCCACTTTTCGCAAAAATCATGATAACTACTGTGGATTTCATATCTTTTAATATCCCTGATAATAAATGAAGATTAGAACACATTAAAATATTAAAATAAAGCTCAAATGCCGATTAAAATAGATTAAATTAATAATAATAGATTTTAATCAATAGATTTTAATCGGCATCTGTGCTCTATTTAAATATCTAAATCCGTTCTAATCTCCAATTGTTAGCAGGGAATAGTCCCTTTTTTTAACAACATCAAGAGTTGCTGAAAAGTTGCCTTATTATAGCTATGTTGTACTTGAGAAATAAGTTCATTAGTCCGGTTATAGCTAGGTTACTGTATAATATCTCTCTATATTATAAAGTTTTATCGCCGCTGCCGCCGCCGCGTCAAGAATGGAGCTTAGCCTGTTGCCATGGCAACGCGCCCAACCACCTGTTGCCATGGCAACGGGCCCAACCACCTGTTGCCGCCGCGTCAAGAATGGAGCTTAGACTGTTGCCATGGCAACGGGCCCAACCACCTGTTGCCATGGCAACGGGCCCAACCACCCGTTGCCGCCGCGTCAAGAATGGAGTTTAGACTGTTGCCATGTCAACGGGCCCAACCACCTGTTGCCATGGCAACGGGCCCAACCACCTGTTGCAATGGGCCCAACCACCTGTTGCAATGGGCCCAACCACCTGTTGCAACCACCGATTTTATGTTGATGCCTTTTATGTGACTTCCCCCCCATATTGAATTCACAGATAAAATATAGAAAAGATGCATATACAGAAGATAGAGATAATATACAAAATATAGTTTTTAAAGAAGTGCTGGAATAAATATTATCGTATCTAATCTATGAATTAAATTTATTCACAACTGTGTTATCAATGAAACAAGTCTATTTTCTATAGTATAAACATGTCTTTATTTTATAACGGGGCTGCTCTGCTCGGTGTCGGTAGCCGCGCAGACGTTAGCTGCGTGCAGTGCAACTACCGGGGCGGAGAGACAACCGCGTAATAATCGAGACCAAGTCTCGTTTACTCGGGTGTTATCGAGTTCGTAGGTGGACCGGCCAAGGTCGTGTTTTGGCTAGCTGCAGTTTGTTCGCACGTGCACCGTGAAGCGATGCGCGTGCCCGCGGAGGCGGCGGGGAACTTAATAGGAATACGGACCGGTGTTCAATCAAAACACGCTGGATAGTGTAGAAAATGTAAAGTATATTGTTCAGTGAAAAGTAGATACACGAGCACACACGCGGGTGTGCGAGACGCAGACGAACGAGGCAGTTAGAGACCGGGAGGGCACTGGTGAGAGAGAGAGATGCAGAGCTGACACTTACAGTAGACGAGAGTCGGCTCAGCCCCAGGACGTCTCCTTCGCAGGCGAGTGGTTGGAATTGCTCGGAAGCCTCGGACGTAGCGGAGTCGCACGGAGACCTCGGGCAAGGCGCAGTCGATGTCGGACCCTCTGGGTTGCAGTCGTGAACCAGGAGCCTTCGCACGTCGTTCTCACAAAGTTATTCGCCTTTACTAATAGAGGAATAGCGCGCACGATGTTTACTCTCTGCGAGCCTAAACGAATCTGAATCTCTTTCCGCGAGACGCGGCACGCGCGCGAGGCTCTCTCTCTCTCTCTCTCTCTCTCTCTCTCTCTCTCTCTCCACTTACCGTGCTTACTCCCGTTTCACTCTCCGCCGTTCGCCTGTAACAGAGCTGTAATACATTATTATACATTATGATATTTATGCTGGGGAGGTTATGACGAGTTAACATTGTTCCTCGTCATATTCCCCCCTTCCAGACGCTGGATACCCGAACGGTGTATCAGCTCTCCATCAATTATCTCTCACCAGCATGCATATCTTTATGTGGGAAAAATAAAATGGAAAAAAGAAGAAAAAGAAAATAAATCTAAATTTATGAAAACTCAAAAAAAACTAATTTCTGGAACTGTGCAGTGAACGATCATTCAAGTCCTGCTTTCTGAAATTTAAAGTTGGTAGGGAAAAAGAAATAATTTTGCAAACACTCTCCAGGTCTCTTTACAAGGTGTATGTAAAAAAATTTTGCGATTCTAATTTTCTTTCGCGCGTGGTCGCATGCGTCGCGGTAAAACGTATACTGACGGTACCGGTTTTTTCGTAGACCCTTTGGGTCGTCCGCGTTTCGCTTTCCCTGTTTCCACCGGAGGGGTGTTAGCCGTCGGAGGAGCGTTAGCCGTCGGAGGGCTACTAAGCTTCTTCGCTCGCGTAACTTTAATCGAGTGGCGAGCAACAACTACACGCGTCTTTCTCGGTCTGCCGCGTTTACGTGGCGCATCCACGTTTACATGGTTTTCTACCGGTGGCGCAGTGTCGCTCGCGACTTCTTCCTGTTGATCTCCTTCGGTGGGTGGTTCTTCTCCGGCCAGGTAGCGTTTCAGATCGACGACATGGATTTTCTCGAACACCTCTCCTGCTTCGTTTTCGAGTCGGTACACATTCTGGCCCAAACGAGCGGTGATTTTAAAAGGTCCGGCGTACTTGGGAGCCAGCTTGGCGTTAATTCCTTGGACAGCTGATGACAGAATGCGATTACGCTTCCAGACCAAGTCATTTATTTTGAATTCGACTTGTCTGTGCTTCGCGTTATAATATTTCGACTGACGTTCTGTAGCGCGCTGCGTTCTTTTTGCCGTAATAAGTCGCAGATCGAAAAGGTTACGCATTCGTTCTTCCCACTTGTTTAGCGCCAGCTGTTCCGCTTCTTGCCGAGCGGCCTGTTCTTCTGCTCGTTTAGTATTGTGCGGAGGAGTTGGATGTCGTCCCATGTTCAGAAATGCGGGGCTCACTCCCGTTGACTCTTGCGTAGCGGTGTTATAGGCAAAGGTGAGCTCCGGCAGGAGCTTATCCCAACTTTTGTGTTCGTTCTCTATAAACGACGTTACCATCGTCTTAAAAGTTCGGTTAACCCGCTCCTCAGGATTTGCTTGCGCGTGATACGGTGGGATAGTATGGTGCTCTGTGCCATGCTGCCGTAGGAACTGGTCGAGCAGTTTGTTACGGAATTCGGTGCCGTTGTCAGACAAAAATATATCGGGCACCCCAAAGCGTAGAAAAACCCGCTCATTTAGTTCTTTCTTGAGTGTGTTACCGTCAGCCTTGCGAATCGGCACCACTTCAATCCACCTGGTGAAAGTGTCCATAAATATCAAAATATAGCAATATCCTCTAGTAGAGCGTGGGAAGGGGCCCATGATATCACTGGCTACAACTTCCCAAGGTCCATAACTTCTGCGTCTGCCCATTAGTCCAGCTGGTAGTAGCTGCTCTACTTTACATTGTTGGCAGACGGCGCAGGAGCGTACAAAGTCGCTGATGTCCTTGTACATATTCTTCCAATAAAAGTATCTCGCGATTCGCTCATAGGTTTTACGTCGACCTAGGTGTCCCGCTGTGGGTTCACAGTGCGATTCTCGTAAAACTTGAGGAATCTTATCTGCTCGTAAGACCATTTTCCAAGCCTCTTGATCTTCTATAATATCTTCGAGCGTAGGATCGATACGGTAGCGGTATAAGCGGCCCGCGACGATCTTGTACTCGGGGTGCTCGGTAGGTTTCTCTGAGACTTGTGCGGCTAGCCTGTCGTACCAGTCGTCTTTGCCATGCACATCTTTGGGCTGGACGGCGGAGATCGGTGCTGCGTCACTCGCGTCGTCCTCATACATCCTCGATAGAGCATCAGGGACAAGGTTCAGCGAACCTTTCCTGTGCACAATGTCGAAATCATAGGCTTGTAGTTCGAGGGCCCATCTGGCAAGACGTCCATTAGGATTGCGCATATTGCATAGCCATTTCAAACTGCTGTGGTCGGTGATTACTTGGAAGTGGTATCCCTCTACATATGGGCGAAATTTTCGAATTGCCCATAGGACAGTCAAGCATTCTCGCTCCGTGACGGAGTAGTTACGCTCCGCGTTAGTGAGAGTGCGACTTGCAAAACTTACGACCTTTTCGTCTCCATCTATGGTCTGAGTCAGTACGGCCCCAATGCCAGTGTCGCTAGCATCGGTTTGGATGACAAATAAGTCATCGAAAGACGGCCGATGCAGTACAGGAGCAGAAGCAATCAGTGCTTTTATCTGCTCGAACGCTGTTTGTTGCGAATCGCCCCACTGGTACTTGACGTTCTTCTTCGTGAGCGACGTCAGAGGGTCGGCGATTGTCGCAAAATTATCTAAAAATTTCCGATACCACGAAGCCATCCCAAGGAATCGGCGTAATTGCTTCAGATTCTTGGGTGCTGGGTAGGTCATAATCGGTTCGATTTTACTGGGGTCGGGACGGAAGCCGTCACGATTCACAACAACCCCTAAATATTTCACCTCACTACAACAAAATTTACTCTTCTTTTTGTTGATCGTAAGCCCAGCTTCTTTAATCCTCTTCAGCACTACTTCGAGCCAGTGCAGATGTTCTTCGAAGCTGTCCGTCGTGATGATAATATCGTCCAAATACGAGAAAGCATGTGGCTCTAGCTCCGGCCCTATGACTTTATCGGCCAGCTGTTGGAAGGTGGACGGTCCCCCGACTACCCCGTACGGAAGTCGCGTGAACTCAAACAGCCCTAGTCCAGGCACTGTGAATGCAGTCAAATGCATGTCCTCTTCCTTCATCGGTATCTGGTGATACGCCGAGCTGAGGTCAATGGTCGATATATATCGAGCGTGTTGCAGCTTATTAAGTATAGCGTCCATGTATGGAAGCGGGTACGCACTCGACTTCGAGACGGCATTGAGCTTTCGGTAGTCGATGCAGAATCTATAGGTACCGTCAGATTTCCGCACCATGACTACTGGGCTTGACCAATCGCTCGTAGATCGTCGTATTATTCCAGCTTCTAACATAGTCAGTACTTGAGCGTGCATTTCTTCTTCCAATTTTCTTAACACGGGGTAGTATCGCTGCTTTATTGGCCTTGCAGATCCTACATCGATGGCGTGTTGAATTAAGGTGGTGCATCCTAGTATGCTCTCCCCTTCTGGCAGCCATCTATCCAGGACTTCTTCTAGCTGAGTCCTCTGGGTCGAAGTTACATCTGCTAATCCGATCGCCGCAAGAGCATTAGCCACCCCGTCTGTAAGCGTGGACAATTCTAAAGGGACCGAGCTCTCAGCTCCCTCAATCTTCAGCTGGTTCTCTCTTGGCAGCAGTATCGCGTTGAACGCCCGCATAAAATCTGTGCCCAGGATGCATTCTGAGTCCAACTGGCTCATGATCATCACTTTGAGGCGGCGGCGCTGTCCAAGCAACTCGAATGGCAGTTCCACATGCCCATAAATTGGCACTAACTGACCATCTGCGAGTTTCGCACCGGGTCCTTTGTACGGAATTATCGGCTGGCCACAAGCTGAAGCTATTTGTATGCCAATAGGACCAATAGCGGTGCGTGCGGCCCCTGAATCATAAAGGGCGCGCAGTTGAAATCCGCCTATTCCGACTTGAGTCCACCAGCGACTGCAATCTATATCGGCCGGGGATTCTCCTTTCAGCGGCATGATTTCGTTACCTTCCTGCTGTCCTAAAGATGAATTTGAGGTCCCTTCTGTTTTTCCGGGAAACGCAGAGACCCCGTCTACTGTTTCCCTTGGCCTTTTCCCGGCTTCTGCGAGCACTCCGGGCAATACCGTTGAATATACCCGGGCCACGCACAACCATAGCACTTAATAGGCGGTTTGGCTGGACCAGGGATTGCCTGGTTTGCATTGTGATTGCTGGCAGGCTCCCTGCTTTTCGGCTCCTTCTTGATATCCTTCCCTTCTTCTATCGTGACGGACGCCGTGCCTTTCGGCTTGTCTTGCCGACTATTCTTTCTGTTCTCTTTGGCCTTTATTGCTGATGGAGGCTGTGAGCCTTGCGAGCTCGCATTTCCAGGAACGCTAATTTGCGCTAACGCCTCCTTAAAAGCTGTAGCAAAGTACGCAGCTATCGTTGGCATTTCTGTGACTTCTGCCACTGCTGCAGCGCGCGGGGGCGTAGCTTTTCCCGTTGTCTCCTCCATTGGCTCCTTGTAAGCCACTCGAGGTAACAGGCAGTTATCCGGTAGCGGCGGAGGCTTGTAATGATCCCTGTCATGGATCAGTTTCTCTGCTGCCCTAGCGAGGGTTATCAGCGCATCCAAGTCGGTGACTTCTTTCTTTGGCACAAGCATCTTGATCTCAGCCAGCATGTTGTCGTAAATCATGCTGAGTTGAGCCTCTACAGGGGGTTGCACGTCTAAGCGGCTCAGAATGGTTAATACTGCGAAGATATGGTCTCTGACCGCTTCCTTTTTACCCTGTGTGCGAGCTTGTGCTTCTGCTAGGAGTTGCATCTGGATATCTTGGTTAACCCCGTAACTTCTTCTGGCGGCTTGGCAAAAATCACTCCAAGTTGACCATGCGGGTCGCAGTTGTCTGCACCAGACTAGCGCTGGTCCTGTCAGCACGTGTAGTAATGCGTTGAGCGAATCTTCTTCGTCGAGATGGGAGGACGTTCTGCACTCGTTGACTCGTTGTATGAACTCTTCGATGCAGCTGTCCTTGTGTCCATCGAATTTAATATTCCACTCTCTCGCAATTTTACCAATGTCTCGGCGTGACCCGCCCCAGGCTGCCATCGTTGGGTACGAAAACGGATATAAGCTCCCAGTTGGTAAGGGGGCTTGCGTCTGCGCATCTGCAAAGTATGGGTTTGGATAACCCCAAGGTGATCCTCCCCCCCTCCTAGAGTCCCCCGGCAGTCGCTGCCGTTGTTGCTGGACTCCGGTTTGTGTTGTATCGTTGGTTACTCGTGCGGGTTGTACAACGACATTCGCCCCTGGGTTTAATCCCGAATTACGAGTGCTGTGGGCGTTTGGTTCTATATGCCTTATATCAAAGGTATCTTGAAATTGTACCTGTTTGCTCGGTTGCGAGGTCGCTGCTTGAGTTACCGAGTCCATTGTTTGCTGACTCTGCTGTAACAATTGTTGCACGAGATACTCCAAGGTTTTATTTTCATTTCTGAGTCTCTCGTTTTCTTGTGCATACGCTGTTCGTTCTTCTTGTGCTCTATTTCTGTTGTTCTCGTTCTGCGTCCCCATCACTTGTGCTTGGGTGTTAGCCATGTCTTGATTTACTCTCGTCGTTACTGCTGGTGTTGTTACGGAGCTAGTTACTGTTGTCGTTGTCGTGGCCGTCGTGCTTATGCGACTGGCTGGTGTCCAAAAATCTATAAGGTTGTTGCTTGACGTATAGGCTGCTCTGAGCGTTCTCGTGTCAGTACTTGCCGAAGTCGTGATTGTACGGCTTTCTGACTCCCCCAACGCCCAGCGATTATCGCTTTCATCCTGCGTAGTTATTTCTTCTGCTCGCTGGACCGTGTCCCGAAAAGGGTTATGGCCGTGCTGTTGTCTGGGCGAGCTGTGATACAGGATGCCTCCCGTCGCTCCGTTTGTAATTTCCATTTCGGAGCTGCGCTCATGGTTAGGACGTTGCTGTTCGAGTATCATACTCTTCGTCGCATCGGGCAACCTTGCCATCGACCTATGCATTAGCAGTAACTTCTGAAATTTTGCCGCTCTTCTCGACGTTGTTATTTTTTCTGGATCGTTAACGATCACAAAATCTTCTGCGGTATAATCGCCGCGTAGTCGCCTAATTAACCTATCTATATTCTGAGACCGATTATCATCTATTCTTAGTTCGAGATCATTCATTAAATCCGCTCTACTTTCTTCTGGCAATTCGTATGCCCATTCTGCTATTTGTTGTGACATCTCTACCCTACTGATGTTACGGTTCTCCATTTTGTATCAGTGAGCAAGAGGAGAAAATTTTACGGGTTTTACTAATCTCAAAAAAAAATAATTTGACGCAATCTATTACGTTTAATTGTGAAAAAAAAAAAAAAATTCTGTCCTCAAATCTTTGTTTAAAATAATTTAAAAAAAAAAATTGTAGCACTAATATAACTCGACTAATAAATCTTTTCTGTTGTCAATATGACAAATATTTTGTCAGAAGGAGAAAAAAAAATTGTCAGCGTTATTTTTATTTTTCGATTCTACCTCTCAATTCGCAATCACCTCCAATCTGTACTTTGCTCTGTACCGTACGTAACGCTTTCTTGGAGAGAAAAGAAAAAGAAAACAAAAATTCGAA
Organism: Pteromalus puparum; assembly: GCA_012977825.3. NCBI lineage: Eukaryota > Metazoa > Arthropoda > Insecta > Hymenoptera > Pteromalidae > Pteromalus > Pteromalus puparum. The sequence goes on from CM053170.1 coordinate 27,355,249, forward strand.
AACGCGGTGTGAGAGTAAAACAATCTTCACTCTCTGCGAATATCAAACTCGCGAAACCGTAAAATTTTTGTGAGCGATTCGCTAAATTGAGAGTTTGTTGCTCTATTTTAATCGGTTTGGATTAATTGACAAAAACGAAAATTTTCACTTCACTAAAAAAAAATAAACGACTGAGGGAAAGAAACAATTTTCCGCGTTAGAAAAAAAAAATTCAAAAATTCGATCAGTTTAGTGCGCTAATATCACTGTTCAAATTTTCCTTGTTAGAATCATACAACTATATACGCGTCTCAGAATATTCGGCGGTCGCGCGAAACCGCAATTATTTTCCGTCGGTATACTCTCGTATCAGTATACCGTGATGCTCCTAACTACACCTATACTATTACAATTGTACCGCACGCTCGTTTGTGTACAATGTCTTCTTGGAACGCTCTCTCGCCGCGCGAGATTCGGCAGCCGCTGTACGTGTGACGTCACGATATAGGCTGTGTTGCCGGCGCCGCTTGGCGCGTTCGCTTTCAGCGCGCGAGAGCTACGCTGCTCTACTGCTGCGTGCGTTCTCGCTTTTAGTATACCTATGTATACTCTCACTGTTCGCACTAGAGATACTGCGATGTTTTGAGATTCGTACTTACAGTTACAGTATCTTGGCTACTGACGAATATTCGAATAATATTCGTTAGCCCTATACTGTGCTCGCTTTCGACTTATTCGAGCTGCTTCGTGTTTCGCACGCGAGCGTTCGTCGCGTGTCAACAACAACAAAGCCGTGCTGCTGTGGCTCTCTAGTAAACGTCCTTGCGAATACCTGCGTTGCTTCGCTTCAAAATTTCGTCGCGTTACTAACCGTGTAATATAACGTGAAACTACAATTCCGCGTCCGAATGTTAAAAAAAAAATGCCACTTACGGATGGGCGCCAATATAACGGGG
>CM053170.1:27357703-27375174 GCA_012977825.3 Pteromalus puparum
CATGGGGGTAGCTGGGCGTTAGAGAGCTTTGGTTTCTTAGATTTATCAGCCTATACAGCTCTTTTTTGCTTGCCTTCCTCCGACTTGTGCTCGGCGTTTATTTTTATTATAAACTCGCTGCGCATGGGTGTAGCTGGTTAGCAGAGCTTTCCGTTTTAGATTCAGGTTCGCTCTCGCTTGCCTTCCTCCGATGTTGCTGCCCGATATTTTTAATTATAGAAACTCGCTGCGCATGGGGTAGCGGTTTGAGAGAGTTTGGTTTTAGATTAACAGCTTCCTCTCGATTGCCCTACCTGCGAGTGCTCGTATTTTTTATTATAAAAACTCGACTGCGCATGTGGTAGCTGGCGGAGAGAGCTTTGGTTTTAGATTTACAAGCTCTTTCTTGCTTTGCCTTCCCTGCGATGTGCCGCGTAATTTTTATTATAAAACTCGCCTGCGCAGTGGGCGTAGCGGTGGAGAGAGCTTTGTTTTAGATTTGTGTCTCGCCTCTCGCTTGCCTTCCCTGCATGCTGCCTCGTATTTTATTAAAAAACTCGCTGCGCATGGGGTAGCGTGGGTCTAGAGCAGATTTTGGTTTTTAAATTTAACAGCACTTCCTCTCGCTTGCCTTCCTCCCGATGGTTCGCGCGTATTTTCATATAGAACTCGCCTGCGCATGGGTAGCTGGGTGTAGGGAAGCTTTAGTTTAAGATTTTCAGCTGCCTTCGCTTGCCTTCCCTCGATGTGCCGCGTATTTTTATTATAAAACTCGCTGCGAATGGGGTAGCTGGGTTAGAGAGATTTGGTTTTAGATTTACAGCTCGCTCTCGCCTGCCTTTCTCCGATGTGCCGCGTATTTTTGTTATAAAACTCGCTGCGCATGGGGTAGCTGGGTTAGAGAGATTTGGTTTTAGATTAACAGCTCTTTCTTGCTTGCCTTCCTCCGATGTTGCGCGTATTTTTATTATAGAACTCGCTGCGCATGGGGTAGCTGGGTTAGAGAGCTTTGGTTTTAGATTTACAGCTTCCTTTTGCTTGCCTTCTCTGGATGTGCCGCGTATTTTTATTATAAAACTCGCTGCGCATGGGGTAGCTGGGTTAGAGAGCTTTGTTTTTAGATTTGTGTCTCGCTCTCGCTCGCCTTCCTCTGATGTGCCGCGTATTTTTGTTATAAAACTCGCTGCGCATCTGCGCATAGCTTGTTCTAGAAAACACATGTTGCGACGCGTACTCTCTCTCCCCGGAAAAACACTTGGAAAGCAGCTAAATTCCAGAGTCCCGAATCACGTAGAACTAAGCTTCATTCTTCAGCTTACTCAATGCATTCTCTAAAATCATATAGCTTCTAAACTGAATATTTCACTTCCAAGCTTATATTTTGAGAAGTCATATTTAAAAATTATTATTTATTTAAATGTTCGCGCGTAAAGATACGTAACGTATATTATTACATTACATTACGCGACACTTGCTAGATGCGTATAGTTCGGTCGAGCGCCGCATGGTGGTGTCATGATCGAATATGGCACGCTTTATTAACATAGCATCGGCAATCTCTCTACTAATCTCTGGTACAAAGACTAACAAAGTACCAGAGATTAGTAGAGAGATTGCCGATGAGGTAGGCAAAAGCGTGCCAGGCGATATGCAGCCGTAAGCTAGCGCCGCCGCACGTATTTCTCTCCGAACTATACGCATCTAGAAGGAGCGGAGGAGAGGTAAAGTAGGGGCGGTCGTACGCATCTAGCTTCCCCGCCAGCGGCAGAGGCGGAAAGGAAAGGAGGAGAGAGAGTTCACATGTGGTGGCGGAGCAGAAGAGCGGAGAAATGACAAGCGCGGCGACGTCGCGACTGGCGACGGTTCGCGCTTCCGCAGCGGTCTCATGGTTAATAAATAACCATAAATTTATGAACAATCTCAAAATTCTAATACAGGCTATCTCAAAACTCTAGTACAGGCTAAACCCTAAACCCTTAATGGGGCCAATGATCATATGTAAGTTTTGAGTATAACAACGTTGTCTTATCGGTGGTCGTGATGGCTAAGGCGCGCGCTTCGTCGAGCGCGCTTGCCATTTTGCCAGAGTTCAAATCCCCAACGTTTAATATTTTTTTTTTATTATCGTTGTCATTTTGACAATTGTAAGTTATTGTGTGACAATTAGTATATGTTAAGTTTAAAATAATTTTAATTTTGAATTATTATAATTTTAATAATTATCCATATACAATATAAAAACACGTAACTCAATTGTTTCACTTTATTAATCTCGTCAGCATGCATTTCGATTTTGTGAAGTTCTAAATGATGTCCTTTTTTCTCCTTTATTGTTGTAATTATAATCATATGCAAGTTTTAATTTTTATACTGTTATCTTGTCGGGGGCTGTGATGGCTACGGCGTCTGCGTTTCCCATTTCGCCAGAGTTGAAATTCCCCTTACTTTTTTTTAATCACTGTTGTAATTTTAATTATCAGTTATGTTTAAAATTATTTAAATTATAGTTATTTTAATTTTTACAACAACATGACAATATACTTAATTTTAAACATGTTCTTTATAAAAATTGAAACATGTAATTTAATTAATAATTTTGTTATATGTAACTTTATACTGCACGTAATTAAATTAAATTAAATAATGTAATGTTATTTAATTCAAACATGTCCTTGAATCATATATCATTACTATTTTTTCTCATGAAGTTATTGAAAGTATAACAAAAAAAATCAACGCGCCTGAAACAGTACCGCCAGGTGGTGTGGAAAACTGTTTATATATACATCTATGAGATTTATTCGACAAAAAGAAATTTTAATTATTATCTTTGTACTTTTAATACATTAACATATATCTATTAAGTGTATATTATACAATTAAGAATGAAATAAAAATGAATGAAATAAAAAAAACTGCTGCCAATTCATTGGCACGTAGCTTTCTCCAAAATGATTTACAGTTCCTTTTTTTAGATTATAAAATTACAATATAGAATTTGTTAATTTATTTTACTATTTTTTAATATTTTTTAGTTACACAGGGTGAGAAAAAAAATTGGGACCTTAATATCTTATAAACTAATGGGTTTCATTAGCTGCGCAAAAAACTTAACCGAGATTTCTAAAATAACTATCTTATCCCAAAATTTCAACATTAATCAAAAAAGTATATCAATTTCAAGGATATTACAGCTGATTTTATTGTATATATTATATCATTAAAAAAAACGAAAATGTTTTCTTCCAAAATAAAAAAATGGCCATAAAAATGGCCATAATCGTTAAAATAAAAACAAAGTTTTTTAACTAATACAGAATCAGAAAACATCAATGCATGCCAAATTTTATTACTATTCACTACGTAGTTCCAGAAATATGACGGTGTTATACGTACATACACACACATCCATCCGTACGGATATTTTCTAAAAACGCATGATTCGAACTTCTAATGCACCAAAACATATTTTCTAGAAGTTTAGACGGAGTTGGACATTTTACTATTACAAAGCTTCCTCTAGGAGGAAGCAAAATGAAATTTGAACTCTGGCAAAATGGGAAGGCGCGTCTTAACCATCACAGCACCCGACAAGATAAGATTATAAAAATTAAAACTTACATATAATCGTTGACCCCATTAGGAGTTTAGAATTTGATTGTTATTAATCTTTTACATATAAGGTTAAAAAAATAATTAATTAAATATATATTTTAACTATCAAAGATTAACAATAAGGATATTAATCGATAAAATCATCACATTGTACATAAAAGATTTACAAGTTATAATCTCAATCAATTATACGTCTACTAATAAAATTTTGTTCTTATATAACATTAATTTCAATCGTATTACAAATAAAAAAATATTATAACAAACTTATCAAGGGATAATTCTTTATATAAATAATACATTGTAAAAAGTATAAAAGTATACTTGATTTCGGTAATGTCAAAGCCTAGTCACTTTGTATTTGCAATAATTATATATAATTGTAATAATTACAAAAAAAAGGAGAAAAAAGGACATCATTTAGTACTTCACAAAATCTAAATACATGCTAACGAGATCGATAAAGTGAAACAATTGAGTTACATGTTTTTGTATGTATATATGGATATGGATAATTATTAAACTTATAATAATTCAAAATTAAAATTATTTTAAACTAAACATATAATAGTTGTCACACAATAACTTATAATTGTCACAATGACAACGATGATAACAAAAAAAAATATTAAACGTTGGGGATTTGAACTCTGGCAAAATGACAAGCGCCCTCGTCGAAGCGCGCGCCTTAGCCATCACGACCACCGATAAGACAACGTTGTTATACTCAAAACTTACATATGATCATTGGCCCCATTAAGGGTTTAGGGTTTAGCCTGTACTAGAGTTTTGAGATAGCCTGTATTAGAATTTTGAGATTGTTCATAAATTTATGGTTATTTATTAACCATAAGACCGCTGTGGAAGTGCGAACCGTCGCCAGTCGCGGCGTCGCCGCGCTTGTCATTTCTCCGCTCTTCTACTCCGCCGCGACATGCGAACTCTCTCCTCCTTTCCTCACCGCCGCTGCCGCTGGCGGGGAAGCTACATGCGTACAACCCCCCCTACTTTACCTCTCCTCCGCTCCTTCTAGATGCGTATGGTTCGGTCGTTCGCCGCAAGTGGCGTCATGATCGAATTCGGCACGCTTTTTTAACACGGCATCGTCGATCTCTGTACTAATCTCTGAAAGTACAAAGTTCACTACAAGGAGTCTGATTCTAGTGTTGGTAGGAGGCAACACCTCTCTCGAGCGGCTGATCTATTAGATTACTACGAGTCCTTTGCTACCTTTTTGATACCGAAACACATTACTTATTATTTGTGTTTTCAAGGGAACATCATTTGAAATACGGAACCAGGGATTGGTGGCCACCCTGGTCATTTCGGCCTCGACTCTGGAAATTTGGATTTCATCGTAGCCGCTCGGAGATACAAAATTGGCCTAGGAAGAGGAAACTACGTATCTTGGGACTCTTTGTCGCCTAGGATCCGGCTTGAAACGCCTTTACCTTTGGAGGCAATCAAGGACATTTGACTCTCAGGGGGACCCGCTTCTACGCCGATCTGCTAACCTTGACGCTCCCATCGAGGGACTCTCTACAACTCTTCTTATCAAACTCACTTAAGTATAATTGTTGTTAATATTTGGAGGTTGGATAAAAAGAAAAAGAATCCTGTTTTATTTTTACTGCCTCACTGAGAAGGCTTAATGAAAGTTTTTCATATTAACAATATATTCATTGAATATAAACTCTATCTCTATCTACAGAACCACTAAATGAAATCATGTATTTATAAGGTAGATGCAATTTAACGTTAAAACTTTGACTGGAGAAAAACTTCTCCTATTATATATAGTAATATTTGTTAATAATGCGCTTTAGTTTTAAATATTGACTGGGGACAACCGTCCATACTATTAGTCATATTAAGAAATCAAAGAGAGTATTATCTATTGGTCAGGAATTTTTTTTTTAGTCATATATGGGGCTATGTATGTACTTTCGTCGAATCATTGTCTTATTTAGTTTTAGAATTTTATTATAAAAATAGAGCTTGTATTACTCAGAGTTGTCCGGGCTATAGGGTACTTCCATAATCAACCAACTATATTACAGAAACTCAAATAACAATTTCAATTTCACCTCAGTTGTGCTCCATTCTTGGAAATGGGAGTGTTTGTGTGTCAATAAGCATTATACCCTATCACTTGTATCTCCTACCTAAAACAACGGATTAAGACACTATATAGCTGTGCGGGCTGAGGTATTTGTTTTGAGAGTCGGCTTATGCCACAATATTGTTTCATTCCACTGGAAAGCTTTAAGATTCTAATCTGTACGACCGTTTCAGAGTACAGTATTTAATTGTAATCTTCTTTGCCTGGGTGGATTATCGAACACGTAAAATATGACTATCTCAAATCTTAAGAGGTCTTTTGACCAAAAGGATTCCGGTAGTGTAGGTGAGAGGGAGGGAGAGCCATTCCCCCCAAAAAAAAAGAAAAGAGAGATAGATATAAATTGCAGTTCTATTCTTCCAAACGAAATCCAGGGGGAAGATGACCCTACCTCTAAGGAGGAAAACGTTTTGGCTGTATTTGAACAGCAGAGAAATAACAGATATTATGAGGAGTCTGTTGGTCCTTTTGTAGTTTTCATTTTTGACTCAAGACCGGATTTTAATCTGGGAAGTCTTCATATCACTTCGATAGGGCTTAAAATTTTCAAAGCCGGATTTAGAGTGACTCATCTCGCTAGAGCTGGAAGGAAAAAGTTTTCATTATCTTTTGAAACATTTGAGGAAGCAAACAACTTCGTTGAGACTGGAGTCCTGGAGGTGGATCCCGCTTGGAAAGCTTTTATCCCAAATTCAGGAATATATATAACTGGCATAATATTTGGAGTGGGCAGTGAAGCCACTAGCGAGGATATCATGGAGGGTTTAGATCCTATTTCGAAAAAATATGTTGATAGGGTTGAGAGGGTTTTTAACGTCATCAGACCAAAGGATGGAAAGCCAACTTTGTGTCCTTCTGACAAAGTAAAGATTTTTGCAAAGGGAAAGTTACCCAAATATATAGCTATGTTCGGGATATTCCATAGAGTAAATTACTTTGTCCCTTCAGTGCTCCGTTGTTACAACTGCCAGAGGTTTGGTCATGGGGCAAATGTTTGTAAGAGTTCACCTAGATGTCTGAATTGCGGTGAAGGAGATCACTCGGACTCGGAATCTTGTACTAACTCACCAAGATGTCCAAACTGTCAAGGGCCCCATGGGGCTTCAGATAGATCTTGTATATGGTTTGATTTTCATAGAGAAGTAAATTCCATGATGGCTGTACAAAAGATCAGCAAACAGAAAGCTTCATTCCTGGTTCAGCAAAAATTTGCAGATAGGATCAAATCATCTCTCGAAAACACTCAGGCTAAAATACTATTGGATGAGAATAACCCTTTTCTAGATAGGAGAGAACTCTTTGAATTACAGTACTCAGAGGATACCCACACTAATCTTGGGATCTTAAACAGTACAGAATTGTACCCGACTGGAGAGGAGCAGGGGGCGGCTGGGCCTCTGCCTCCCCCGTCTCACTCGTTCCCAGGGGATGAGTTGCAAATGCTCTCTCCCCAGATTCTCCCCTCTCAGGGCATAACTCACCCACCTCGCCGAGGAAGAGGGGATGCTGACCAGGCTTGGGGGGACGAGGGGGATGTGGCTGGCGGTGGCTCAGACGTGGGCGACCCCCTCTCATCAATGGATACTCCAAAACGAACTAACACATTTGCAGATAGGATTAAGAGTGGTATGTTCCCCTCTCATACTAATACAACCAATAAGTCTTCCCTCAAAGATGAACAAAATAAGGAGTTAAAGAAAGGTGGAGGCAAAAAGCTCTCAGTTTCTCTCGATAAAGGAAAAGAAGTAAACGCGTTATCCCAATCCTCCTTATTTACCCAGTTCAAACCTGATAAACCTCATTCAGGAAAGTCCAAAAAAAAAACTTGAAATATCTCCCCAAAATAGACAGTATTTAAACGTCAGAGGATCATTCTCCAAATCCGTGACCCCTAACAAATCCTCTGAGGAGGGAAAACAGAATAGAGATAAAAAGGAGAAAATATTGAAGGCTCTTCAGGAGCTGGGACCGGAAGTTACGGTTAGTGATTTAAACCTTGATGAATCGTCCCTGCTAAGCCTAAATGAATAAACTTAAAGTGGTCACTTGGAATGCCAGGGGGGTGAAAGGGAAATGGGCGGATATTTTGCAACTCCTAAACTCTTGCGACATATTGTTTTTATGTGAAACCTTCCTATTAGAGAGGGACTATCACTATCCAACCAAGGGTTTTAATCTCATTAAAGCGGACCGTATTGATGGCCGTAGAATCTTTGGGGGGGGGGGGCTTTCGCTGTATATCAGAGACAATATACAATACGAAAGAATTAGAATTTCCTCTACTCCTAATTTTGTTGAATATTTAGCCATTAGAATTAAGACTAAAACAGATAGTTTCTTTTTTAATTTTATATATAATCCGCCCAATAATAATATAAACTCTGCAGTTTTAACAAATTGGCTGGAATTTTGTACCTCTTACCCTAATATGTTGATTTCAGGAGACTTCAACGCTCAACATGGATCATGGGGAAGCGAACTGGAAAACCCTTTGGGGAGGGCCCTGAATTGCTACTTAGAATCTTCACCTCACTTTCGTATTCTCAATGATGGCTCTGCCACCAGACTATTCGCAGAGAAAAGCTGCCCTGACTTGTCATTGTCCTCACCAGATTTGTATGATAGAGTGAGTTGGGAGATTAAGCCTGATACTTTGGGAAGCGATCATTTCCCTTTGTTCCACTCTATTGATTTCAACGATGGTTTTCTTTTCCAAGAAATGTTCAGGGTTAGATTATCCAGAATTGACTGGGAGTTGTTTTCGGAGATGATGTCTAATCGCACCCCGCATGTAGATTCTTTGAATGTTGATAACTGCCTGGAGATGTATGACGACCTCGTGAACTTAATTTACGAAGCGGTATCATCGTCAGGCGGAAAAATAATCGAAGCTGACGCCAAAAAACCTAAAAAGCATCCTAGAAGTTGCATTTGGTGGGGTGACGATTGTTCATCCTTAGTGGACGAGAGAAGAGAATCCTTAAAAAATTTCAGGGAGTGTCCTAACAGGGATACCCTATCTAAATATTTCAAATCTTGCAAACAGGCTTCCAGAGGTCTCTCTAGGATTAAGTCTACAAAGTTCAAATCCTTCCTGGGCTCTTTAAGCCCCTCTAATTCAATGATTAAGAATTATCAATTCATCAAAAGGTACAAACACAGGTTCTACAATGACTTACCAGCTTCTAGGGACTCGTTCATTGTCGAGAATGATCCTGCACTCAAGGCAGCTTTTGATAAGATCTCTTCCTCATATGCATATAATAACATAGATGTTCCAGAGGGATACTCTCATATTAACGAAAGTACCCTCTGTAATCCGATTTCCTATGATGAGGTTGCTACATCCATTGAAAAAGCTAAGGGTAAATCTGCCCCTGGCCCAGATGCCATATCGTATTCTATACTTAAGAATCTTCCGGATCGAACCATCCTTCTCATTACAAAATTATATAACCTATTTTTGGACAACGGAAAATTCCCCGAGAACTGGAAAATCTTCAATATATGCTTCATCTCAAAAGGAAATAATAAGGGTTTCAGACCCATTGCTTTGTCAAACTGTATTTTAAAAATTTTGGAGAGAGTAATCAATGATCGTATACAATGGTTCACGGAGAACAGGGATATCCTCCCTAACTCCTTCTACGGATTTCGCAGAGATAGATCATGTTATAACTGTTTAAACATCCTAGAGACTGATATCAGATTGGCTAAACTACGCAATCTAAAATTGGGAGTGCTTAGTCTCGACCTGGAAGGTGCATATGATCTAGTCAATCTCGAGATACTGCTGGAAATTCTTATGGAGCTGGGAATGCCTACAACAATTCTGCGATTTATTAGAAATATCATCAACGATAGAGAGCTGATTGCCTTTTTCAATGGATCTCAATTCAACAAGGGCAAAACCAATAAGGGTCTTCCCCAGGGCTCTATCCTCAGCCCACTGCTGTTCAATGTATATATCCGAGCTTTAATCCATAAAATTAATCACAACATTAAAACATTATCGTTCGCGGATGATATTATTATTTATTGTTCGGACACCGACTTGAACTCCATCACCAAAGCACTGACTGAAAACCTGGCTTCTCTCAGTGATTGGTTTCTCTCTATCTCACTTAAGATTTCGGTCCCTAAATGTACGTATATCATTTTTAATGATCCTGACGTCTCTCCTGGTGACTTCGCAATTGAATTTGGTGAATATGCAATTAAAAATACAGACAAATGGAAATATTTAGGTATGTGGTGGGACCAAGATCTCTCTTGGGAACCACACATCAACAAGTTAAAGGAATCTGTCACCAGGGGAGTCGCCATGTTATCATCATTGGGGAATTTTAGCTGGGGTGTCCACCCCCAAACACTGTTACAGTATTATAAATCTATAGTTAGGCCCAGATTGGATTGGGGCTCATTTCTTTATGCTAATGCTAAACCCACACTCCTAAAAAAACTAGACATAATCCAGAACAGTGCTATCAGAAGGGCCTTGGGCTGTCTTGTAACTACCCCGATCAATGTCCTCCACCATTTGGGAGGTATTTCTACGCTGAACCTACGTAGACAAGCTCTCACCACCAAACTTGTCTACAAGGCTGCTAGCCACTCGAATAATCAACTAATCCCCAGATTACAATTGATCGGGGAGGCCTATGATAACCGTCCCTTCAAAGAAAGTTATAACAAAAAGTTTGGATATGTGTATTGGATCTGGGTATCCTCCCTCCCCCTCACTGGCAGATTCATTAAATCTCGCAAACTTTTAACATACATTGCCCCATACTTTTCACATTTTCAGAAAAACAGAATTAAAATAAGTTACGGCAGATTTCTTAAGAATCAGTCAAAGAATGTATCAGAAGATTTCAATAACATAGTAAATAAAGATTTTTCTAATCACACCCTTATTTTTACTGATGGATCTAAAGCATCCACCGGGGAATGCGGGGCTGGCATCTTCCGTCCTAATTTTCAGGGCAAATGCGAGATCCCTTTTAGACTTCCATCTGAATTCACTATTTTCAGCTGTAAGGCATTTGCCTTATGGCAGGCTTTGCTGATTATTGCGGGTTCGAATCCTGGTGCGTATGCTGTTTTCTCTGACTCCCTCAGCTCGCTCTCAGCTATGGCCCAGAATGGCCTAAATTCCTCTATGCACTTTTTTATTTTTCAAAGTAGAATGCTTCTTTACAGGCTGTCTCACTCTGGTTTTGATATATCCTTGGTGTGGATTCCCAGTCACAGGGGGATTCAAGGAAACGAGGGAGCGAACGGGGTGGCTGGACGTTCTACCCGCCTCGAGTCCTTTAGCTTCGGTAGGATACCTTTTCAAGATTGTTTACAAGGAATAAAAAAACTAGTTGTCGAAGAAATGATTACATATACGCAGAGGTATGGACGCTTGAGAGCGGGTGGGAGATACATGGATCTGCATCCGGGCTTCTCTTTCGCTCCCTGGTTTGATAGAGTCAGGCAGAGCAGAAAAAACATATGCCTTCTCAATAGATTAAAATCTTTCCATGTTAGATCCAGACATCACTTATTTCAAAAAAATATAATACATGATGAGCTCTGTGACTGTGGTGAGGATATTCAGGATGTTGACCATGTGGTTTGGAAGTGCCCTCTGCTTGCTGAGGCTAGGCCGGAATTTATGGAATGGTGCTCGGATAAAGCCATTAAATTGGAGGATAATATATGTAGACTTGTTAATGAATGTCACCACACCCTTGGATTGCACATCGCAGGGTTTTTAAACAGTTGTAAAGTGGTTCTGTAGTAACTGTATGTTTCGTCCTTTTCAACCTCTAAATGTACTTTTGTTGTATTTTGTAACTGCGTTCATATGATTCGACGCCTGGGGATTATCCCAACAATGGACATAGTTATGTTTCGAAACCCTCTGGATTCGAGGAGGATAATGGAGCGGTGAGGATCATCCAGGAGTTGGAACTACGGTTTCAAAGATTGGCGGGTCCCCCCCGCTTCTCGCTGTGTCTATTCTGCCTCGCCTCCAGAGGCCGCTGTGATGCGTCTGCGTACGCAATTTGGTAGCGGGTACGTGCGGGTCGCCATTGGAGCCAGACCTGAAATGACCCTCTAAGGAGAAAAAAAAAAAAAAAAAAAAGTTCACTACAAAGTTGGGTCTCCTTCTCTTACTCCATGTCTTCTTCTCTCTTACTCCCTGAGTCGTAAAGACGAATGACAAGAGATAAAAAACAATTTTAGATTTAATAAATAAAATAATTTTCAAGTTACAAGCCCACAAAACTAAATATTTTTGAAACGATCAATATGATTGCTAAACACTTCATTCATAAGAATAATTCAGTTGAGCACCAGAATACAGAAGAATCTCAATATTCCTACACAATGTTTTGTCAACAATTAACTGATCATATTCAAGATTTTAATTTCAACAACCTTGTATATTTTTTGAATTCAACAGAATCCAAAAATATTTTGATGAATTTTCCATATGAAGTTTTAGTTACAATTGTATCGATATTAGGTGGCACTTCTGAAAGTAAAAAAACAACTTATTATTGTACTGAAGCACTTCGTTTCTTGGCAATTCATTGCGATCCATCTGAATTAGTATTATACTTGATTGAACAAATGGAACTTACAGAGTCATATAATAATTTTTATTTTCTTTTAGATGCATTAGAAATATCATTATTAAAATGCAAGAAGATAGTAAATGTCATAGATATGATCACAGATGTAATAAAAAAATTTTTAATGCATTTACCGGTATCAAATGATGAAACAAAAAATGAAATGTATGACATTACTGTAGAATGTGTCATTGTATCATATATAAATATATCAAATTTCATTGATAATTTATTCATGAATTTGATATTTCAAAGCAACAGTGTAGTTGTACAAAATAAAATAAAGTATTTGTTTTTAGATTGTTTAGTTTCTATGTTTGACAAACCCATTTGCTTTACAAATTTTAATCAAGATCATCATGAATTAATATTTCATAAAATTTTTAAAAATATATTTTTCATAAAATGTGATGTTATTTACTATTTTTGCTTCCTTAATTATAGAACTTCATTTGAATATAATAACTTCCATTGGTTAAATAATAATACAATAAATCCACTCTTGAATGTAAGTTCTTTATCAATTTGTAATTTTGTATGGTTAGCTTTGTGTACAAGATCCACAAAAATCATACAGGTATATGATCCTTACTATGTTGCATATAATTGCATATTCATATCAAATTATTTTATTTCTTTTAAAAAATATACAAATATTTTTATATTTAAATCATTGAACATTCTCGACTATGGATTAAATATTATAAAAAATTGTGTAATCCCATTTGAAGCTCTTGATTTATCAATTCATAAAGAACTTATACAAAATTTAACAAAAATAATAGTGCATATCAACTCTGTCAAGATTAAAAAAAATGCAATAAATTTATTTATTCGATACATTGATTTTTTTGATAATAAAGCTAAATTTATCATTATTAAAAACCTTATTGATTCGAAAGAAAATTCTAAAATTATCAGCATTGTTATTACAATTCTTAAAAACATTCTGGATAAAATACTAATAAAAAATGAACAAAAAACTGGTTGTAATCAATATTTTTTAAATGAAAATTTAGAAATATTAATTTTAAAAATTTGTTTTCTAAGAAATAAAGCAGACATTGAATTACTGGAAATGTCTGATGAATTAATAACAATACTTAATTTCATTATTTTCTTAATAATAAGATCTAGGAATTTCAGTGGAATGGAGAATTGTTTCAAATATATTAAATATAACTTTTTACCAACAATAGAAAATATTTTACCATTAGAAAAGAATATATGGATTTCAAAGCTTAATGATTTGAAAGAAAGTAATAATACTAAAAATTATAATAATGGCAAGTTAGTCTCTGATACTGAGCTTCAATTTATACCTTTTGAACAAAGAATACAATCATGCAATCAAGCAATTAATACATTATTATTAATTGAAAATATTTTATGTAGAATACATGAACTCATGGATACTAATTTTCATATGTATTAAAAAATGTAAAAATATTTTGTAATAAAATGACTTTTCTAATGTGAGAATCTTATTACTTATAAGTTAAGGGGAGGTCGGAGCCATACTAATTGGTTCAGGTGTTACCTAACCTTAATAATTGTATTGATCATAAATAATATATAAATACACTTGCTTAAAGTGCTAAAATGCTGTGTTACGTGGTTGCTATTATACAAATTTGAAGAAGTTTGGTTTTATTTGTGTGTAATTATGCATAATTTTTACAAATAACGAAAAATATGATGCGAAGTAAGAGCGGCGATATCAGTCAGATGAACGTCACTTTCATATGCATTATTGAATACAAAATTTTTAATAATTTACTCAACAAAAACTCTGTGTTCCACGATAATCTACACAATAACTAACAATCATCAATTTTATTTTTGATGGTGCAAAGTATATTGAAACCAAACAATGTAAACTACGACTCAAAGTGGAGGTCACAATTGGTCATGATGTCTCCAACACCCCCTTAATCGAGGTACAATAAATTAATCTTATTATTCAAGTTCCATTATATCCCTATACAAAATAATTACTTTAAAGGAGTTAGTTGTAACATAACTAATAGTTAAAATGAGAGTTTTTTATTAATTAATAAGGTATAGAGTATTTATAAAGCTGTATTAGTATTTAATTTTGTTAATAAAAAGTTTAATAAGGAAGCAAATCTGATTTACTTTGTAAGGGTAAATGTACAATTTTCAGTGTCAACAAATTCCTTTTAATAGTAAGTAAAGGTACCCAATGATACTTGTTAAAAGCGATAAATATTTATTTATTTATTTTTATTTATTTATTTGAAAACCATATACATAAGCCTTTGAAATGCTTCCTATAGAAGCAAACAAATTGCCTGTACATAGGTATGGTACATTAATTTTCAATTTCAATTTATTACCAGATAAAGATAGTACAGAATATTTCTCAGGGAATACCCATACCTTGCAGAGGCAAATGCAGTTACCTGTATGCAAGCTGGTGTTACAAAAAACAAATACAATATAGTATAATACAATTTAAAAATACTAGATAATGTAACTTCAATTACTATTTGTAAAGAAGTTATTTGTGACAAACAAGTCATTTCACTTTAACTATAGAAATATATTCTGTGATAAAAAAAAACGCAGTAATAAGTATATAATATACAAAAAACTTTCTTAGATGAGTAGCTAGTATTGCCACATTACAAATCAATAACTAGAACAGTTTAATTTTATCCAATTTTTAATTGAATTTAGACCAGATTTTTTCTTACGTCTATTACCTTTAACTTGTTTGGCAGCGCGTTATAGGTAAGGATAGCTTTAGTATAGCTATTTTTATTGCTGACTCTTTTTTTATTCTTAGGTATAATTAAACTCTTATATCTAGTAATACTTATAGAAGCTAGGAATTGCGTTTTGAGATCGTCCTAGTGGTGTTTTAGAGCTTAGAAAATAAAGAGGTTAAAATGATTTTCTTGTACAATAAAGCTATTCTTATTTATTAACTTTAGTATTTTCTTTTGTAATTTCTGTAGAAGATCTAGATTACTCTTATAACTTTCACCCCACGCTATATTACCTCTGATATTACCATAGCTGATCATGCTATGAAGAAACGCATAATATGTTGACATAATGTTAACAAGCTTATAGAAAATATAGACCAAATATTTAGTTTTTTTAATTATATAAAGTATGTGTTTCTCCCATTTTAGATTAAAATCAAACATAATTCCTAAATATTTGTAATTTTTCACTCTATAAAAGAGATGCCAACTATAATTTTTTGAAGTGTATGAAAGTGTACATAAGTATATATTTTTGTTGTTCTTACGTTGAAATACAATAAAAATACACACTTTTATAATTTTATACATGCTTTTGTACATTTATATACATTTTTCATTCCCACCATAGAAGTGTTAATTTTTGTCAATGTGTGTTAAACTATGCCAATTTGTATTACTTTCAAATAGTCCAGTTTAAATATTTATAGATGTATGACTGTGATAGGGATTGGCATAAATAAACTAAACTCAATATTGTTTGGCATGCTCTGCAGCATGGGACTTCGTTTGACAAACTACTTCTTTAAATAAGTTTCCACTCTAAGTTAATTTATGGATATAATTTATCATAAATCTTTTGAAAATTGTACTAAAATATAGAATTTGTACTTTTAAATGATTCCTGTTATTTAATTACGAAATAAAGAGATATAATAATAAGTTCCAGACAATTATTTATTTGTTTACAAAGTAAATTAATTTTTATATTTTATTGAATGCAGCTATATCTACAGATTGTACTAATTCTTCAAATTCCTGAATTTGTTCAACTAATCCATCAACAGAGACTTTCTCATCTTCAACCACACACATGATTTGTAATTTTTTAATTCCATAACCAACTGGGACAAGTTTAGCTGAAAAATAGTAAATTATTAATGAAGATTTATTTATTATAACTGATTAATTGTTCTTTTGTTATAGAATATATAAATACTCACATGCACCCCATACAAGACCATCCATTTCAATAGATCTAACAACTTTTTCCATCTCACTCATATTTGTTTCATCATCCCATGGTTTAACATCAATAACAATACTAGATTTAGCAATTAAAGCAGGTTTTTTAGACTTTTTTTCTGCATAAGCTTTTAATCTTTCTTCTCTTATTTTAACTGCTTCTTCATCGTCTTCCTCATCGGAACCAAAGAGATCGACATCATCATCTGCGACATTATTTTTAATTTTCTTAACACCAGATTCATCTTTGCTTAATGCAGATATAGATTTTTCACCAGGTAAGGTACTGTGTTCATACGATTTCATATGATTATACCATCTCAGTAAATGTGATGTAGCCGATGTTGGAACTTTATTAAGTGCTTCAAATACTGCAACATCAGCCTGTGATGGTTGCCAACTGTAATAAATAAATGTATGAATAAACAAATTTTCATGGAATTCAATATTACTGTTAATATAAAAAAGTGTGTCTCCGCGGGCGATATACCGTACGCAAAACAAAATCCAGCGTATTCGGTGATTGGGTTACTTTTATATTTTTTGCGAATTGAAAAATCCAAAAATCGTAAAAATTCAAAGTAACATATACGAATGTTTTGTAGCGGGCACGATATATTGTTTATAGCACTGGGTGGCCTAAATCCGCGTTAGGTCACGCTAATCCGTGGCCTAAGTAGCCCTTTCTGGCACCATGTATATCGCACTCGCTACGCTCGTGCGTTATAACGCTGCCAGAAAGAACTGCATACGCCACGGATTTGCGTGACTTAACGGATTTAGCAAAACAGTGCTATAAAATATTGTACGATACACATTCTGGCACGGCGTAAGCGCCCGAGCGTAGCGAGTTAACCTCACCGTGCCAGAATGTGCCTCATAAGACACTTGTATCGTAATGTACTATTCGCGCACGCGATAAACTCTAGAGCGTAAAAGCGAAAAGTGCGAACAATTTTCCAGAAAATCGTCTGTGGTTATCGCGTACGCTAAAATTTTCTCGCATACATTAGATTATATATCGCGTAAGTATACACTATATCAGCCGCGAAGGCTCACACTAAAAAATGTAAGCGAACACGTGTTGTAAGCTCATTAAAAGTTAGCAATAAATAGTATCAGTCGTAAAAAAAACTTGCCCTTCAA
>CM053170.1:27375274-27400740 GCA_012977825.3 Pteromalus puparum
ACGACTAAGCTTGAAAATTTCTATTTTTAATAACTTTGTTTAACAAAAAAATAAAAAATTTTATTTTTAGCAGACCATATGGAAATTATGTGGTTTCTATGTGGTTTTTATGTGGTTCTCATATGGTTCCCATGTGGTTCCCATATGGTTCCCATGTCTCACAACTTGCATTCTATCAAATTATTTTACCTATAGGTTGTGGTGATCACGTAAAATTCATGTGGAAACCATGTGTGAACCATGTGGTTTCTCGTGGGATCCCAGTGGGCTCCCAGCGCAAAAGCCCATGTGGATTCCATGTGGTTCCCTATGGGAACCACGTGGAATCCATGTGGGAACGATATAGAATCCTCATGGTTCCCACATGGTTCCCATGTGTGCTTTTTTACGTGGGTTGGCAGTAAGCCATGTCTCGACGCAGATAATAATGTCGAACTTGTTGAAGTGAATATCCGTTTGTTTATCTTTGATGCTTCTGGAGTTCCAGAACATTATTCTTAAAGATGTGTCAGTAATCATGGTTTAGCCTTCTTTGTGTAGTTGATATAAAGTTAATATTGCTTCATTTATAATTCTATCAAGTATTTTTGTTTGTTTGATGGATAACATTATTTCGAATCAATTACATCTCTCTCTCTCTCTCTCTCTCTCTCTCTCTCTCTCTCTCACTCTCTCTCCCTCCCTCTATCTCCTCCTATCTTTCTTTTGCATAGCTTGCATAGCTAATTGTTAAACTGATCACCAAGAGACATCACCCTCCATTTTTTACCTAACATCTGTCACGTCCGAATGAGCGCAACCCAGCAATATACTTACGTTGTGTTGAGTTCCTATCATGAGTTACTATTAGTCTTGAAGGAAATGCCTTTTGGCTACCGCAGACGCGGCCACTGCTTTCCAGGAAAGGGAGACGGATAACGAAATCACTTTACACAGGGTTAGAATTTTACAACACTTCTACGTTTATTAATTTGACTGAAAATAGAGAAAAGTACCTTTAAATGTGTGTGTGTGTGTGTGTGTGTGTGTGTGTGTGTGTGTGTGTGTGTGTGTGTGTGTGTGTGTGTGTGTGTGTGTGTGTGTGTGTGTGTGTGTGTGTGTGTGTGTGTGTGTGTTGTGGTGGTGTGTGTGCTGTGTGTGTGTGTGTGTGTGTGTGTGTGTGTGTGTGTGTGGTGTGTGTGTAATTTGAAGATGCTGCGCGCACGCAGGAGGTGCAGCTGTAGGTCCTTGGCGCCTTCGAGCCTTGCGTCGGTGGTTCAGTGCGGTCGGGCTGTCGATGGCCGTCGGCTCTTAGCTTCTCTTCCTCAATGACAAGCGGTGCAGACAGATGGGCGCCTTGATGCTTCTATTTTCTTTCCGAGATGAGAGGATGGTCGTGATGAGACGACGTCGTTGATGACGTGAGCACCGTGCATGTGTAACTGTTCACACTATGTGCACTGGCGATTTTGCTAAGTCCCTCAATATTCTGGTATATGCATGGGAACTTCACTGTTCGTATGCTCACTAGTTAGAACTCGCTCGCTACTGAACTTTTTGTGTTTTTATTGAAATATTTAATTAAATATTTATTCTTTTTTAAATGTTCGCGCTTCAATATCTTCCTATATTATATAGTCATTTTGGCAAGACTCCCCCCCACCACCCCCACCGACCCCCACCAACCCCCACCTTGGTCCCCACCAAATAACGTAAAATTCTTTCATTTTTATGTGATTTTTGAAAATCTAAAAGACCGCCCCACACCCCCCCCCACCAACCCCACTAAGCCCCACCAACCCACCACAACCCCCCACCTACTATTCTTCCCAAATAACGCACAGACGTTAGGTCAGGAAAAAGTGCAAAATTATTATTAGAAATAGAAAATTAACTATGTACTATTATAGAAAGTTTCGACACCACCACAAGGTAATGTCAGAAGCATATTATATTTTAGTTATATAATAATACACATACTTCAGGCGCGTTTGATTTTTTTTTTTTTTTATTTTATTGTATAAAAATTGCCGATAATTTCATATAAATTTCATGACATGATGAAATTACACAAAATTATGGTTATTGTTAAAATGAATTATGTTCTAAATATAATGCATTCAAAAAGGAAATATTTATTGTAAAGATAATATATTAAAATAAATATTTTTCAATCTATTCAAAAAAGGAAATTAATTAATACTGATCATTTTTATCAATTAAAATTTGTATACAATAATCTAAAAAAAAACCGTGGAATCATGCCTGGAGCCATATAACCACGGGACGTCTTAGATACCAATCCTCCTCCCCTAAGACTCCACCTCATACCATCCTCCGTCCTACAGCATCACTTTTACTTTGAAAAAGTTTTTTGAAAAAAAAAATTTGTAAGCGTACACATGTTTATATAATTAAACACCTGTTCAAAAATATGATTTTTGAACAAGGTACAATTTAAATTACAACTTTTTTCATGTAAAAGTGTACAAATAATCATTAACTATTTTTAAATTAACTAAGTATTATTACATCATGTCCTGTAATAATACAAAATTAACTTACTATATTTGCTAATGATTGTTTGTGTGCCTGTTCTGTACTGTTTTTGTGTTGTATTGGGTATGAAAAAGGTTTCTAAAAAACGGTTTTCGAATGATATTTAGGAATTTTATTTTTTTATTGAAAAATAATATTTTATACCTTTCTCTCTCTAGAACCTCGTCTACACTTTCGACAAGCGGAGCGTTGCCTCCAGTAGTATATGCTCTAAGGTTGTGAACTACAGCTGAACTGAACGAACGGAACGGCTGAACTAAACCCTTTGTAGAAAGGCTCTTGTAACTGGCTGATTCTTCGGGGATCTATGGAAGCGTATCAGCCAACTATAGATTGCATATAGCAGGCACTTCCGTAGTTCCTCGTTAGTGACAACTTGTGTCTCGCTCTATACAAGTATATAGATATACAAACTCATGTATAAGTTGTTCCTGTTCCTTGTTCTTTTTTGCATGTAAGGCCTGTTACACGCAAAAAGGAACAGAGAACAGGAACAGTCACAGGAACAGATATAAGAAAATAATATTGGTCAGTATATCTATATATGCAAGGAACAGCGCACTGTTCCTGACAGATAGAAGGAACAGCTTGGTGTTCCTCACATATATAGATATACTAACCAATGTTATTTTCTTATATCTGTTCCTGTGACTGTTCCTGTTCTCTGTTCCTTTTTGCGTGTAACAGGCCTTACATGCAAAAAAGAACAAGGAACAGGAACAACTTATACATGAGTTTGTATATCTATATACTTGTANTCAACGCATTTTGTTAAAAAAAAATAAAAATATTAATATCAACGTCCATCAAGTTTGTACTTAGACCTTCGACTTTAGGCTACATGGTTTGGAGCCAATAGCTGTCTAAGGAAGAAAAAACAAATCAGCATTTAAAATAACTAGGTACTAAAAAATGATTTTATCAAATAGATTTAATTGACAATTATCTTTGAAAGTCTGTTTTCATTTTAAAAATATATATTTTGATGACATTTAACGTTAAAGTTTGTTTATTGCATTATTCTCCAATTTGTGATATATTCGTTTAGTTAGGTGATATCCTAAATTTCTACATAAATTAATTGCATAATTTCTGCAGACTGTCTCTTAAAATTTAATTTTATGATTTAAGTTGGTTAACTTTAGAGTAATTTAAAAATAAAAAGAAACAAGAAAATGTAACGCAGTATAGTAAAATATCTGTTTATTTAGACATATCTACGTGTGTAAATTTTTTCCTCCGAATCTGTTTGTTATTTCTAAATCAGATGAACCTCCTTAACTTTTACTTGGTGCGATAAAAATTCTAATTTTGAAATTTTTGTCTATTTTCGAATTCATTTTCTAATTCATTTTGTAATGACAAAAAAATTAGCCCAAGTCATCATTTAAGAAAGTTAGCTGCACAAATGTACGACATTGATTTTACAAATATGCAAAAAGATATGCCCAGTATGGATAATTTTAGTATTCTGGTCTGTAAATATTTATTTATTCAATAAAGATGAAAAATTAAACATTGATTTACTCTTACAATAGCCCTCTATAATATATTTGTTGATTTTACATCAAAATGATTACAGAAACATATGTGTACGTAATGTATATAAAAATGGTATATTCAGTATAGATTACAACACCAAAACAAATGGATGTTTGGTTGCTAATTTTTTGCGTATTTGTTTTTAATAAATTGTTTATGTTGCTCTTAAGATTTCCGAGAAACAATAGATACGCTAGCTTAAGGAGGTGCATCAAATTTAGAAATAACAGACAGATTCGGGGGAAAAATTTCACATATGTAGATATGTCTAAATAAAAAGCCTATGCAAAATTTTGAGTCATTTGGATATCTTTAAGACAAGATATTGATAAAAGTATTTTTTACATTTTTACATGGTCTTATGGAGAATCACATTTTCTTCGTTTTAATTTGCAAATAATTATTGAATTAACAAACAGTTTCTGTTGCAAATTTTTGTATGAGAAAACTAATATTTGATGAATTTAAATTGCTTTTGAAAACGATTGATTGGTACCTCTATGCATAATAATTAATTGGCGTAATGAAAAACATGTGCACTTAACCTCAAAAACGGAATCAAATGTCATCTGTATTATATTTTTTTGTCACTTAAAGAGTTCGATTCTATCATCTGAAATCATCATTTGTTATAAATTAGCTTTTCATAAATCCTAAATAAATTATCTCTCTTGTATCAAAAGGAAATAAAAATTTATAAAAATTACCCTTTTTTCGACTAGTGACGTACCAGATGAACCTCCTTAAGTCTAAAGCTGGCATATCCACTGCTGTAGCTCAGCGTAAAATGCACCAATTAAAATGAATTAAAAGGCATATTTTGTTGCTAATATTTTGCTGCAAGACATAATTTATGAACCCACCCCTTAAAATGTAAAAAATGCTAAGTAAATGATGTAAAATTGAATAAATGACTCCATACTTTGTTGCTAATTTTTTGTTGTAAAATATAAGTGGCCCTCTAGCATCGAAGGGACGTAAATGCCATGCTATGAAGGCAAAACTTATGGTACTAATACCGCTTAGGTGCTGCACAATAATAAAATGAACTGTTTGTGCCACAAGTTGGCACTGCGATAGATGTATCTTTCGATCTAATACTGCAATTTTAATGATCTGATCTTAAAAATTTGTTACTCATTGAAGAAAAGTGAGAGAGTGACATATAGTGCAGATGAACAAAAAATAACCATTCAGGAATTTATTTCTAATTTGTTACTCAGATTTTACACCCATAACTATCTTTTTGTTCAATCTATTTCCAGAAAACAGAGGTAGGTTTTGTATTTCTGGTGCTGAATGACATTGTTCCAATTTCACATTTGGCCATTATTCTAGAGTCCTTTTGCAACGAGTATTCTTGAGTGTGTACGATTGCTTTAGCACATATGAGCAAAGAAAAAATATATATGCCAAAGCAATTGTATAATATATAATATAATATAATATACTCAAGTTAATTTAGTGTTCTTTTTCAAAGAGTAAATCTGATTGTGTATTTTGCTTAGCATAATAATCTCTTTACTCAGATGTGCTAAAGCATTTGGCACACTTTTTGCAAAAGGATCCTAAAAAAATCAGCAATAAAATGTGGCATTCAAAACATTTTGATTGATGCATTATAAGTTTAGATCTAGCTGTGGGTTTGCCAGCTTAAGGTCCATTGTTTCTCAAAAATGACGAAGAAAAAATTTATTGTAATTATGTTTTACAGCAAATAACTAGCAACAAAATATGGCACCATTTATTTGATTTTGCGTCATTTGGTTACCATTTTTGCCACTTTAGAGGATGGGAGAATCCCTGCTCTGCGCTAGGGGTTGTTTTTATAAATTCAATCTTGCAGCAAAAAATTAACAACCAAATATGCTGTTTGATTGATTTTGATTAATGCATTTTATGCCGAGATATAGCAGTGGCTACGCCAGCTTTGGACTTAACCCTGCTGAAAATCCGCAAGTGCTAAAGCACGTGCTAACTCACTCGCTAAATTGTACGATAAATCATAAGCTAAAGCACGTGCTTTAACACTTGCAAAATCACGTATATGGGTGATTCTGCCGTAACTGGCTCATTCTGCGCGCCTGCTTCCCAGGCGTTTACTCATTTGAAAAAAAATCGCACAAGCGGTTTTATGTATGTCTGGCATAACTAACTATATTTACCAATAGTTAAAACCGAGTATGCAGGCTTATATTTAAAACTACGCAATATAATAGGCCTCAAATGTCAGTTCCGTAACCTGTCTCCAACACGGATTTCAATCTAAAAGGTCGATGCAGATAAAAGTACGACATGTAAAAAAAATTCCATCATATATAGTATGAACTATAGACCTATTACAATATATTTTTCATGGTTTTGGGATTAAAATTAATTATTTAATATTAAAGCTGGGCGCTTACTCTTTGACGCCCGTTTTTGCATTAAAAAGGTACCCTCTACATTACCTTATGTTAAAAGCGTTCTAGTGTGTCATATAGCGCCGCCTATCGGTAGAATTTCAAACTATATACTACTATTTATGAAATCCAACCGTAGCATGGTTCCAAAATTCAAAATTGTGGAAGTGAGAGCTGATTTTTCATCAGAAATTTCGAAAAAAAGCACAACCTGTCAGTTCCGTAACGCTAGTAAACTACTACTTAGCAACAATGTATTTAAACATATAGGGCGTTTTTCTCGAGTAAATAGTAAGTATTTTCGAATATATGTGCAAAGAATTGTTTATAATAATTACGCTAGGCTATGCGAGCTGATAAACACCTAAATGTCAATTCTGTAACCGTCAGTTCCGTAACACACAATACAGTAAGTATCATTAATACATTAATAATGTCCTAATCATTGCTTTTTTAGTATTTAAATGGCTACAGTTACAAGGAAACGTCTAATAAGAGTTTAATTTTTTAAAATAATTCGTCATTTAACGATATTGCGATCTTCGTGAATAAACGAACAGGCTGTCAAATATTGAGTGAATATACATATACATATAGATAGATAGATAGATAGATATAGCTTAGACGATTTAATTTTTTTTTTTACCAAGTTAAATTAAAATTTACTGGAGTTTTAGTAGCGCGAATTACAAAAATGTCAGTTCCGTAACCTAGTCAAATATGGATTCTTCACATAACTTTTTATAAAAGTAATATGTTGTGGTTTAGCTTTAGGGACTTGTTTTGTATGTAATTCCAGTTAGAATAACCGTCCGGCAAGTTAAAAATAGTAGATTTTAGTATAGAACATTTGTGTGCCCGTTTTGAGCCAGTTACGGCAGAATCACCCATATGATAAAGTGTTGAAGTATATGATTTTTAGGACCCACTTTAACATTGTTGATTGCACGTGTTAAAGCAATCAACAATGGCAAAACGTGCTTTGCATTAAATTTTTACTAATCAAGAATGTAAATTTTCGAAAAAAAACTTCCCCGACCGGGATTTGAACTTGGTCCTTCAGATCAAGAGTCCTTTACTCTACCTAGTGAGCCAACGTCTCTCTTGTTTTTTAATGTTACTCAATGGCCTTATGAACTTAGAAATTTTTTGAGGTTTTTTATTTTTATTATATTTATTTTATATTGATTAAATAAAATATTAATTCTTTATTACTTTGATATTATTGTATACTGTGTCATAAAATTTGGTGCTACAGTTTTAACAACAGTGATTGGTAAAATAATTATTTATAAAATGTAATATCCATATATATATATTGCTTCCTCCTCAAGAGGAAGCTTTGTGATAGTAAAATTTTCAGTTTTGCTAATACTTCGTGGAAACGCATTTGGAGGTGTTTGGAGTACGAATCATACGTTTTTAGAAAATGTCCGTGCGGATGGCTGTGTGTGTGTGTGTGTGTGTGTGTGTATGTACGTATACCGCCATAATTTTGGAACCATGCGACGGATCGTAATAAAATTTGACATGCATATATTTTTTCTAATTCTGAATTTAGGTCATTTTTTGTTTTATGATTCTGACCATTTTATGGCCATATTATAGCCATTTTTCTATTTTTGAAAAAATATTTTTGCTTTTTTATAATGATATGATTTATACAATATATTCAACAATAGTGTATCTAAAAGAACATAAATTTGTCTACTTTTTCCCGCAAGATTTTCTAGATTGACTGATCTGTTCATTTTTTATGATATAAAAGGTAATTTTTCGATAAACATATATAACTCAAAAAATAAATAGTTAAATGTTTTGAAAAAATTCATGACAATAAAAAACAACGATATCTACTAGTTGTAAAAATTTTAAGCAATTTTGGCGACTAGTTTTTGAGATAAAAATCAAAAACTAAAAAAAATGTTTTTTTTATGTCGTACGATTACGGGAGTAAAAAGGTTTAAATTGAGTTGAAATTTTAGGAAAAGATTGATCTTTTGATCACTTCGGCTAGGTTCTTTTTGTAGCTTATGAAACCTTTTAGTTTAAAAGATATTAAGATTCAAATTCTTCAACTCTCACCCTGTATACTCTGTGTGACTGAACATTATTATTTTTCATATAATTTGATAATAAAAGCTTAGTATATTTTGAGAGTTTTCATGGTTTTATAAAATGTCCGTGCAGATGGTTTTGTCTGTGTGTGTATGTGCGTGCGTGCGTGCGTGCGTGCATGCGTGCGTACGTATACTGTTATAATTCTGGAACTACGTGATCGATCGTAATAAGATTGGACGTGCATATATGTTTTCTGATTTTGAATTCGAGTAAACCTATCCTTTTAGTATCGAATAGTAGCGAATATTTAAATCAAAGAATGAGTTGGTTTTCCCATGTAATTATCTACCACTAGCAGAATAGGAGGAAGCTAAGTGCCAATGACTTGGCAGCGGTTTTTTTTTTTCAAGTGGTTTCGAACTCGAAAGTTCATTGCCTCATCTACGCAAGCTCTCCACGTGTCTCTATTTTGTGCCAATCCAATCCATGTCGTACCCTCCCGCCCGATTTCAGTTAAGTCCGCTTTTACGTTGTCCTCCCACCTGCGTCTAGGTCTACCTAGAGGTCGCGGTGTGCTCGGCTTTCCTTTCATTATACGCGCTGCCGTGCGATCATCTCCCATTCTTGCCACGTGCCCTGCCCATCTTAGTCTCCGCGATTTAATTATTCTGTTTATATTCGGTGACGCGTATAAATTGTGAAGCTCGTCATTATGCAGTTTCCCCCACTCCCCGGTTTCCTCATCTTTCTTTGGCCCATATTTTTCACAGAACCTTATTTTCGAACACCCTAAAACGGTTTTCTTCCGCTTTAGTAAGCGCCCAAGTTTCGCACCCGTATAAGATTACCGGCATTATTATAGTCCTATATATCCTTACTTTAACATTTCTAGACAGCAGTTTTGATTTTAGTAATCTATTCACGGCGTAGAAGCAGGCATATCCGTCGGCATGGCCGTCTCGCGACATAGAGAGGGGAGAGTTGAGTCGCGTAGCTCTTCGTTGGGCCTGCCGTCTCTAGCAAGCAGACATCTGCTCGCTTACATCCAACACTCCCTCGCGAGCAGATTTCTCTTGCTCGGAATCGACTGCATCCAGCCTGTGCAGTACTATTTGTATTGTCTTCTGAAAGGAAGCAAAAGTCATGGTTTATGATATAGTCATTTGAGTTTATGATATAGCAATAAGTCAGCCTTGCATGCAATTCAAAAGGGAAACCCCTTGTGAATATGCTGGACATTTATTTCTTCCAGCAATCAATCGTTTCTATATCACTTTACTACTAATCGTTTACAAAGTGGTTGCTCAAACATCAAGCTGCTGTACTTTGAAATCAAAGTTTTTTTATTATAGCTAATACTCATTAGAATAGTTTCAAACACTTGATTTTAATGCACATGTTTGACTTCATGTATGAGTTTTTATCTTTGAAACCTTTTATTAGAAACTGAACCATGTCACTGGCACTATTGTTCAATCTAACTTTCTTTTCAAGTTTCCATTCTGAAACAATGATATTTGGCTTTTGCCTTTCGAGCTTATGATACATCAATGACAAACCAACTTTTATTTTTTCTCTGTTAATACAGATTCATCTCCAACTGTTTTTCCTTATTAAAGCTTGTTATCTGTACAATAGTCAGTTCATATTAGTTTGGATCATTTTATACAGTCGCAATACATTGTTGCGGCCTTATTGTTTTTTAGTTTTTTGATCGCTGCTTCTACTTCTTTATAGGTCGGTTCTTCCATATGGAGTTCAGCAGTGTGGATTTCGTTTCCCGTTTCCTCGCAGTTTTCATATACTTTTAGTAATTTATCAAAATATCCCTTCCACAGCTTTAGCAGTTCACTTTCGCTTGTAACGAGATTTCCGCCCTCATCTTTCATTAATTGTGATCTACTCTGGAAACCCTTCCTAATAGCGTTAATTCCTTTGTACATCTAGCGCGGGCTATTTTCCTTACTGTTAGTTTCTATTTTTCTAATGTGGTTCTTTTGATACTCGCGCTTTTTGTTTCTGTAAATCGCACCCATTTGCTATGTTATTTCTGGTACTCTTCTACGGCCCTATCGCTTTCATTGTGTACGCTGTCTAATTTAGCCTTTTTGCGCTTTTCAAACGAGAGTTCGCACTCTTCGTCAAACCATGGTTTGCTCTTTGGCTTTTTCTTTTTACCTAGCACTTTATTCGCTGCCTCTTTTATCGTTTTTTCGATATCCCCCCATAGACTCTTCGGATCGCCATCCACCTCCGTCGGTGCATCCGTTTCCTCAAGCACCTGAAACCGATTCCTTATTTCTACTTGATACTTAATTCGTTCTATCCCGTTTCGTAGCTTTTCAATATCGAAGGTTTCTACGTTACTCGCTCGTTTACTATTTTGCCCGGCTACTAATTTGGCCCTTAATTTGTCTACTACTAGAAAATGATCCGAGTCACAATCCGCCCCCCTATAGGTTCTTACGTCAAGTACGTTCGTGTGGCGCCTCTTATCGATAAGAAAGAGATCGATTTGATTTTGCGTGGCTCCGTCCGGCGATGTCCACGTGGTTTTGTGTATATCCTTGTGCTTAAGGAGGTTCACCACTAAATTCATTTTCTTAGGAAATTAATGAAACTTTGCACACTGCTTCATAATGATTTTGTCCATGCACACCTAAAATTTCAGATCGATCTGACGTCTAGAAGCTGAGATATGAGGCCTCAAAGTTTGGGCGTTTAACACGCGATCCCTATGCTGGGCCCGCGCGAATCGTACATTTTCATTGATTGTAGCCGAAAGCTTCTTACGATCTTGTTGAAAAACTAAAGTAAGGTTAAGGACAATATTGCGAATCTTTTGAGACCTCGTGAGCAATGATCTGACGTCTAGTTCCCGAGTTATTATAATGTAAAGTAGGCTGTTGTCAGCCGCGCGCGCACGCATACTAGCGCCGCCTGCGTGTTCGTGTGAGTCTCCCGCTCACCGGCGGCGCGCCTAACGATGTATGCGTGCGGCCGGTAGAGGCGCGTTCAAAACTCTCTGCGCTTCGGAGAAGGGGACGCCATGCGGAGAGAGCGCAGCAGCGTGCCGAACTTTTGGCAGGGACTGTCGGTGGTGAACCTCCTTAAAGCACGTAGTCTTTACTATAAGATCTTTTGCCGCTGCGAAATTTATGTAGGACAGTGTACATTAATAACCACAT
The DNA here is from genome assembly GCA_012977825.3 of Pteromalus puparum. Taxonomy (NCBI): domain Eukaryota; kingdom Metazoa; phylum Arthropoda; class Insecta; order Hymenoptera; family Pteromalidae; genus Pteromalus; species Pteromalus puparum. The sequence goes on from CM053170.1 coordinate 27,387,006, forward strand.
AATTATACCACACCCCTTTGATGATGATATACGAGAGTCTGTCGTTCACGAATTTGAAACTTTTAACAGAGTGATATTCTTTTGTTAACTAGGAATCCGATACCTAAGGAATGTCCGCTCGCGCCTCCGAATATAAAGGTGAAGTTATCCTTTGCTAACATCCCGCTATCTTGCCACCTGGTTTCTTGTATTGCTACTAAATCTAAATTGTACCCGTCAGCTTCTTTTACGATTTCTTTGAACCCACCCGCTCTGTACAAACTGCGTACATTCCACGTTCCCACCTTTAACTCTCTTTTGGTTTTGGTTTGATTTTGTTTTTTGAAGTGAATACTTCTATAGGCTCGTTAGGTACACATTTTTGCCGGGGAGTGAATCGAGAAAAAACCGACCTTCACGCGAACGCTAGGAGGGGAAATAAGCGAACGACCGCAGGGGAAGAGCTCTCTCCCTCCCTCCACCGCACTCTCGTCGCCGCGCAACACGTACGCGCACCTCTTCCTTCACCGCTCTCTCCTTCCGTATCTTTCCGCTGGCTTTCGGGCCCCTCGGCGCTCTCGGCGTTCTCTATACACAACGCGCTCGGCGTTTTCAAAATAAACAAGACACTACCAATATCGTCACTAAACATATAGCATTGCAAATTAGAAGACCTATAAAAATGTTCAGGAATCAGAAATAGCTGAAATATGTTGTGTTCACTGCGTTTTAGAAGACGGTCAAATATGTATCATGGCTGCGATTTACATTTCACCCAATCAAAGTATTACAGACATAATTAAATTTATCCATAGATCACTACTTGCATACACTGAAGTAGGAGCACGGGAACTCGATACAAATGACCATGAAATGCCACTGATTTTGGCAGGAGATTTTAATGTTAACTTTGCAGACGAAAGTGCACAACCATTAATTGCATTCCTCAAAAATAAATTTCAATTAGAAATGAATAATGATGCTCAACAATCAACTACTAAGTATGGCACAACATTAGATGCAGTATTTTCAAGATTTTTATATAAAATAGATTCTAAAACATTTATATCATACTTTAGTTACCACAAACCGATTGTTTCTTTAATTGAATTAAAAAATGAAGATACCTGCGATTCTACCATAGATAAGTAAAGTAGTAAATAAAGTATGTAAGAAATAAAATAATGTACGAATAACGATAAACATATTTTTATTATTTCACCTATTAAAAAAAAAAACAAAATAAAAATCTACAACACACCTATTTCAGTAATCACTTCTATCGACTATCCCCAAGACAGCCATTTTTTTTTTTTTTTGAGCCATGATAGTAAGTTAAAACCGCGCGTTTTGGATCCTGTTCCGATCGCAGGTGAGTCAACCGTTCTAGAGGTGATAACCCTCATACCTCTCTAGAACTAAGTACACGGAGAGAAACTGTGCAGTAAAATTTACTAAAAGTATAGGAAATTTTACTAAAAAGTACAGTCATCTGATCACAGACCCGAAATAGTGGGCAAATTACTGTACTGTACAGTAAAATTTACTGTACGTGTAGTAAATTTTACGGTACAGTATAATAAAATTTCTAAGACAGTACAGTAATTTTTATGGCGACTGTTTGTTTGTACTAGACTACGTGAGAAATTTTACTGTATTTTTTTGTAATTTCAATGCCATTTCCCGACTTTTTATACACTGTTAAAAATAACATGAATTTTAATGTACTTTTCAAGCCCAATAGTACGTGAAAGTTAATGTAAACATACATTAAATACATTATGGCTTACTTTAACACGCAATTTAATGTACATTACATTAAAATTAATGTCATAGTACATGAAATTTAATAAAAATTTACATTAAATTTACTTAGTACAAAATTTATGATAATGTTAATGTACAAATTCTTTAATTTTAATGCATTTACATTAAGTTTTATTCATATGTACTTGAAAAAATTGTCGCCTGCGCCCTCTGTTGTTGGTAGCGAACCAAAATTGAGCGGTAAATAAAACGGTTTGAGTGTTCTCTTTGAGAGTGTGTTCAGAAAATTAGTTCGTTAATATCGCGGGTTTATCATCTTGTATGAGATCTGAAATTTAGAACGTAACACTTTTGTTTAGGTAAACGGATAGCACGCTCAACTTCCACGCTGATGACCCAGGTTCGATTCCCGCCGCGGACAAAAAAAAATTAATTAAAATACTTTCTTAAAAACAATGTAATATGCATAATAACTTAATAATTAATGAAAATTAATAATAATAAGTCTAGAATAAATTAAACAAAGAGAGAAATTAATTTTTGTATTTTTCTCAGTGTACGCATTATCAATCAGTGAAATTTCATTTTTTTAAACACAAATGAGTAGGATTTCAACTTTCTCAATCGTAATGTAGTAGTACATTAAATTTCAGTGACACGCACTTAAAATTAATGTATTACCGTTAAATTAAATTCATGTCCGTACGTGAAATTTGCTTCCAGTACTTTTACATTAAAATTAATGCAGATATTTTNTTAATGTATTACCGTTAAATTAAATTCATGTCCGTACGTGAAATTTGCTTCCAGTACTTTTACATTAAAATTAATGCAGAAATTTTAAACAGTGTAGTCAGTTGTTCATACGTCTTGAAGCGCCACCATGCAGACGTTTTTAACGGACGCGGTGGCGGAATGGATAAGTGATCCGCCTCTCGCCCCAAAGGTTTCAGGTTCAAGTCCCAGTCGGAGCAGGATTTTTTCAGCGGTTTTTTCTAAGGTTCTACAATTTCAATTAATTTGTAATAAATAAAATCGCGAAAAACATTGTAACAACGTGACTTGGTAAGGCCGGAAATTTGAATTTTTATGATTTTCAGTGCTTCCATAAAAATTACTGTACTGTCCAGTAAAAGTTACTGAACTGACAGTCTGTGACGACATTATTGTTCAGTATGGTAAAAATTCCTGCAGAAAAAACTTAATCTTACTGGATAATTTCTTTCCGTGTATGAGAACTTTCTGACTTTGATGAGGACAGAGTCAACTCATCGTCAGACATACTACGGTCTCATTCTCGTATCCTAACGCCCCCCTGGAACCTATTAAGCTGGAACCACCACTTTCACACAACCAAAAATTAACTATTCCACAATTTGTTGCTAATTTGTTGCTAATCTGTTACGCAAGAATTGATTTTGTTGCTCTAGCCGTTTCCGAGAAACGAAGGTTGGCCTAGCTTAAGTATTAAGCTAGCACCACCATAGCTGTAACTTTTGATCTGATGGAGCTATTTTTCTGATTCAAACGGCATATTTTGTTGCTAATTTGTTGCTGAAAGATAGGCTAGGTCCCATTCCCCGCATTAACCCATAAGGCCCATGGGCCGATAACGGGTCGAGGTCCAAAACCGGAAAATGATTAAAAATGCGTTTCGGCGGAAAATAACTGTTCCAGAATGTTTCTAATTTGTTGCTGACCTTTTACACCTTAAACTATTTTGTTGCTCCATTTTTTGCCGAGAAACAAAGTTTGGGCTAGCTAAGTATTAAGCTGGCACCACCATAGCTGTAACTTTTGATCTAATGGAGCTATTTTTCTGATTCAAACGGCATATCTTGTTGTTAATTTGTTGCTCAAAGATAGGCAAGGTCCCATTCCCCGCATTCACCCATAAGGCCCATGGTCCGATAACGGGTCGAGGCCCAAAACCGGAAAATAATTAAAAATGCGTTTCGGCGGAACATAACTGTTCTAGAATTTGTTTCTAATTTGTTGCTGACGTTTTACACCTTAAACTATTTTGTTGCTTCATTTTTTGCCGAGAAACAAAGGTTGGGCTGGCTTAAATCCTGAGCTGGCACCACCATAACTGTCACTTTTGACCTGATTGAGCTTTTTTAACGATTTGATTGAATTAGTCGATGCTGATTTGTTGCTGAAATATAGCATTGGTGAAAAAAGTCCAAATTCTAACGTAGGGCTCGCATAACTATAGCGTAGTACGCTTGTGCTTTAAACGGTAGGACATTAGGTATACTTTGTACTATATTTATGTATGTCCGTATGTGTATAGATATAGATATATTGGGAGTTTAAAGTTGCAATACGCCCTCTAGTGGACGCGACTCTATCGTCGCCATATTTGATATATATATATATATATATATATATACTTGCAATGTATAACTAGCGACTTTTTCGCCGCCATTTTTCTGGCCGCGAATTAACTTTATACTCCCAATACATTGACCAATTAATTTATAATGTTAAGCCATTGCCGTAGAGGATATTGTGAGCCATTTTGATGTCTTTTTAATAAGTTTTGAACAGATTGTTGTTGTGACAGCTTGGTACTATAGCATAAAAGGGGGGCCCGTCATCTCTGAATTATGGATCTAGCTGAAAGCGATCAGTTGATTACGTGATGGCTTATACATTTATAAAAGGAAGACTGCGTTTAGTCTCGAATTATAGCACTGAGAGCTAACTTTAAAACGTTATCAAAGAATTTTATTTATCAGGGAAATAAAATAGTGTTCACGCGCGCACAATTAATTCCTTTTGTTAAAATTTGTCAACAGACTTTTCTCTATACAAACAATTTGAACAGCCCTCGTTTTCAGCGTCTAATGAAAAGCCGCTTGAAACGGCGTACCTAAGGGTTACAAACCATGCCCTAGTAGAAAATAACTTAACAGTAATATATTTCAATACGTGTCTATGTATACACACACGCACAAACATATTATATATGTTTGTGCGCGTGTGTATATGTTTGTGCGATCTTAAATCTTACGAATTATGAGTTCTTGTTTCATTTTTCATCATTTTTCCGGTTTTGGCTTTGGCGCGATATCGGCCTATAGGCCTTATAGTTCATTAAAAGAATAGGACCCAGCCTATCTCTCAGCCACAAATTAGCAACAAAATATACCGTTTAAATGGCCAAGAAAGCTCCACTAGATCAAATGTTACAGCTATGGTAGTGCCAGCTTAAGATTTGAGCCAGCCCAACCTTTGTTTCTCTGCAAAAAATGGAGCAACGAAATAGTTTAAGGTGTAAAACGTCAGCAACAAATTAGAAACAAATTCTAGAACAGTTATTTTCTGCCGAAACGCATTTTTAATCATTTTCCGGTTTTGGGTCTCAGCCCGTTGTCGGCCCATGGGCCTTATGGGTGAATGCGAGGAACCGGACCTTGCCTATCTTTCAGCAACAAATTAGCAACAAAATATGCCGTTTGAATCAGAAAAATAGCTCCATTCGATCAAAAGTTACAGCTATGGTGGTGCTAGCTTAATACTTAAGCTAGCCCAACCTTCGTTTCTCGGAAACGGCTAGAGCAACAAAATCAATTCTTGCGTAACAAATTAGCAACAAATTGTGGAATAGTTTATTTTTGGTTGGGTTAAAGTGGTGGTTCCAGCTTAATAGACATCTTGCTGTCATCCCTATCCGTGTCATAAGTCCTATTTTACACTCTGAGGTTAGCGCATATGAGCGTAGCGAGTGTGATAAACACCCTGCAAAAAAGGACTACTTAGGTTACCGATAGGCGTAACCTTAGTGTGAGCTTAGGTCACACAGTGTTATAATGTACTATAGCATATTATGTGCCTAGGGAGGAAAAAACTTGGACTGTTCATATCTCGTGCCACCCAAGCTGAAGGCGAGGGTGGCCAACGCAAGATATGGGTTGTCCAAATTTCCTCTCGTGCCGTGTATACTATTTTTCCTCCCCTGTTAAATGTAGTTATTAGAGATCGATTACATTTTCAATCGATTTTGAAGCTATATCTTAATCCCACTTTTTGCATTAGAGCTTGATTAAAATCGATTAAATCGATATAAGTCGATAGAATTCTATACGAAAGATGAGTATTAAAGTCAATAAAAGTCAATCGTTGTTATTAAACATCGATTTTAATTGCGGGTTTTCGTATTGAAATTCATCGACTCCTATCGATTCTATCGATTTTAATCGAGTTCTAATAGAAAAAGCGGGATTAAGATATAGCTTCAAATTTGATTAAAAATGTAATCGATCTCTATCATGTATTTTTAGCAGTCACACCAGCACGGAAAATACACAATTCTCTTCAGGCGCCCGGGAGGGAAATTGTACTTTCCATGCAGGAAAACTTTTGTCTAGTAAATAAATATTTACAGCGAATGAGCTAAAATTATCCATACTGGGGGTAACTTTTTGCATACTCGTAAAATCAACGTTTTACATTTATGCAGATAACTTTTTTAAAAGACGAGTTCGACTTGCGCCAATTTTTTTCCTTTATTATGTGTTCTATAGTCCATTTTATAAAAAATGGACTATAGAACACATAGAAATTTTGAATTCGAATTTTTATCATGTCACTTAAAAGTGATGCCCGAAATAGCTAAGGGGATCATACATACTGGGCGCATCTCCCCTATGCATTTCAATTTTTATTATTCGTGTTTATAGTTATGAATATTTTAATTTTTATGATAAACTAGAATTGATTTTATTTAGATAAAACTCAGTAAAGATGTTTTAAATACCGGTACCCAGGTGGTAAGCAGCACAACTGAGTTTGGCAACATGAATTCTTTGAGATAGTTGAATTGCTTCCTCCTAGAGGAAGCTTTGTAATAGTAAAATTTTCAGTTTCGCTAAAACTTCATAGAAACATGTTTTTAGATGTTAGAAGTTTGAATTACGTGTTTTTAGGAAATGTCCGTATGGATGTGTGTGTGTGTGTGTGTGTGTGTGTGTGTGTGTGTGTGTGTGTGTGTGTGTGCGCGCGTGTGTGTCTGTGTATACCGTGATATTTCTGAAACTACTCCGTCAATATCAATCAAATTTGACATGCATATCTATTTTTGGATTCTGAATTCGGGTAAAACATTTATGGTTTAATTTGTTCAATTACTTTTTTTTATGGCCATTTTTTGATTTTCGAAAAACATTATTTTCGTTTTTTACAAACAATTCAGCTAAAATGCATTTGAAAGATAATATAATTACCTACTTTTCCCCGTTTGGTCCTCGGGATTGACTGCTCCGTTCGGCAGATAAAATGAAAAAAGTGATTTTTTTTTTAAATTTATATCTCCGAAACTAAACATCATAACCTCACGAAAAAAAATATGTTGATGTGTTACGTGTCAAACTATATTCCATTAAAATTTCAAGTAATTTGACTACTTATTTTTTCAGTAATAAATCGGCAACTGAAAAAAATGAGTTTTTTTGTCTCGATTACGGGCGTAAAAAGGCCTTATTGCACTTGAGATTTTGGGAAAAGGTACATATTTTATATGTTTTGGCTAAGTTCATTGCGCAGCTTTGGAACCCCTATGGTTCTTAAGATATCAAGGTTTGAATTTTTTTTAATTTTGATTTCTTATATCTCTAAAACAATGTAGTCAAATGCTTCAAAATTTTATTTGATGATTCATCACAAACGAAGATATCTGCTGTTAAAATTTCAAACGATTTCGTTAAGTGGTTCTTAAGTAAAGAGCTGAAATGTATGAAATGTAAAAACCGATTTTTCTAAAAAATTTGGCTTCCTCTTATAGGGTTGTCGTTGCACGTCGTAAAGCCCCGCCCTACGAATTTATGTCATACTGATAATATTAAAATAGCATTCACATACTGTATTTTAAATTAATATTTTATTTATTGGAACAATAAATTTCGTTGCCAATAATAATATTGCCTCTACCTCTTACATCCACTTTGAAGCTTAAATTAGGGTAATTCGCCCGGACTACTTCCTCACTACCATTAGGTTACGAAATACGTAGATCCGGGCGAAATCAACTTTCAGCGTTTAACATTCCTGCCGCCACTACTATGACGTATTATAAGAGTTTCAGTATCCAAGCAATAAAGCTCTGGGATTCCATCGCGTGCAATATTTGCCTAAAGCCATCTCTTTCCCTATTTAAAGACGCATTTGTTTGATTATTTCTTAAATCTTATAAATTAAAGTTGGAACTTGTTAATTTATTAATACCACTCGGTAAATAGCTTTGAGAAATGTTTTTCCTAAGTTTGAACCGAGATTTTCGATTTTTCAACAATAAATTGTTTATAACTTTTGCTAGACGCATTTTACAGCAATCCACCCTCGCGATTCGAATTCATGGGATAAAAATATATAAGAAAAGTCTTGGTGTTAGACTGGACCTCCAATTGGCCACGGGAAGTATTGTGGGCCCCCAGTCTAAAAAGAAAGTCAGTGTAGGCAACATTGTAGCTGCAATATTTTGCTTACAAAATCAATGCAAAGTAGATATTCATACAGTGTACACATTTTGCATTGATTTTGTAAACAAACTACTGCAGTTAGAACGTTGCCTACACTGACTTTTTTTGATAATTCAATAAGGAGCAACTTCTTTTCTCATCACGTCGCGATCCAGCCGAAATAAAACAAAAACAAAAGAACAATGGCTTATTTTGCAACTTCAAACGGTAGTAGTTTTTAAAACGTAACATTTACAGCTTCACGGAAAAAAATTTCCTAGTGCTACTGCTCCACGGCTGCTACAGCAGCGCCCTCACAACTAACCGACAGTGAGTCGACCAAATTGGTACACTCAGTCTACCAATCTCGGCGAGAGCAGCTAGGTGCGAGAGGGGAAGACTGAGTACTGTATGATCTCCGCGCGTTTTGCTTATTACTTCTTTCAATTAAAATGAAAGTATAATATTATCATCTCGTACGAGATTTTCAGTGGTTATATGAATAAACAATCTTTATACCACTGTAACCTCAAAATCAAAACTTTAATTTGATTATTCGGTTCTTGTGGTATAAAATAGGGTTCAATACTGGTGTGTAAGGTGAGTTTTACCTTATGTGACTTTTCTCACTCGCTTCGCTCGTGCGAAAAACGGCACATTGGGTAAATAATCACCTTTCATACACCCGTATCGAAATGTACTATTATTTTTTAATATTTTAAAAATAATATAACCTTATGCAGTATCGATAATATATCAATTACAAAAGATATTTATATTTTATTTTTATAAAAAAAATTTCAATAAGAAAAATGTTTTCAAAATTCGACTTTATTTAGATGGTTTACATGGTTTATTAATAAATTACAATGCATATCTTGTTGCAATAAAAAGAGTTTCATTTAGTTTAATTGGCTTTGTTTTAAATAATACTATTTATCTTTTTGAAAATGAACATCAATAAAGCAGAGATGATACATTAATTGTAAAATATTTATTAATGTTTTAAATACTTTTTATTCAATGCAATGAATAGATTGCGTGCAATACAAGTGAGCTAGATTTTGCTAGTGTTAATAAAAATATCATTTTTCCAGATTATGATTACCACTCAAAATATAAAAAAATATAACTTCGTGTCATATTTTAAAACATTTTATTGTCAAATCTCGACATTCATGCTTATCTGACATACATTACACATTAATTTTTATATTTTTTAATAAAATACGTAATTTTATGCTACAATCAATATTTTTTTATTTTTCAGATTATAATACACTACTTGTAAAAATGTCAATCAATATTAGATGCGCCAATACTGAGGATTTATTGAATATTCAGCATTGTAATTTGCAGTGTTTGCCAGAAAATTATCAAATGAAATACTATTTATATCATGCTTTGTCATGGCCTCAATTAAGTTATGTAGCTGAAGATGAAAAAAACCGGATAGTTGGATATGTTCTAGCTAAAATGGAAGAAGATTGTGAAGATAATCCGCATGGTCATATTACAAGTTTAGCAGTTAAAAGATCTCATCGGAGATTAGGCATTGCTCAAAAACTAATGAATCAAGCTTCTAGAGCAATGGTCGAATGTTTTGGAGCCAAGTACGTATCCTTACATGTACGAAGAAGTAATCGTGCTGCCTTAAATTTGTATACAAGTAGTTTACATTTTCAAGTTTCTGAAGTAGAACCAAAGTATTATGCTGATGGTGAAGATGCTTATGCGATGAAAAGGGATTTAACAAACTTTAAGCAAGATCGTCATGTATCAAAGGAAACCACAAGTACAGATTTGTGTTCGTCAAATAAAAAATGCTGCGAGCACAATGCATAAAATAAGGACTTGAGTAATCAGTGTTTAAAATATAATTATCCTTTCTTTATTATTTTTCAGATTAAAACGAATAAAATTAAAGTATATAAAAATCGTTCATTGTACATTTATTTAAGTGTTTATAAGAAAAGTATAAAAGTATTTGCGCATTGAAATATTTTTTTTTTTATTTAATTATACGGGCAGGGTTGCCCTTTGTAGGTAATGAACACGTACTGTTCATTTTTCGCTATATGGGTAGGTGCGGCATATTATTTTACACGGTGGATCGGGGAATCGAACCGGGGTCTCCGGCGTGATAGACCCGTACCCAACCAACTGAGCTACTGAACTCTACTTTTTTTTTGTTAATGAAATGTATTAAATGTTTAAGCTAATTATTTTTTTCGTTTAATCATTTTTCTACATACATAGCAAGATATATTTGATAGATTTAGGCATAACTTGCCCAAAACGGGGTATGAATAAAATAGCAAAGTCGATTTTTTAAATTCCTAGAACAATTGTCCTGACTGTAATTATATCTATAAAAATCAAGCACCTAAAGCAAAATGAAAAAAACATTAGTTATATTTGTAATATAAGTTACTTAGAGCGTCCGTGGCTCAGTTGGCTAAGGCGCACGCCTTAACCGTCCGAAACACGTCCGCTCTAGGGGTCGTGGGTTCGATTCCCGGTGAAGTCACTCGGATTTTTTTCTGAGTTATTTTCAACGGGAAAAGTACCCAAGACACCGGCTGTTTCGAGGCAGGTTTTTCCCCGGAATTTTCCTTCAGTGTAATTCCGGGTTTTCCCTGCCTCACAGGCGTTAAGCCTGGGCGAATGCGAAACAGTGGTAGGGACCATAGGCAAGGCAGGAATTAAAAAGATAGCCAACCTGATGCACTAGGCAGGGAGCGCCGGCCTTACCGACGTGGAGCTTATCTAATACACGGGACCTTCTCCGGGGAAAGCTACACTGAGAGACGGACCCGATGCCCTCTCGGGGGCAGAGAGTGCTGGTTTAACCAGCAAGGTGTGCGTCTGAAAATATGGTCCTCACTGGAGAAGTCTCTCAGGGTGGAAAAAATAATAGGTACAGATACATTGAGGTAAAAAGTGGTGGATAAATTAGGATTGGGCACTACTTCCACACAGAGGTGGTGGAAGGCCCCCGCCAGCTAGGCCTGAAAGGCCGCGGCGGTAACAGGAGATAAAAAAAAAAAATATATAAGTTACTTTATTAATTACTGTGCCGACAGGGATACTCTGCACCTAACGTATACAAATTTAAATTAAGCCCCCCTATTTGGTTCTATTCCCGTTCCTTTGAGTTCTTTAATTTTTTTATTAATTCCTCCTAGAGCATAGTTTGTAATAGTACAATTTACGACTTCATCAAAAACAGGTTAGATATGCATTCTGACAGGTTTGTAGTTTAAATCATGTGTTTTTAGAAAATGTCCATACGGATGTGTATATGTTTCTTAGGCACTCGCCGAGTGTAAATAGTTTCAAAGAAACTATTATACCCAAGGCTGAAACGGTCACGACTTTTCTCGGTCCTGTAGTAATGTAGATTTATGCAAAAAATAGATAATTTAATGATTTTATTAGAGAAAAACAGTGAATGTTTGCTAGTCTGTGTCGTCTTTTTGACAACAGACTAAATAGAATGATTTTATTTAATATTTATATATTTTTTAGTCAGGTCCGGGATACGAGGTAGTGGAAATTAACACAATAATAAGACTATGATTTTAAGAACATAAATATATTCAAATTATTATTAGAACTTAGAATATTGCATTGATTGTTGCATATATTCAATATCACAAAATGAAATAAATTAATAAATCCGCTGTTGATTTTTACAAACGAAAATATAAACAGATACGCTTAATTTGCGTTATCTGATTGATTCGAAGTTTTACAAATGTTTGATAATTGGTGAAATTTGTTGAAGTCTAGGACAGATACGCGTTAAATTGCGTTATCGTGCCTGACTAGATAGTTTTTATAAGTATAAGAGTATTCGGAAATTTCTCTAAGTCTTTTTGAAAGGAACTGAAATTTTTCTAAGTCTAAGACTGATACGCTTAAAGTTGCGATATCTTGCTTGACTAGAAAATTTTATAAGTCCTTCAAAAGTGAGAAAATATTCTAAGTCTTTTAACTACCAAGGCTTAATGGTTGCTCTTGGTAGGACTAGTGCGCTGATAATTGCGCTGGAGCTAGTGACTGGCCATAGGCCGCGCAGGTCCTTATATAGGCTACGGAGAGAGCGGGACTCGAGCCGCCGAAAAAACGCTTACATACAAATATATACACACACATTCACACCTATATACAAAAACCATTCATACAAGCATACGGAGATGCGCACGCCGCGCCGCCGCTACGTCATCATCCCACTCTCATGCTGTGCACCCCGCACCGCTCGCTGCGCTACATATATAGATATACGCGCTCGTTGCTACCGCTGGGTATATCTATACCGCGCTCGCTGCTGCCGCTGCTGCATCGTGACTTCCGCTGCCGCCGCTACTGCCTGATGGCGCTGCTGTTGTTGTTGGTGTTGGCTGATCAGCTGTGGCCCGGAGTGTTGGTGAGAAAAGTGGGAGAGTACGCTTATTTGCGTGTAATTTTTCTAAAAAAACAAGTAGCAAGACTTTAGTTTTTTATAGTTTTAAGTTGAAAACCCCGCGGAGCCGGTGTGGGGTGTTACAAGGCAGAAGCCTATACGCTTGGTGCATCTAGTTGGAGGGGAAAATTGGCGCTGATCGCAGTTTTAACACGCAGTCTTATGAGAATGGGAACAGTAAAATGTCCGTGGTGACGACTCGTACTATCTTGCGTCCGTAAGATTTAACATGTACCCAGCCTATTGGATTTGACTATAAAGGTGTTGTGTACAAATGCTCTATATTGAAAAATCTCAAATATATAATTTAAAACATCGCCAAACGCGAAATGCTTCGCTATTCACATGAGGAACCCTCCTATCTTCTAAACTTGGATAAAACACATTTTCTCTCCTCTTCTCCCATATCTTTTCCATGTCCTCTTTTTTCTTGAAAATAATTTTTTTGGTAATCGTGTCCTTCACCTGCTTCGATCCTCCATTCCATCTTTTCCATTTGCTTTTTATCTATCCCTGACGTAGCTACCGTTTCCTTCTCTCCTGATTTCCCTATCTGTGAACCCTTTCCTCCTGCTTTTTCCCCATTTTTCTAATTTCTCTAGCTCTCTACTGTTGTAATGTGTGAATTTATTCAGTCGTAATGTATAAAAGTTACACGTTTATAAGGGAACCTGAAGAGGAACTTGAACCTCAGAGTTACCCACTATATGGTAGTATGTATACATATACGGGAACCTCAAGCGAAGAAACCTGAGGTATCCCCACTCTAATATAAGTGTATACTCTAAGCGCATACTATACTGTATACTCGGCTCTGTGGAGTCAGACTATGCTGTACTGTACTCCACACTCTCTCTTGCCTGTAAGACTTCGAGCTGAGCGGACGCACTGCCGACTATGACTATTGCCATGTATCAATAAACATCTTATATTAATATTATTTAAAAGTAGATAAACAAAGATGATACTGCGGCAGGATGATACTGCGGCAGGATGATACTGGAGCAGGATGATACTGCGGATTCGCGCATCACCCGGTTGGTCCAGAACTCAACCCGTG